>SMSQ01026157.1:475679-546227 GCA_019453375.1 Ctenoplectra terminalis | reverse complement strand
AAAAAAAAAAAAAAAAAAAAAATAACCGCTGTTAAACGCACACGTGGACGAGAATAATTGTTTCGGACTGACTTTCGGTTGGAAACGTTTCTCGTCTAGACGGGAAGGTTTAAGCCTCGCTCTCTGGTTTGACGAATAATCTGTTACCGAATCGAGGCTGGTTACTTGAGACCATGTTTCTTTAAACGTTCCGTAATTGTGCGGCATACAGAGCGTAGATTGGATGGAATCGGGTAATAATCGTGGCCACGCGAGATCAATTCGAGCAGAGATAATGTAACGTTGGTGTGTACGGTACCGTTTACACTCTAGTCCAGCTATTCGAGTAACGATTCGTCGGCACACACGACGGAGCAGACGCTTTAACGGCACCGTTACGGTGCTCGTAAACGGAACAAAGCTATCCGGCGTAGTTCGTCAAAACGTGCGACTCCTGGCTGCTCGTAAAACTAAATTCCACTCGACGCGAAACGAGAAACGGTAGAGAGACCTGGGTTCTAGCGATTTAAGGAACGAAGGTCTTTAAGTTTTCTAAAAACACTTCGATCGATAAACGAGTATCGACGAACCGGTCAAAGAAGCCCTTCTCCGATCTCCAAAAAGTGAGCTCCAGAATCTAATTGCATCGTTGATTCACCATCGACCAACTTCCACGAGGGAACAAATTTCTTCGCCGCTGATAGAACGGAGGAAAAGTAGGCGGCCGTTTGGTGGCTTGATATAAATACCTTGAAAAAACTTTCACTTATTCTCCATCATCCTTCCATCTATCAGTGGGCAGAACTTCAAACGAGCAGTCCGACTCTCGAGTGGCTGCCGGAAAACTTTTCCGCCAACGTCTCTATAATTCATGCCGCCGCAGTGGCTGCAACTGCGCCCCGACGAGCCCTCTTTGCCTCGAGAACGATCAAAGATCATCGACTTTCTGTTAAGCAAGAGGAAAGAAAAAAACGTGGATCCGGTTCGAATCTGGTTTAAAATCTTGCAACCACTGAAATCCGCGAGTTCACCCCTGAAAACGGGTGACGAAGTTGCGTTCACTCGTCGCGACGTCGCGTGACAAACGACGAAGTCTGCCTTCCATCCTAACTCTTCTAGCGTCCTGTCACTTGTCGAGCTATGTCTCGGGCCACGCTTGGAAACGCCAAGCTTATCGAAGATGCAAGGAAAGTGGAAACAATCGATCAAATCCCGTGCGTGGGAAGACACAGTTTTGAGGGTAATTCGGGTGGATGGTGATTGGTTTTGGGAAAAACTGTTTGGATGGCGATAAGTTTCGAAGTTTACAATCCGTAGGGGTTCGTCTTCTTTTTTTTTAGGTTAATAACTTGATTAAAGTGTTCGAGAGAGTGGCGACTTTGAAATCTACGATTTAAAATCAACGATCATCCCCTTTTTACACTATGTTATACTTCGCTAGAAAATTCTCTACTCTGACCAGCTAATCTCAAGATCCACCAAGATAGAAACGTCCTCGGGGTGCCCTAAACCACAGTTTTAAGAACGTCTGCATTAACCACCGATAAAGGCAACACGATCCGCCAAGAAATATTGCCCAGCAATATTATCCTGACCAGATAAAAATTCCCAGCACGCACAGGGTGGGATTGCGTTCCGAGGACAATTAAGATCACAGATATACCGTGAGGAGATCGAGGATCGAGTTACTTCTCCCCGAAACATCCCCGCTAAAGTCTGTTATCTGTTAACACATGATCAACCATACGAAGAATCCCCTCGTCCATTACGCTTTCGACCGATCGACGCTCCGAATTCATTGTTTGGGAAATGATAAGAAACGTTTGCTCTACTGTTGATCCATTTGGATCCTGGATAAACGAGTCTCCTCGCCATCGGCTATAAAACTTCGTGACTTTCTTTCGAAACAAACTATCCGACTACCAATCTGGATAAATGTAGTTCTACGGGTTTCCATTGTTTACTGTAAAATTATAAAATTTTAAACAACAAACGATAAACCATTGTTTAATTCTACTCGATACGTTGTACGAGTCTCGACCGCTGTCTCGATTAGCTATTTCGCCGAAACAAATCGTTCTTCGGAAGAGCCAGACGAACAGAAACGAACGACGCAGAGGGAGGAAGATCTTAACAGTTGCCGGTTAATGGATAGCAAGAAGCCACGAGGAGAAGTTCGCTTTCGAAGGTCTTTTCGAAATTGTGCTTCCTCTGTCTGCTTCTATCCCTCTACATTGGCTCAATCGCCACCTAGGCATCGCCCTATCCCCTTCCTATTCGTCTCGACCAGAACCCAGCTATTTCAATTCTCTTCATTTTTCTTTCATTCCTTCGCCAGTGAATCACCAGTAGCTTGATATCCAACGGCAACCGATATCCGTCCAAGGTACGGCTCGGTTACCTCCTTACCCACCCCTTTCGCACCCCTTTCCCTTTCATCCCTCGCGTTACCTAACGCTTGTATTTTTACTTTTCTAATTGGTAATTCGATATTTCCATGGTTCTCAATTTATTTTTCACGCGGTTTTTAAGAGGGCAACGATGAACAAAAATAATGGTGGCACGAAAGAAGCCTGTTGTAAAAGTTTCGACAGAATTATCAATGAAGAAGTTAAATAAATCTTACGTTGGGATGCGTGCAAAGGGTATAAATAATTAACACATCGACTCACCTGAAACAGAAAAGAAAAATATCCTCGGTGAATATTTTATGTCTGGAAGATTCGAGTTAAATTTAAGGAGAGTCGCTGCAAAGGGGGTAGTTCTCGTTTCGCGAGGCAAGACATGTGTAATTTCACTTTGGTCGTGAGCTGGAAGACATTATTAAGACAACGTTCTCTCGAATATTGCGTTCGAAGGCGGAACAGACTTTCTGGCGCAACTTCATATTACCTGGACGACGAAATTCGTCTCGCGTTGACGTTTAAATGCGAATGAACGCGGAAGAGGGGCGGAAGGAAGGAGGAAGAAGTCTAGTTTGCCTTCCAAGGCAACTTAAATTCAACTAAACTAGCCTGACTCGCTTCATCCCTCTCGTCTCGCTACTATCGTTTATGTCTTAAGAAAATAACAAAAAGATGATAAATCCTCCGTTCGAAATTTTCTTAAAAGGAATCAATTCTGAAATATTCAAAATTATCGAACGGATTCTAGATTATTCCCAAGAACAGCCAACGAATTCGCCAGCGACGAGTCTCCGGAAACCTTATAATTCTACGCTGAGAACGTAACGTCGGACCAGAAACAGCGTCCAGAATTCCCGGACACGACACGTCTTTCGACACGAGCCAGCTAGCTCTCATTAAGTCCTGTCCACGTGGACGATTCTAGCCAACAGGGCCACGGGATTTCCATCACCCGGGTAACTCCGTTAATAGGCAAAGCGATGAGGCTAGAGAAATTCTCTTCGAATTTCCTCCAACGCGAAAACACGCCGTCCTTCCCTCGTTTACACGTTTTAACTCAATCTTACCGAAGAACTTGCTTAATTTCATTCCTCTCATAGAAATTGATTAACATCCATTTTAAACTAGCTAAACTTCATCGAACACTTACGGAAGAATCTTTAAGTCCTTTAAGAGAAGCTTGCATTATGCAATTTCAGCGGCAATAAAAAAAAAAGAAGAAGAAAGTAACCAAAGTTTCTTCTAAAATTAATCGGAAAAAAGTTTCTTGGAAAAAACAACCCCATCGATACTCATCGTCAAAGTACAAGGCCAATAACTCCAAGACCACGGCAAACAAGCACCCATCGTCCACAAAAAGGGAACCCAAGTCACGTTGCCCAAAAGTGGGTCCCGTTCCTCGAGACAGCTATCGAGCCATTACGCCGGCCTGTATCTTCCTTCCATCTGGAATCCCAATTCCCTCACTTCGCCGACTCGAAACGTTTAACTTTAACCGTGTACGTCAGGATCGAAAGCTATTACCGTGAGCCGAGCAAAAAGCCGGGAGTAGGAAGGGACACGGTGGCGTCCCTGGTGGCGCAAAAGGAGCAGAACGAGCGGAAAAAGCTCCATCAGCGATGGTCCGTCCCTTTTCGAGCTCCACCGCTCAAACAGCAACGTTATATCGTCGACAAATGCGACTCCGTCGCTCGTTTCCTCGACAAAACATCGCTAAACGCGACGGACCAGCCGGGTTTATTAAAGATACCAGCGAGATGCCAGCTCTTGGCAATTCATAAGCGAAAGAGTATGCGTGCAGGAATTCGGAAACGTGCAACGCGATGACGCGAGAGGAAACGTCGTCGGGTACTTTATTGCTGTTAATCCTGGACGACTAAAAACAGGCTGTCACCGGAGAGAAAAGAGGCGGAATTTTGGAGGCTTTCAGAGGATCTCGTTGATCTTCGTTTCGTAGAAGAAGGCAAACTCTGACAGGATTTCGCAGGCAGGAAAATGGCGAAAGTTGGCCGCGGCTACTTGTAGCTCCGCCAGAAAAAAACTGACACTCCGCGAGGGTAGTAAATTCTCATTTGTCCCTGGGACGTCTCGTTGCTTTTGCTCGAGAGTCACCCTGATGGAATTTACTTATTCCCTGCATTAGGGAATTCTAGGACAATTTCAACGGTTCATTTATTTTCTTCAGCATTATTCACAACTTCTTTTTTCTTTTGCGTCAACACATTTCCTCGTATCAATATTCATCCGAAACAGGTTGCTGAATTTTCCACGAATAAAGAGAGGATGATACGGAGCAGGATGATCGTCAACTTCAACGTCCTCCGATGCAAATCGAGCCTCGAGAGCCGCCACAGTGGCTTCCTGTTCCGATCTCCATCGTTTATCCATTATTCGTCATCCGTCATACGGGAGACCCACGGAACAGCTCGCTCGCGACGATAGAGCTGTTTTTCGAGCGATCCGGAGAAAAATGGTGCCCGGGCGAGACTCTTGACTCGTCCACGGAGCAACTCCTCTTCCACGCGAGCAGAAGTTCAACGAGTTGCCGGGAAACTTTCGAGATCCGAAGATCTCGCGCGCGCCGTTTAAAACCGGGCACAATGGCCGCTTCGATATTTCGTAATCGGACTTTTGCCGAAGCCTACCGCGAGAGATGAACAAAGTTTCGCTCAGCGTACCGTAATCCGACGAAGCGTAACGGAGAATCGAATAATAATTGCTTAATCGCCCGTGTCCCGCGCAAACTTCCCTAATAGCCGAAACTACGGAATTCCGCGTTCAGAGCGAAGCAGGCGCCTCGAAAAATTTCCGTTCGCCTCCCACGAGCGAGATTTCGATGTACCTGAAACGTTGTCGGAACGATAATTCGCCAGGAACTCTAACGAATCGTGAATTATACAGCTTATTATTCGAATCGAGGCTGCTCCCTTGGTTCGTTGGAGTCTCTGATTCTGGTACAGTCGAAATTACCGTCGGTCGAGCGGGTGCCCTCCGCTTTTCGACTTTCTTGCCGAGTTTCTGGGGAGCGTGATTCGATGGAAGAGTGGGAAGAGGAAGGGAGTAAGAAGAACGGGAAGCAAGGGGAAAAAAGGGGATGAAAGTTTGGCGATAGTAATTCCTGATTCGGTTGGAGTTAGCGAGAAACTGGGATCCCAATTAACCCCGCGGCGCGATGTTGGGGGTTCGGGTTAGGTCCTTGATTCTAGAACGAACCGATGCCGTCCTGTTTCGAGTTGAAAGTGTCGTCGAGATCTTGGTAGATATTTTGCAAGGTTGTACGCGATAAAAACGGTAACTGGAATTTCTTGTGGATCCAATGTTACAGCAAGAGGGGTGGCACAGTAATCGAGTGGTTGCAATTGTTATAAAGTTTCTAGGGAAAATTTCAATTTATATTTAAACAATTGTATCGCCAATTTGTAGATTCGTAGAATATCAGATTTGCGGAGCGAGAGGGTAGCTCTATCCAAGAACTACTTCAAACACGATCTCTAACCCTCCAAAAACGTTCGAATAGCTCAACGCCACTTTGGAAACACCCTATACATAAAAGAAGCTACGGAGGACGAGGGCAAGATCCGTTCAATACGCGGGACGCGTTACAAGCGAACCGTCTCGCCGGAAGGGCTCATTTTCCCAGATGATGACGCCGAGGCCACGGGAACGCCGTAAATAATTAAGGAGGGACATTATCGTGAGCTACTGGAAAGCGAGATTGTCGGCCGCCGTACGAATTTATCACTCACCCTCCGCGTGCCACGGATCCTCACCCTCTGTAGACTCACGCGGCCTGGAACCGGCCATATTTTACCCCGCTGCCCGGAATCTTTTGTCTTCATAATATTTATCCCACCGCGGACGCCAAGAGTAATGGACCGTGGGTCCCAGGAGAAGCGACCAAACGAACCAACGAGATCGAGAACTAAAGCGTGTCCTCCTCCACCCCCGCGCACCGTGGGTTGAAGCTTAAGGCGTATGGACGATGTCGAGGGTTGGAGAGGCAATAAATTCGAGGGTAACGGCAGAATTGTCCGGCCCAAGCGAATACGAATACCCGCGGATGAATCGAGAGGAAGAAGAGAAGGAAACCGCCTTAACGTCTGCAAACGGCCCTCCCGTATCTGTTTCTTCGACACGGCTCGATTCGATTTATTCGCGACGCTCCATGAAACCATTTTGCGCCGTCCGATATAATTTAAGCCGAGCCAAGTTCTGTTTCGCCGGCGATCGCACCGATTTACGAGCAATAGGGAGAGGTGTGGGGGACGGAAAGCGATTCCGATGATTAGGAGGAAGTTGAAAGTGGAAGTCCGTAGGATTAAGATGATATATGAAAGGGGAAGTTTTATGAGATAATTGACAGTGATGTGTCTTTGTTCTTATATCTCAGGGATTTGTAAGTATTATATTATGCTTGTGAGGATACTGGAAGGTTGGAAATGAACAATGGATGCACGGGTACCTGACGTTTCATTATGTTACTTACTATATCGGATGATAAATCGTATAGAAAATGAAACAGCGCTATTTTTACCTCGTTTAACGTTATAAAAAAAAAATATCTTTCGATCTTTCCGTCCTTCTATCCGTGATAATAAAAGGGAACTTTTGAACACGTACGGGGAAAGAACGTAAAATAAAGGCTTCAAAAATTTCTTTGGCGATAACGAAAAACGGGATGGTCGGGATAAATGAGAGCGGGCAGCAGGAGGAAGAAAAGTGCCGAGCTGTCTTCCCCCGGCGGCGATTTACAGCGGACCAGCGAGAAGTCCCTTTTCGTCGCGCACGTATGGAAAAATGTAAAAGTGCCACGTCGTTTCCGGCCATTTAGACTTTCATCGATTGCGGCCGCGATAGAAAAGGGGGCCTCGACCGCGCCAGGCCAGAGATACCATCCATTTCAAAAATGATTTTAGAGCCCTCTCGCACGGTCTCGCACCCCGTTCGTCGTTCCCCCATTCTTCGACTGGGCGTACGTGATCCCCGTGCGAAAAGAGCCCGACACGATGTCCTCTTAAAGGTGAGAAGATAAAAATTCTACATCGACGGTCCAACAGGGGGGCAACGAAATATTGCAATTCCTGGACACCAGTCAACTGGTATTGTAACCGAAGATATGAAATAGATGAAGAAATTGCGGAGCTTTTGAGAAGTTTAACAAAGGATTTCCTAAGACGCGGGTAAATCTTGATCCACCGGATACTTAATCGAACAGAAGCCTTTTCTCGAAGACTCTAAAGGTCAATGAATCTGAACTACGTTCTAATCCCCCTTTCCCTTTAAAGGGAACACGCGCTAAACAGAAAACAGGAAATCGATATTACCCGATCGAAACCCGACTACGTATCGCGACGGGCTTCGCGACGAACTGAAATTTCTTCGACGGAAGAACGTTAGAAGCAGAAGAGTAAAAGAAAAGAAAAACCGGGCAGTGATTTCTTCTACCGGAGGGTAAGTGGTACCGCATGTCCGGAACTGTCGGATCGCCTCCGGGATTGAAACGCGTGGATCACGACCGGAAATGCGGCTTTTCCCTTCAACCATCGAGAAATATCGCGGTATAGGTAGACACCGAGCCTGTGTTACACGTCTACCTACTCCAACGTGAAAAACCTCCAAAAGGATGACCTCGGGGGGTGGATTCGATGTCGGTTAAAAATAGCCAGCCCTTCGACGCCGGCTTAGCTCGGTCGGACAAACAAATTGGCGTAGGTCGGTAAGTAAAACAAGCTTGAAAACTCGGACGGTGCAGCTGGTGTGGCGGCCGCAGCATAAATTCCCTCGGGTACCACGAGTATCGGTGTGCGCTCCATCGGGGCCAAAGAAAAGACGGACCACGATCGACGGGGGTTGAAACATACGGCAGGGGGTGGAGTGGTAACCGCTGCATGTAGTCGAACGCGTGATTCCAGAGAAAAAAGCGATCCAGTCTGGCGGCTGGAACTTAATCAAGGATACAAGGAGAACGTGTGCGGCCAAGTGGAGTGGCGTAAAAAACGCCGGTGGACTTTGAAATGGACCGTAAATTTTCGTTCGAAAGGTTTGGAGCCAGTTTGCAAGCTTTGAAAATTCACTGGGAATTAAAGAAACTTTGCGGAACATTATTCTGCGCGAGAAAATATAAAAATAAGCTCTGCAGTTTCTTTAAGGAAAAATAAAAATAGTGCAAGGATAGTTCTAGGTTGTAGGTGGACCATCGATTCGTACAGTTTCGACAAGGGGTGAAATCCTGCGCATCGTTTCTGTTTCACGTGGGGTTAACGCAAGCCGCGATAGAGGCTCGAAATAGAGAACTGAAATTTTTATATTCGTCCCGGTGCATCGACCGTGTTTCCCAAGTTTTTAAGGCCAGCGAACCACAGGAGGTGCATAAAGCAGCGGGTTTAAGGTGATGTAAGAATAAGGATAAAAGCTGTTTGGTCGGCACACGTCGAATTACAAACGACAGCTAGTCGATGGTGTATCGTTTCCTCCAGGGGTAGCTGAATACGAGCACACCCACACAGTGGCTGGTTCCTCCGAACAAATATTTGTGGTCCTTGTATATCACGACAAACTACACCGCGTATCCCGAGCCACTTCACCGGCTTCCATTTCCCCGTCGCGACAAAGGCCCCCTCGAGTGTAGCGTTGTTTCGTCTATCGCGCTTCCACGTGTCTCCTGACGCGCGCACCCTCCGACTGAATGCCACCTTTAACGCCAAAATAATCGATAACATGGACGTTTTTCGTCGATCAAAGTTACCCATTACGAGGTGCGAATACACGATAGACTTTTAAGAACAAATTTTACCTGTATTCTACGACAAAAAATTAATCGATCCTTGGAACAAGAAACAAACTACTTTGCCCTAAAGATTCACACCAATTACAGGAACGAAATAAAAATTCTTTGACATCGATTTATTCAGTTTCGTCCTCTTGTTCTGTGTGAAAGAAGCATGGCAAAAGAGCTGGTTGCCCGCGACACGTCACGTCCGGATGACAAATCCCTCTCACGGTTCCAGTCTGAATTTCCTCCTGGTCCAAGAAGCTTTCCTGACGAGCTCTCCCTTATTCCTCGACTTCTTCTCGTCCTTCTCTCTTCTTCTTTTTTCTACCCTTACTTTTCCACTTTTTTCCATCCATGTGCTCCCCGGATAACGACCAGTCGATCCGCTCGAATTGGAATGCGATTATGATTAATGGATCCTCTATGTAGCGGCGACGGCGTCGAGAGTGGGTGTGCCCGTTACTTAGCCGGCAGAAAAGCCGAGTAAACAATATTAGGAGGGATCGCGACGATCGTTTTCCTCCGCCGTTTTTTCCCCACCTCCGCTCCGTCTGTGCTCAATTACCGGCTGGTTCGTCTTTTTGTGGCGTCCTCTATTTCCCCTCGCTCGTCGAGCCATCTCCTCACGAGTTCGCGCCGATGAGCAACTCGGTGATGAATTAGTTCGCGCGTTCATCGGATGGAACGTCGTTATCTTCGTCCGTTTCCTATCTACCGCTGTACAGCTGGCTACTTGTATTATTCTTGGACATCGGAGAATGAAATTTTTTTGTTTCGTTTCAAGAGACCCGAAGGGATGTCTCTGAGAAACGTTTAGTTGGAAAAATCGCGGTGCTCGTAGAATATTTAAGGTAATTTGAAAACAAAACAAATGAAAATACTGTAAAGACAGAAAAGTTANGGACGTTTTTCGTCGATCAAAGTTACCTATTACGAGGTGCGAATACACGATAGACTTTTAAGAACAAATTTTACCTGTATTCTACGACAAAAAATTAATCGATCCTTGGAACAAGAAACAAACTACTTTGCCCTAAAGATTCACACCAATTACAGGAACGAAATAAAAATTCTTTGACATCGATTTATTCAGTTTCGTCCTCTTGTTCTGTGTGAAAGAAGCATGGCAAAAGAGCTGGTTGCCCGCGACACGTCACGTCCGGATGACAAATCCCTCTCACGGTTCCAGTCTGAATTTCCTCCTGGTCCAAGAAGCTTTCCTGACGAGCTCTCCCTTATTCCTCGACTTCTTCTCGTCCTTCTCTCTTCTTCTTTTTTCTACCCTTACTTTTCCACTTTTTTCCATCCATGTGCTCCCCGGATAACGACCAGTCGATCCGCTCGAATTGGAATGCGATTATGATTAATGGATCCTCTATGTAGCGGCGACGGCGTCGAGAGTGGGTGTGCCCGTTACTTAGCCGGCAGAAAAGCCGAGTAAACAATATTAGGAGGGATCGCGACGATCGTTTTCCTCCGCCGTTTTTTCCCCACCTCCGCTCCGTCTGTGCTCAATTACCGGCTGGTTCGTCTTTTTGTGGCGTCCTCTATTTCCCCTCGCTCGTCGAGCCATCTCCTCACGAGTTCGCGCCGATGAGCAACTCGGTGATGAATTAGTTCGCGCGTTCATCGGATGGAACGTCGTTATCTTCGTCCGTTTCCTATCTACCGCTGTACAGCTGGCTACTTGTATTATTCTTGGACATCGGAGAATGAAATTTTTTTGTTTCGTTTCAAGAGACCCGAAGGGATGTCTCTGAGAAACGTTTAGTTGGAAAAATCGCGGTGCTCGTAGAATATTTAAGGTAATTTGAAAACAAAACAAATGAAAATACTGTAAAGACAGAAAAGTTACGGTAATAATAATCCTGGATGACCCAGTAATATTGATTTTTCTTAGAAGAAGGAACCTCGAGGTAGAAAATCGAACGTCGGAGTATCCACGACCGCGTCGTGGAAGCAAATGGGGATGGAAATAAGTAAAAAGGAAAAGCTACGTCGCAACCAGTGTCAAGGGGGTAATACTGTCCCAGAGATATTTCCGAACTACGTAACTACGTTGCTAGTAAAATGAAAAGTTCGGACTCCTTTGTCGAGAGAACTTTTCCAGAGGGCCAAGGGAACCGAACGCGCACCGTCGAATTTTTCCGTTTCGAATTTTCTCCGGGTAATTAGGAACCGTTGTATTTCCTCGGCCAGCGTTCACAGACTTCGCGACTTTTTCGCCCTACCTCGAACTAACGATCATTTTTTATCCAAGGCATGCAGGAAATGCTTCCCGCGGTCACGCAGTTATCACTCGCGTTACGTGCATGCCTCCGGTGAAGATAGGAAAATTTATGGTTTTCCTTAATTACGCGAAAACAAACGTTCAAGCGGTAGCTAGCGTTCTTCTTCGGAACGATTTAAAAAGCACTCGTTGACTTTTATTTCGAGCGAAAACGAGCGAAAATTAACAATTTGCATAAAAAGACCTTACGATTCTTTCTATCGCTTCTTGAAAATTTTAAGTCGGTTCGCTTTTGTATCGTCCTGTACAAATTTCTAATATTCCCCAAACTAATATTACCTCTCTATACCCAATTACACCGCAACCTCGCAGCTTCCAAATTACCATCTTCCAAAGGAAAAAAGGAAGAAAACTCATCCAGCGGAGAACAGTAACGCGGACAAAAACCAGCAGCTCATCTCCTTTATAGGAGAATCCTACGGAAAAGGTGCGAGAAAAAGGGACCCTACCGAAAGAGCCAGGGGATGAGTCGTATGGTGACGACGGCAACAGTTCCGAAAGTTTCTCCACAAATTTTTCATGGGCTGCATCCGGAACCCCATAAAAGCCCGTGAACGCTTAGTTCTGCGGTGGAAAGTGGCAAGAGAAGGACGCGCTTCTCCCTTTTCCCACACGCTTTGGAGCTTCTGTTTTTTTTCCTTTTCTTTTTTTTACGATCGTACCCCCAACGTATAGGCGGACGGTTGTTAATGTACGATGGTCCTCGGGGTGGCGGTTGAAAGCATTACCAACGCACGCTCGTTCCATAGACAGATATGGGAGGAGAGGGGTAATTTTGCAAAGAGTAGAAAGACTCGAGAATATTGCAAAAGTTAGCGAGGAACAGAGGCGGTGGGTAGCAGTGGTCGATAGTAGGGGGTGCGCTTCTTTTTCCCTTCCGACAACAGGATGCATACAGAATAGCTTGTATATAACGCACCACCCATGGCCCTTTGGCTTCTTCACCCTCTTTCCAACGTCTGCACACCCCGCGATTCGTCCGTGTAGTTAGAATACGCGCGCGTGTAAGTGAACGCGTATTTTCCTCGACAAAACAACTTCCCAACGTGGTGGCCCCTTTCCACGCGTAGTCTATCAGCACTGCTAACCTATGCATGGAGATACCTACTCTCACTTTGTCAGCGAGGCCTGGTAACGCTGCCTGACAAAACGTTCAACCTCTATAGGGTTCGAACAGCCACTCGGTGAATGAGTTATCGAGCGGTCACAATAGTAGGGAATTTTTCCATCAGCTTGGTCGAAGCTCCGAACCTTCCTCAACGTCGGTGCACCCAGTCCAAAAAGGAATTCTACAATTTGTCCCGCAAAATTCCACGGTCTCTCTACATCTGTACTTAACGGAACGCTGCAACAAAGCAGACTCGAATTCCTCGATTAAAACGTTCATTCAGTCACGTGTCTGTGGCTAGAGTTGCACCAGTAAAAGCAAGAATTTCCGCAAATGGTGCCTTCTGTTTTCCCCCGAAGTCGAAACACTCGGAGGCAGGCTGGTTCCCGATCGGTGAACCTTTGTCTTCGTCTCTCTCGCGAAGCCCGCAATTTCGTTTCCTCTCCTGGTCCTTTCAACCCCGTCTCTAAACCCCCAACCGCTGTTTCTCCGAGTGTAGCGTGTTTCGTCGGTCGCAGGCCAGCATCGCGACGCCTCGCTCTAATTTAAAACGATGCATTGTCGCGAACCCTTTGCCGCTACGGCGAAACGGGAGACGCTTCGCGACCGCGACTCCCTCGTCCCGTAAAAGAAGCGATGCGTTGGAAAGGGATAAGAGGGAAGAGAGAGTAGGGGAGAAAGGAAGGAAGACAGAGAAGGGTTCGAAGAACGAACGTGAAAGAAAGGACAAGGGGCGGAGAGGAGCGAAGGTGGCCAGGCTTTTCAACTAAGTTGCACGCTGAAAGTTTTTAAAGACCGTCACCCTGGGACGCACCATCCACCCGTTTCTTCTCCCAACCCCTCCCATCAGCCGCCTCTTTTTACCTCGCGCCCCTGGAGAACCGAGTACAACCGTCAACCTCGCGGAGACGATGCGAGGATGAGAGAGCAAAAGAGAAAAGAAGAGGATGAGAAAAGCGTTCTATACAAAACTACCAGCGTCCCGGCGCACCTGCCATCTCTTCTACTCGCCATCGAAAACGACGAAGCTTTAAAAAAAAAATATATAAAAAAAAGCAAAAAGGTAAAAAAATAAAAAAAGGAAGCAAAAGTAGAAAAAAGAAAGAGGAAGAAGAAGAAATGGTAGGGGAGGGAAAAAACGCTTTTGAAAGCATAACGCGGTTGTAGAGAGAAAGAAGATCGAGGATGAAACGAGTGAGCCGATCAAGAAGGAATACCGGAAAGCGCTCGCGGACCAACGAAAGCCGATTTCATTGGCGTAGAAAGAGACGGAAGGAAGGAAGAAACGAGATACCGGCGGATATTTTCTCTCGTGACTGATACCCTCGGAAATAGATTCGTTGAGAAAAAAATATACGGTAGAGGAGAACGATCAAAGAGAATCCGTCTGAGAACTGCGAACGATACAGTTCGAAATTTTTTCTCAATGAGAAAATTCACGAGATTCCCCGCGACACGGTCTAACGCGGGAACGATCCTGTTCTTTCGCGACTTTCTGGGTCGCGACTGCCGTTTCTGGAAATTCCTCGAGCTGTTCGTGCAATATTAGTCGTGGATTACTTTGTATTTCTGTATTAATTTTTGTCAACCGTCCAAATTGGTGCGAGTAAAAGGAACAACTACTCTATTTTATAACCCAACGTTCTACGTTTCTTGTATGCTTTGGATTAATTACCGCGATAAAAAAGCAAGAGAAAAAGTAAAATTATTCGTTTAACGCAGAGCATTGAAACGTAAGCGAGCACGACGCGTACTTGTTAATATGCATCCGTTATTGCGAAAAATAATAATATCACAATGTTACCACCCTATGAAAAATGGGACACGGTAATTTAACTCGATTTAATTTTTTAACTCGATATAATAATCTTTCACCTTTCTTTCTTCCGATATATTTGTATAAGTTGAAAACGAACGCTCAAATAAGAAATTCCGATGTATATGGTATTCGCAGGGGATGGATTGACTACGAAATACAACGACAGACCCTACAACCGCTTTGCGTAACACATTACCGTCGCCAATCCAAGAGATCTACATCGTTTCGATATCGACCGCGAAATGGAACGGGAATAAAATTTTTGTACGAAGACTTGTAATAAATCGCTCGACAATAAAATTAAAATTAAAAAATATGAATTCGAATATCGGATTATTCGATTCGTCAGCGAAATTGGCTACACGGTAGGGACACCGGTAAATCAAAATCGAATACAATCAGCCGAACAGAAAATCGAGAGAGATGTCGGTCGCGTAATCCGGAAACGGGGCCGGTGAATTACGCGGCGGAACCGGGGTACTCGCACGACTTTTTGCGCCTACCCGGCGCTAATTATCCGTGAAACGTCACCGTTTCGGCCAGTTATATATCGCGTCGCATTTGCATAATAACAACTCTCGCGGCGGTAAGTGCAATTGAAACGAGTGTTATCGAAATATAACCCATCCACTGCCCCTTCCCGCGTAATTAATCGTTGCGATTAATCGTTGATACAACAACGATTCGTTGCAAGTTAATTCGAACGCGTTTTGAATTATCCTGTGCTTTGCGGCTGAGCGCGATTCTTTATCATCGTTTGTTCCTAAGTATTGTTTGAAATTGGCGCGTAATTTTAAATCGACGGTGACTAAAGAGACCTCCAATTTCTATTTCCAACGTTTGTTCGAGGTACTCGATGCGGTCGTAGATATCATCGATAGAGGAGGAAGATTTTGGGCAATAAAGTATCACGTGGAATGAACGTGTCGCGATTCGTTTCTGTGGCAATAAAAATATCGCTTGTACTGCAATAATGCGCGGCCGGTTGTCGGCGCGTAACGCCCGCGTAATTTCCGACGGAAACACCACAAGATCGATACGAATTCCGCCACCGTCAGTCCTGGCTTTCGCTGACGTTCGAGCATCTAAATCGATCACATTGGAATCCGTGTATCTGTTGAAAAATTATTTCCTTTCGGGTTGGGTTTAGGGAAGAATAATGTCGAAACGTAGACCATGCAAATGACAAGTTACAACCACTGGTCTATTGTATTATATTTTAATAAACTGCGTTGTTCGATTGAATCCAAGCGTTCGCACAATCTCGATCCATCGTCGTTCCTTCCAAAACGAGCAATTCAAAGTTCATAGACAAAAATAAATTTCAAACGTACCAATAAACAATATTCAGAGAAATTGCAGCTACTCCAGAAAAAAAAAAACAAACATCGGATCCATACGATTCATCCCAATTATCGTAAAAAAATTCAGGATGCTTTCCGGGTACCGGAAATAAGCCAGAGTCTCTGGCGGTTTTTTGCAGAGCAGCTGACAGGTCGAAATAAATCGCAGCCCAACACGAAACGCGGCAAAATGCATCTCCAATTACACGCGCAGACAAATTCTCGCGCCTATGAAACTTCGGCTCGGTTCGGCTAGCTTCCGCCGCGGTAAACAAACTTCCCGTGTAATGACTTCGCTAAACAAGCTTTACACCGAAAGTATATACCCCCTCCGTGTTGTTCGAGCACGTAGTAGCGCACTGGAAGCACGTGAGCGTTGAGGTAATTTAATAATAACCCCGATGTGCCCGAAAGAAACGACACCGACTGGCTCCCGTTGCGTCGAATTCGTTCTATCTAACGATCGAACGGTCAACCGGCTCGAAATCGTCCCATCGCGACACTAATCTATCGTCCTTCCGTAATTAAACGTCTCATTGCTCCCACGACGACGATACTCGTTGCACGGGACGAGTTTAGCGCGCGTTGCAGCTGGATGAACGTTGAAGCTTCCCTGAGTTTCAGATTTTAGGAATTCAAGGTTGGCGGTGGGTTTTGGGAATCGAGTGATTCAACGTCGATGGTCGATCGAAGCTAACAGAGTAGATACAAAGAAGAAATGTTTAACCGCAGAGTCGTACGGTGTCTTTTTAAGTTTTTAATTTATATCGAGATTTAAAAGGTAAAGGTTTGGAATCGAGGGTGGGTTTTATAATTGATGTTAACGATAGATTCAAAATAATTTGCAAACGTTTGGAAAAAATGATCGAGGAGAAACATGTGACCATAGAGGAACTCAAAATCTTTTCTAATTTACCGTTAACGAAATCTTCGCAATACTCCTGTCCGAAAAATAAAATATTATCCACACTGTTACATCTTCACTACTGAAAGCATCTCTCCCCACAATGAAACGCAAACAATGATAGGAACGATTCGATAAATCGACCAGCAACAACACTAGCAACGTGGAGCAATTAGAGCACCGACACAGTTTCATCGTGTCGCAAGGCTCTACTAATTACGCGGACCTAAAATTGAATTATCGATTCCCGATATCAAGCCACCGAATCAATCGCACGTGTCCTACTCGCGATCGACTTCCTCGAACTATCCACCCCTTGAAAAACTTCTCCATTCACCCGGATTCACTCTATCGCGAATCTACTTTCGCGTTGTTCCACCGCCTTCTGGCTACGTTCTCGGAATATCAAGCGCCTCGTGACCGACACGACCGCTCGTTTTCCCTCGAAGATTGGAAATTCTCGAAGGGTAGCTCTATGGTTAAGCTTTTAAGCGGAGAAGGCGGCTTCTCTTCTTTTTATAATTTTCTATCAATTACATTCGTATCATTCGATATATATATATATATTTTTTTTTTTTTCTAAATACATGGTAGCCAAAGAGTTGTCAGATTAATCGACTCGTGAACCGATGATTTACAACAGCGTTCGACGTCGATATCCTCGCTGGTAGCAGGAAAATCGAGCCAACGTAAGCCTTGCAAGAAAGAGGCTTTGATTCAAGTTCCAAGCGGAAGATTAGAACCGTAGAAGCGCACGCGGAAAGTTTCCACCGTCTCGAGGAGATGACCGGCCACGCTAAAGCCATATTAGTAACGACAATAACGCTAATCGTGCCCGTAAACGATAATCGCCGTGACTTAGACAAGCACTGGCAAGACGCGGCCGATATGTTCCCGCGAAACGCGTAAAATCGAGCGACTCTCGCGATACCGTTTAAACGAATTGCAGGATCGCGCAGGAAACGAAGATTGCGACACGATTTCCGGCGAAATTCGTGCCTTTCAAACGAATCGCGATCGTTTCAAGCGCTTCTCGCGCTGATTTAAAATAAACGCGGAATTAGAAAATGAAATCAAGATAATTACGCGCTTCTTCGAGTCTAAAAAATTCGGTACTTTAAAAACGTAACTTTTGAGACGAGATCTTTTGACAATTTCAAGATTCTAAGTATTCAACTTTCTGAAAATTTTCAGTTGCTTCGTTGTATTTTAATTCGAAGAGATTCCGCGTTTTAATCGGAGGAAATTTTGTATAAAATAAGTAATCGAAGAAGCTTGCGAGATAAGGAACATTTGCGTGACAACTGGGATCTCGGAAAGACGTAAAACGCTATCAGTTTCAGCCGTGCCCGACTAATTCCGCAATAATACAGACTGCGTGGGAAGCGCGCGGATGGTTAAATGCGGCCTTCGAATCTATTATTTAAAACCGCCCGCGAGAACGTTTCAACGCCAAGGAAAGTGCACCTCCTGCTTCTGCCTTCTTCGTCTGCCGCGGATATCACCATGTGCATCTTTCCCACCTATCTTTCCTTTACTTTCTTCGCCAAAAAAAAAGAAGAAATAAGAAAAAAAAAGTCAAACGAGAAAGAAAAAGATACGTATCTCGATTAATTCTTAATCCTCGACGTCGGCTCGAAGATTTAATTCCTCTCCGCGGAAAATCAGCGATCAGCTCGTAGAGGGTTGATCGACAATAATTAGAGGAACGGGTAAGTACGTCTGAATTCAAACTAGGAAAAAAACTGACACGGTGAGAGACAATGGTTGGGAGAGCAGCCGAGCAGAGGGCCAAAGAAATTCTGCTGACTCCAGCGTCCTCGGATTTCCATCGGCTCGCGTTTAGCCGCGCGTACGTGTACGCTTCAAAGTCTTTCGACTGAACGAGAAACCTTCCATTGGGAGAAAAAACGCTCGAATCCGCAGGGATTCCGCAGTTATCTGCCTCGCAAGGTGGATTTAATTGAGTGCCTCTCGAAAGGAGTAAAAGTAAAGAGTACGCTGCTCCTATAACGCACAGGTTTTCATAAAACGGTCGGAAACAATAGGATCGTAGAACCACGCCTCTCAACAACGTCAAACACCCTCGAACCATCGATTACATCCGTCAACCAACACACCGATCATACCAAAATAGCAAATCTGCTTATCAGAGTCTCTGAAATCACTCCTGCTCGACATACCAAGCTCGTTCTTCAAAATCGCCACAGCAACTGCATTCCTTATCGAGTGAAAACGCAAATACACGGTGCTACGTGGTTTTATTGCTCGACCAGCCGCCATAAGATACGAGCCACCGAAACGACTAAACAACAGCTAGACCCGTATACCACCACCATCCCCGAGCGTTGCCAGCATCTCGATATTCCAGCCTTACGTGTATGCGCGGTAAAATTCTCGCAACAGGCCCTTCGTTCCGACTTTATGGTTCCTGTGCGCATCGTCTCTTTTGTCCGTCGCGTGGCCACCCCCTTCCCGAGTCATATCCGCTCGGAGATAAGGCGAAGGGCTTTCATCCCCTGTCCGTGCAGCGTTCTCAGCGTTCTCATCCGCAAGAATACCCGCCCCTAGCCTCGAATTACGCTACTTCTCTCTCTATATATATATATGTAAACTCTCTATGTAAACTTTATTCTTTTCCTCCTTCACGATATATTCTATAGGGAAACAAATTTTTCGGTAATCCGCTTGCTCGCTACGGGAATATTTCGGAAGGTGTTTCGAAATGGATATAGGGTAAATTTTGTTCGATCTTCCTTTCGTAACGCATCGAGGGGATTTAGCAACAGAAATGGTTGCTATGGAATTTTAGGAGCAATAACAACGAGGAATTAGTAAGAGCACCGTGGCTGCGGGCGTAGTGTCTCAGCTTCGACACCGAAGATCCCGGATTCGGATCTTTCGTTGGTGCGTTATCTACCTCATTTTTTCCTAGATTCCTACAATATGTAAGATATGGTTTATATCTTGGATTAAAAAAGAAAAATCAATTACACCCTCGACTCATTTCTGCGTAGAATGTCCTGATGCGACCTTAATAGACCTTGAACACGAGGCAAAGTTCTTACAGGTGGTTCGTTAACGTTTCCACCCTCGTCATGGTTGCCCTTGAGAAAGGTACCTCATCAGAGTCACCCTTCAGAAACCGAGACGACGCCTGGAACGTACAAAAATAACGCTCTTTCACCCCCTTACGGTCCGTAGGGCCTGATAAATGTTCGAATCTTTTTTTCTTTCTCTTTCTCTCTGGAGCCGGTCAAGCGAGATCTTAATTAAGAGGAACCCTTAATAATCGAGCCGATCGATTCCGCGATACCACTGGCCAGCGGATAAGAACGGTGCTTAATGCGAGGGTCAAAACTTCAGGCATTAACTCTCGGAATTAAGTCATTCGAGGCAACCAGAGTAGAAATTACGTCTATCGAGGACAAAAGTGGACAACGTTCGCCTAGCTGATTCCACCCTCGATTATTCGTCTTCTGTCTTAGGGGTTGGAAACGAAACCCGATAGAAAGGAGAAGCGTCTGACGGACGGATGTTTTCGAGATTGAAACTGCCGATATCGAGCGGGGTGCTCTCGGAAACTGTATCCGTCTGATACATAGAGAATCCTGGAAGAGAGTTTTCGCCATGCAGAAAGCTGCGGGGAAAAGTGGACGAAAATTCCAGCGCAGAAACGACGCTGACTAATATGTAATCCGGGTCCAATATCCTGTCCGAATCTTGGTCGCCGTACGTCTTCGTATCTCTTAGGAGTTCGATCCACTTTTCGACCCTCGTTCTCCGATGAAATCAGTCCTCGGTTCGAGCAAGTTTTGCCGGTGAACAGACCGGGATATCTCGTGGCAGGAGGTTTTTGCGCGGAACGCAAGGGAGGATACACGATCCGTACGTGTGTATGCACGTGATTCCCCGCGATTTTAGCGGCCACCTCGGAAATTGGATCCGCGGACTGCATTTGGAAATTGCGTCGCGCATCCTACACGGAATATTGCGAACTTTATCGCGGTCAGCTGTATCGATCTGTCGGAGATTAGTCGATTCGTCGAGTCGTATCGACTCCTTTTAGAAACTGGAGGATGCCAAAACAAGATAATACGTATTTAATATAAAAAAAAAAAAAAGCAACGCAGATCTCTATCGCGGAAGCTCGATGAACTCCTTTCTTTTTAAGCTCCCATGCGCAACACACGGGATCGCTTAGGTGTCCTGGTATGTAAACTGATCGTTCCTCGACTAGAAAACAAACGAACGAACGAGGGGAAAAGAAATCCTAGATGGCGTAACGACTGGGAGAAAGAGGAACGAGGCCCGGGTCCTCGGTCGCGACAACTGCATAGTAATTCAGCCGGCTATCACGAGCGTAATGCGATGTACACGCGCGAAAATAGAAGGCCAGAGTGGCCACATTTTCCCAGGCCGTACCGGCATAGCCGGGTCTTCGTGTAATTTACACCCGCCTGAGTACGGATAAGCCCCGTTTATTTTATTTTTGTTGCCACGCTTCGTATTCTCGGCCCGACTTTCGAGCAACCACCAGGGGTACTTTAGTTGATCTTGCAAACTTAGTAGTTCGCCGCCTCTCTCTTTCTCCTTTTCTCGTTCTCCTTCCTTCCTTCTTCCTCTATGCCTCTGCCTGCACAGCTTGTCGTGCTCACGTGCTAGAGCACCAGTCTGCAGCCAACTTTTTGCAACACGCTGAATTTCCACTCGAAAACGCAGTAACTTTAAACGGCATGCTCGCTCCCGGGAATACGATTTTCCCTTGTTTACGCTACTTTCGCTTCTCCATTAAACCTGCCCCCTGCGGAACGATCAATCACACGAATGGAATGGAATAGAATCGAACCGAACCCCCCAAAATCCCCCAAACTGGATACAAATTCTCTCAATTTCGATCAACCGTGTGCAATATCTCCGACGATCAACGAACTCTTGTGTACAAATCCGACAGAATCGTCTTACCAAATCCACGGTAACCTAAATACGATTCAATTAAGGAGGCTCTGTGATCAACGTCAGCCCAAAGAGCCAGGGTTAATTGAATTATGTTCGCGCCAAGGGTGGCGTTGATTCGACGATGCCACTGCGCCCTTGTTTTCGTTATGCTCGCCGTCGAATCGGCCAGGGGACGTAATAATTAATGCCTTTCCAGTCGGCACCGCAACCAAACGAACAGAATGGAACGGAGCGAAACGGAGGCAACTCGCTGCGGACTGGTGTGCTATTGTGTCTCTCCGATGGAACAGAGGGAAGACAAAGCTCAAAGATGCTTTGCGATCCGGAGACCTGGATAAATAAGAGCGAGCGGTGGAATTTCCTGATGGAAAACGAGTCCGTGAAGGGGACGGATCGAGATACTCATCGACTACACCGGGTCGCACGTTGGCTTCGTAATTCCGGGTGGATAAAGTGGATAAGCTGTCGGTCGGCTCGGCAATTTCGAGACCCGTCCAACTCCCCTTTCTATCCACCTCTCTGCACACCCGTCGATCCAACTTGATCTAACCTAATCATTTGCTAGCACGCGATTCACCGTCTACGTGCTACTGTCGAACCGATTGATTCCTTCGGCGGGATTATACGTCGCAGTATCGGCTCATCCGTCGTCTTATCTTTTTAACGTCCTTACACGAGTTGCCGCTTCAGTTGCGTTAGATTCGGGTTAAACGTTGTATCCGAGTGTCTGTATCGCGAAGCGAAGTATTTGTGAAACAATCTCCCAACCGTGACGGTTAATGCCTGCATTTTGATAGACGATTATTTTTACGATCCAACAAGGGAGCAGTTTGAACAGATTCGAGAAAAATTACAGACCAAAGTTTCTCGTTCGTTATCTATATAGCGGAGGAAATTTTTCGCGAAATTTTCACCGAGGATTTGGTGCAAGTTCCGCGAAGATTCGCATCAGCCTGACAAATAGCTAAGTGGAACCTCTCCCGAATATATAACTCGCTCCCGCGACTCACCCGAGACTACGTTCTTTTCTTTCCCTTTCTTCGTCCACTTTTTGCATCCTCTGCTCGCAGTTCCCCGCGTTTCATACAGATTCTCGAAAAGTTCTGCTCGGTAACTCGATTCTCTACCAAGGCTACCCCGCCCCTGGCTACCCTCGTCTCTGCCACAAAGTATTGTAATCGAGCAATTTTAACGCTTATCTCGATTTAATAATTCGCAAGTTCGTAACAGTGACTCTGAGCTCAATTTATCACCTATTTTCCGGCTATTTTATCCTTTCCCATTTCCGATCTACCAGTCGCACCGAACCAGTTCAATAAAACAGTTAACGGTTCGTTAATATTCTACCCTCGAAACCTCCTAACATACTCTCCAAGAATCTTACGATTAGATCCATCGAAATTATTTACGAGGAACGATCCGAAATCGACGAAGCAGACAGAGTAAAGGAGTCTCTCGGCCGGTCTTATTAGCGTTAATACGTTGAGCCAGATATCTGTGCCTTTGGTAACTCGATCGTGCGGTCGTAGTTACTCCAGGACGTAATTGTGTAACACGCTTAAGGCTGGATCCGCACCGAATGGTTCGCCAGCGTCGGTAATCTCCCCTCAATGGTCAAATCCTATCGTTACGAGAGGGCTGGCTAATCTTCTCTTAAGCTGTGAAACGCGTTCACGGCGCACCGCATCGACGCCGGCGACGACCACTTTCCCTTCGGACGGACAGACGGAAATCCGCTGTATCATCTGCATACGAAGTGCCCGTGCCAAGATACGACACCCTTATCGTCGAGATCTTTTCGTACGAACCGCTTATCGGCACGTTTCAACGCCTCGATCTGCTCATGGTCGCCGAACGAAACTAGTCACGCGGTTCTGGACTTATGAATTCAATTACCGATCCAGTGACTTGGTCTTTTGTGGTCGTTCATGCGAGCTACGGACTTTGCGTGGATTTTTCTACGCGAGGGTTAATTCAACGACTGAACGAAAGCTTGAGAAACGTATCGTAAAATTATGCTACGGTCGTGGGACGGTATTAGTCGCGCGATTGTGGATTTACGAATTCAATTATCAGTACAGTGACTCGGTTTTAGATTTAGTTTCCTGGGGTAAAGAAGATTGAAATATATTACATGGTACCTTTGAAAAACCACATGACCAGTGTCGTAAAATTTTCTGGTCATCTCTTAGCCAACTATTGCGAAATACAGAGACGATGATCTTACCTGAAACAGAAAAAGAAAAGGAACACGTTAGCGTGGTTACTCAAGAATAATCTGAAAATAAAAATACAGGCATAGCGAGTGGTACAATTACGGTAATGACTAGCAGTTGCCATTGATATGGAGGCCTTCGCGGCGGTGAAAGGAACGGAAAATCGCACCTCGTGCTCGTTAAACATCCTACGCGCAAATAATTGCGTGAAACGCCGCGGTAAATGTGTTTCTTAACCGAACGTCGCAAATGTCAACGATTCACAGTTCGCATAATAGAAAATAAAGAAAAAGAAAGCCAACGAATGTATCAACGTTGGCAACAGCGAGAAGGAAAACGAAAGAAAAAGCGCGGATCAAAGGGTAGGAGGAACTATTCTGAAACTAAACAGGACAAATTCCTAAACTAGGCTGATACGTTTTTCAGCGTCGAAACGAGACGCCGAGAGTGGCGAGGACGCGAAATGGGAGGAGCCGGAAGCGGAGAGAGAGGGTTCTCCCAATGGCTGGCGCGAGTGGCGTACAATTAAATTGAAATTAGTTGCGGAACTTTTTAATTGCAGATTCGATAACGCCGTCGGTGCCTCTTTTTCCATCCCTCTTTGTCCTTTCTCTTTCGCTCGTCCCTGTTTCAACCTCTCGACCTATTCGTCGATGGAGGGGTGGAAAACTCTCGAGCCACGGTCCTGCCGCGTTACGAATACAGTGGCCCGGAAGTACGCTTATTATTAAACGAAGACGGTGGATTAACTTCTTACAGAATTCGCCCGGTTTGCCAGCCGAGCCAACCGAGCCAACCGAGCCAACCGAGCCAACCGAGCCAGCCCACGCAGTGTTTCCAGGACGCCAATCCAATAATCCGCGCTAAGATAAATCCTCGAACTCGCTAAATACCGAACGTGAAAGACTCGCAAAAATTCTGATTAATGAGTTCGCAGAAACTGGCTGGTTTCTTTGTTTCGAAAGACGAATACATTTCTCCGCGAGTCGTTTAAATATTGATCGAATAACTAGGACAGAGGGGGGAGAATCAGAATTACCTCGTGTTTAAAAGGATGGTAAAAAAATAGAAAGCTTCTTAGATGGAGGTCATCGAGGAACGTTAACGGTTTGGCCATCGAAGAATATCGACAACACGATCGACACTTCTCGACGGAACCACCCTCTAATGTTTGCCCCCGACCTCGTTTTCCTTGGATACAACTCGAGGACCTCGGTATCTATCGAGCCGACCGATCAAACGGATGAAGCTGTTCGATCGTTTTTAAATTATCGACAGCAGCATACCTGAACGCTTCCCCTCGAAAATTTATCGACTAATATCCCCCGAGGAAGGATGCCCCGGCAAGGAGGAAGGAACGGGAGTCGTCTCGAATGTAGATCGGTGAGTGTCTTCGAAAACGTTGTTCCGACCTAGTCTCTTCCAATATCCTATCCACCGATTCAACCCTTCGCTACGTATGAAGAGGAAGTAGAAGGAGATAGAACGAAGACGAAGACGAAGACGAAGACGAAGATGAAGACGAAGACGAAGAAGAAGACAGACGGAGAAGGTGACTCGTCGCATTAAGGAATGGAGCGAATCCAGAGGGCAACGCCCATTCCAGGAGGACGACGATGCCTTTTTGAGTGGCAATATGGCAGGAAGCTCCGGCAAACGAAAAAGTAAGAGCCACCCTTGTGTCGTTAGGATGCCAGTCGAACCCGAATGCCACCCTTCGACAGACAGTCTTCTGGGGACTCTTTCGCCTACCTTTATGCTCGCGTTTCGGGGAACCGAAACGATTCAAGAACGACACTCGAATCGGACGGCCGATAAAATGAGGAAAAAACGGGACAAGTGAGTCGTAACGTAGCTCTAACGACTTCCACTGTCGGCCACAATTGTGATTAGGAGCATTAACGTAACTTAACAAACTTTATGCCAACGTTTCTGAGATATCAATCTCAAATAAAAAATTCTATGCACGATGCGCTTAAGATCTAACGAGAGGGACGATTAATTAATTCAAAATTCAAAATTCAAGAAATAGAACGTAGAAATTTCAAGCCTTTGTACACGACGCGATTTGATCTCGATCCAAGCGTAATCGACGCCATTGAAGCATGAAACTTCGTGTCGCGACGAGTTGAGTTGATTTAATTTGGGTTCTCTGTGAAATATCGTTAATTTCCACGTTCGAATTTACGCAGCCTCGTTACTCGCCCCTTTCCACCCTCTTCTTCGCAAGAATATTCTTTGAAAGCTATTTCACGCGATTGCTTAACAACATACTGGCAGGAAGTACGTTATTGAAGGAACCGTGGAAATTGCGTTAAGTACAAGAACCATGTCGTCGAGGAAAATGAAGTTTGTTCGTGACGGCAGGCCGAAAGATTAATTGTCGGCTGAAATATCTGAAATATCGTTGAACGATATAACCGGGCGATGCAATTATCGAAGCCTGTAAACTGTTCCTATAGAAACTTTCCAACATAGAGATTCTACGAATTACGATACACATCTTCGATTGTTATAATACCAACGTTTTGGGTCTAACATTAATAATCATTAAATGAGAAGATTAGGCGGAAAAAAAATTTATTCGTTCGAGAATTTCTTTAAGTACACTCGTACGAGTCGAGGTGCACGGAAGGGGGTAAAAAAAAAAAAACGGCGGGTAAAACAGTCAAGGATGAAAAGTGCAGAAAGTAAAACACTGAGAGATCCTCTGAAGCGACCGGTAAAAATGCTTGGTTCAAAGCCCTTTCTGTCATCCCCGTTGACTAGACTACTACAAAATTCGTCCTCGGGAACAAAAAACTTTGATCTTTTCTGTGCGCACGGGCGTAAAAGCGGTCGCGATATAAAAAAAAAGAAAGAAAGAAAGAAAGGAAAGAAGCAAAAGGGGATGGAGAGGCACGAGTATAAAGCAAACATCGTAAAAATTTCAACGGAATATACGCATGACAGTGCGTGAACGATATTTCCTGCTGGAAATGTAACGATGTTCCCCAAAGTGCACCAGAATTTAAATCGATGCTCTTTATACATTTCACTGAGATTCGAATAACAAAAGCATTCGATATTACGAATTTACAATTTTCTATGACCAACGGTTTCATTTATATTCGGAATAAATAATATTTAAGCGACGAGGAATACTTTCAACGTGAGAGTTTATAAACAGCGGAGAGCGGAAAAGGTCCAGAGGAAAAATAAGCGTTCCTCTCATCGAGAGATAAGAAGCACGCGTGCAATGGTATTTGTTTAGGGTCTACCGATGTTTGGCCAGTCCCGAAATGGACAATGGAAACCGGGAAAAGAGGATTAGAACGCAACGGAAAGAGCCGAGTAGAGCAAAGGGGATGCGCGTAAGTAGATTGATTCCATCAAGACCAGACAGGAACACCGTTCACTGCGAAACCTTACGTTGTACCTTCTGAAAATAACGAGTCGGTAAATCTGCCTAGAGCCGGAAGCCCTTCGAACAACTACGGACGATAAATCATGAGAGCCGTCCACTTAATTAAAGTTCGGCCCTAGGACAAGGTAAATACATGATCGCGATGCAACTTCTTTTCGAACGAGAAAAGTTTGCGAGCGACTCTTTGAAACGAAACGGAGAAACAGTTGCTTTAGGATGTATATAGGTGGTACGTTAAAATATTTACCATATACCAGAGTGTACTTTCGAGCGATCAAAAAGTCATAGAAAAGGTTCCTGAAATCTTCTTTCGTTGAAAGATAATCGGGGAAACTTGGACGTGACGTGTACGTACCTCGCATCGTATTCTCTTGAATTTCTGTGCGAGCGAAGATCTGAAAACACCACTTGTACGAGCAAGTACTAGAATGATAACGAGATTATCGAGAAGGAAAAGAAATGGTTAAAAATGCAAGATTCAAACTGGTAGAACAAGGAATAAAGTTCTCGTTCCTTGATGCTAAGTCCAAATGAAATCCATCTTATACCCATAAGGAAAAATATTTCTTCAATGAAAAACGAGTCGTAAGAGGTGGGCCAATATTCTCTAAAGTGGGCACATGAATCCCAAAAAATTGTTAATCAGCATCCTTTAATAAAAACCCTCCAACCATCTCGGAGGGGGTCAATTCTCGCCACGAAGGGTTTATCCGACCTCCGCAAACGTTTACTTATTCCGCAAAACGGCTCAGTGCCTAGCAGCCAGCCGGCTCCCTTAACCAGCAACCGGTTTAATACGAGTCGCAATATGTCAACCGGCAATAAGGGTGGCACCTGTTTTCTATAAGTGTCGTATTTTCTGTGGGGTTCGGTCCGTTTCCTTGTGGTCGTTCCACCACCGCCTGTAATCAGGCCCTAAACGACTGAATTTTCCGTTCATTAAGCGAAAAGCCAGGGCAAAAAACCCTATATATATAAAAAAAAAAAAAAAAAGAAAGAAGGAAAACGGGGACACGTGTGGTGGAAAGAAATTCTGAAGAAAGACGGGAATAAACGGGGGCGTAGTCGTAAATTTTGAACGCTTAATATAGTAGCGAGAATTTTGTTGTTGTTCCTCGATTCACCTTTTTCCTTTCCTTGGGTCGTGGAAGGAAGGGTGACCGAAAGGATTACGACGCCACGAAAAAGCTCAGCAACCACGATTGCGTTACAGCAGGGTGCTGACCGAGTGCTATTTCGAGGGCCTAATTAAGTTTCCACACCGACAGGGAAAACCGCGGTTACCGAACGAACATAGGATGAGGCAAGGGAGTAGAGTGGTCCTTTTGTGATTAAAATCAGACTGGAAGGGCCACTGGACGTATTTCAGAGCGAGGAAGATGTTGAATTATGCGGAGATTTTTGGAAGAAGCACGGTTTTCTAAGAATACGCCTGACCGAACACTGTCTGAATCTACTTCGAAATTAAAACGTTTTCGTTCGAAGAGAAAAACGGATTTTTTCTACTCGAATTATGCGTACGTTCAGGTATTCCGAAGAATCTCTACAACAGGTACTTCAGCTTTAAAAGTTGAAAATAAAATTAGATTTACAAAAAACGAGAGTTGAGATGCTCAAAGATGAAAACTCCATATCGCCTGTTCCTTTCGACTCAACGAGAAATCTTTAGATACTATGCTCTACCGAGAAGAGAACGCGCATCGCAAACACGTTGCTTAGCTCGAGTTCCTCCTCTTCTTCTCGGCAAATCTGAACCATTGGAAAAGTACAAATCGCCGAACAACGCCATTTCCATAGGAATATTTCAAAAGGCGGTGCACGCGCCGAAGCGTCGAGTACCACTTGTGAAACGCTTTGCTCTCTCGTACAAATATGTACACATTGAAATTAGCCTGCCTCTTTGCAGACAGCTTTCCAAACCACTCTTCCAGCCCAAGGTTCCCCGTTCACCTATACACGACTATAGTTCCAGACTATTTTTCTAATCGCTTTCATTCGTTTCCCAACGCAGAAACATTGAAACGTGAAATCGGATTATTCGTCAAACATTGTAAGCGTATAAAATCGTCATTTTGATGAAAGTTATCAGTTCCCAATAAATTTAAATGCACGAGAAACAAAGACTTCTTTACGACACGATACCCCGCCATCGCCCTGTAATAATCTTCCCGTTTCCGCACAGCACGAGCACGACCATAGGACACATAAATCACCAAGAACAACGAGACTTCGTAACTAGATCAGCGATTTAAGACACTCGATACTTTAGAAGCGGCATACTTCGCGACTGGATAATCCGAGAACCATCTTCTTCTCCCTTAACTCCACCTATACACCCTTCCGCAAGCTCGGTCGAGATCAGAAGCGGACTTCCACCTTCGTTGAGGTGCGAAGGAAAGAAGGTTACGCACCTGCGAGAACCACGCCCGAGCAGTTAATTCAGATTTAAACGTGGCAACGTCGCGGTGTCGGAGGGTAACCAGGGGGTGGTGGCAAGCCCACAGGAGGATAGCAATTTAATAAACGCATGCTCGTAGGTCGGCACGAGACTGGCCCCGCGCGACCTCAAATCCCTCCGCGTGCGCCGAGGAAATCCCGCCAGCAGCTACTTTCTAATCTCGGATTCAAATTCGTCCGGAAACCCAAGCGTCCTCCTCGGCCGCGCTCGTGCCTCGTGCAACCCCCTAACTACCTGTTTTGCTCGCCAAAGACTAGACCCCTCTAACGAAGCTCGCGCTTTTTGTCGCTCAATTCGAATTTCCTCCCGAGATTTCCTCCCGTCCTACGCGCAATTAGGAATTTTGTAATTAACGAACGAAATTTCAGACCTGTCTCCTCTCGATCCCGAGAACGTTGAGCGTATTTTATTAACGTTTCTTAGACATTTATGCAATCAAAAAGCGTCCAAGTATTTGTACTCTTGCAGGGGCCAATGAGTCGATTCTCTGCGAAGAGACAAAGGGATCGGTTTCGTTCCAACGTACGAAGTGTCTCCCTCGCGCAATCAACGAGTTCATCGGAGAAGAAAGTGGCGCGAATGGAATGCAAAGAAATAAAACGGGTTGCCGCTGATCGAACACCGAAGAAACGATCCGCTCCCGGTAAAAAGAGGCGAAATGACCAAGGATTACCAGCGGAGGAGCAACGGAAGATTCCACGATCTTTATAAACGAGAGATTAGGGAACAGATTCGGCGTTCGATTCAGCTAGCAGTCGTATACGAGTCCATTAAACCGATCGACGCAGGCACGCGTCCTAACGGACCAATGATCGACCGAATCGTCTTCAGACACTCCGAGGTGCACTTAGTACATGTCGCCGTGACGTGGATTTCCAGCCCGCGATAATCGACCTGTCGATTGGCCTCGAAATGCTCTCAATTAGCTGAACGCTCCGCAATTCCTGTGAATTACCGGAGCTTTTTGCTTCGGCTGATCAGAACGAAGCTTTCCGATTCCGTCGATGCAAAACCGACTAGAATAGAAGGAGACATTAGAGAATTTGACGAAGGCTTTGAACCGCTCGCGCTTCGTCGATCCTGTGTGAAACTGATTAATCCATGGATTAATCATTTATCCGATAATTCCATTGATAATCCCACATTTTAATTTCTGTTTGACGCGACCTTATAGGATCGCATAATTGTCTACGGAGCGTATCAAAGAAAAAGGAAGAGACGTCTAACGAGAAGAAAAATGTCTCGAACAAACATCCCCGAGACGCGTTCTTCGCGGAGATCAAGCGAAAAGGCCAGAAGGGAATGCTGCTGCGAAAACGAATGTTTAAGAGTGCATTTCGCTGATGACGAGATGCCTGGAATAAAGAGGGTGGCCCGCGCTCGCGTGAACGTGGCTGCGTTTAACAGGAAAGGCTATACATGCGCTCAGAGGAGCTCCATAAGAGGGATGGTGAAGAAGGGCAGAACGTGGACAAAGGCATAAAAGATGGGACGCAACACAATAATGCGTACAGATTCGGGAACGTGTATCACGTCGATTGCAATAATGGAAATGAAACGCTCGTGTGTGCTTCCAACCCCTGTTTCACCCTGTTTCACCCTGTTTCCCCCTGTTTCCCCCTGTTTCTCAGTGTTTATTAATCTTCCTCGCATCTCTCAACACGATACTCGCCACCCTGGCGCAGGAATTACCTGCCCCTCTCGTCACTTTCATTTTTCTAAGTATTTTTTTGTGCTTTGCCTTGTTGTTTTTTCGTTCTTTTCTTTTTTCTGTTTTCCCTTTCTTTATCCCCTTCGAGCACCACGCGCGCCCCTGCCAAAAGAGGATAATAGAGAGTCGCGCATAATCGTTCTCATCACCGGCTCATCGTTCAAAGGAACCGTACTCGCGTATCCTTGAAAAATATTTCCAAAAAGGGATCGGTTATTTCCCAAGAGATTGACCCAATTGCTGGAGCCCGCTTAAACCCACGCCGCGATTCGCAAACGAGCTCCGTGACGACCAAGTTCCAGGTTCAATCGGTCAAGATCAACGTCGCATCGTCGTGATAAATATGACGCCTCTTCCTATCGTCCTGTTCTATTCGACCAACCGAACAACGCGATGACACGTAGAAAAAAAAAAAAAAGGAAGAGACGAAAAGAAGGGACGTTTGGGACGGCCAGAAAATACGGAGCAGCTTCGCGGATGTGGAAAATGAAAATGGCAGAGCGAGGACAGAATGACCGACGGTTTCACAATTTGCGCGTCGTTCCTAGTCAATTTCAGGAGCCAATATTTGTCCGCGAGTGGCTACTGAATGTGGACACGTTCCACTGGTTGGATTTTTCTCGCTTTCACGCTCCTGTTCCAAGTGGTCCGCTCTGAGAGGCGCGAGAAAGTACGCGTATTACACGATTTGCGTTTCGTTACGCTTTTAACGCTGGATTTATTCTAATTAAACGTTGCGATGAGAATGGCGAGAAAGATATTAATTGGTACGTAAAAAAATGAAAGAGGATTAAGAAGGAAGTTGGAGGAAAAATTATAAATAGAAAGTTGTGGTGCTTGATTAGAGGAAAAGATAATCAGACTCGTCCCCCTGCTTCTGGATACTTTACAGCGGCTTTACGAGAAGTATGAGCTGAATAAACGCACAATGGTTAAGCTGCTTCGCTTTTTACCTAATTTAGCAACGTATTTAAAGTGGAACCAGGGAGGGAATAATCTTCTCCCTTGTTAATAATTCTCTTTTTGAATAACAGGATAATGTCTACTGAGACTGTATCCAGAAATACAGTCGAATCGAAACCCTTCGGTAAGAAAAACAGAACAAAAATAACAGCGGACGATCTTCGTTCCGCTATTTAAGCAACTGACTCGGATTAATCGCAATTTAGCCAATGGCGGAGTTCTTTTTAGACACTTATATGCAGAGTTCGGTACAGAGCAGCCGGAAACGACGAAAAATAATCGCGCGGAGATTGTTTTGAGTTCTAGGACGCAAAATTAAATTTTGAAGAGCAATTAGGGTGAATTAATGCCTGGATGAAGTAGTAGCGTTCGGCTCGAAGCTCCTCGCGGCCGGTGGGTTTTGTTTGGAAAACAAATAGCCGATGGACGGAGGGGAAGTTGGCGGATAGCTGGTGGAATTTCATGAAGATATTACGCGGCGCGCGCCTAGCCGCGCCACGATTCCCGTTCAACGTATCGATCGATCGAGGTCCTCGCGAGCCGCACACGACCAGCCCTACGCGGCAAAACATTCGACGCCCTCAAGATCCAGCCGGTGAATTGAACGGGTAGGAAACTGTGGAATGAAGATTGGACGTTGCAGCGATGATAAAGAATCGCTCTCATCATCGTCCCGACCGGTGCCCTCGATAGACGATCTCATAGGTTTCTAGTCGCGTTCACCGATCTTTCGTGATCTTCCGGATAGCAGTTTTTGAATTTTCTAAACGCTCGGCTCGCTTACCTTTATCTCTTTATTGAATATTTTTCTGTTTCCCTTTTATCAACACCTCCGATAAAACCGATAGCAAATGCTCGACAATGAGATCGATAACTAAAATATTAGGGAACAAATTAATAGGGATCCTTGAGAAAATAATCTGCTCATCTTCCTGAATTCAGTTTCGCGTTCGCTATCATTCGAAACGGGTCGGAAATTACTAGCGCCAGCCGCAGGTATGAATATCATCTTTCTTCAAATGGCAGACACCCGAATAGTCGAAGTTAGAAGTTCGCAGACCCGACTCCCTTCTATTCAAGCCGCCAACACTTCGTTATCGATTACACGCGGATGCTGTAATTTCCTCATTAGTGAGTTCAGCTGGCAGGTACGCCGAGGCGACGCCAGAAAGGATCGTCGAGGCGCCTAGTTTCCAAAGACAAGACTCCGCAATTATGCTTACAGCTTCGAGAGAGCACCGTTGCAATCGTTGCTCGGAGAAAAGGAGATCGGGAAAGAGAACGATAGCAGCAGTTCAGAAACGAGGATCCAACAATATCAGAGAGAGAGAGAGAGAGAGGGAGGGAGAGAAAAGAGCAAAAGCAACTCCTGGTGGAGTAGAAATGCGTTTCACATCAGATATCATCGTCGACTGCTACTATCTTCCGACCGGATTATGAGGGATCCATGTGAAATCTGCAAGCGACGAAGGAAAACCCACCGAACGATCTCTTGCCATCGACGTAACACGTGTCAGGGTAATTCTGAAAGGTTTCCCCCACAAATGCCCTTCTGTTCGTCGGAATTTGTTACCGATCCACGTAATCACGGACTAAATCATGCTATCGTTCAACGACCAGAGGATCGATTCGCTTAGTCGGCTTAATAAAACGATCAACGATCAGCACCGTTGAACAACGAGATACATCGATATCGATCTAGTCTATAACTCAAATAGAAACGATTTTCGACCACGTTCGACGTTCGGCCGACTCGTATTTTATCGCGCACGATAGAAATCGCTCGCGTATTTCACCGTGAACGAGGCACAATAGCGTGTCGTCGATCGAACAAATCAAATCTGCATTATCAGCGACTTAATATTACATGCGATCTCGCCCGGCTGATTTATCAACTTATCGCGTTATTGGCGAACCGGTTCCTCTTATTGTTTCTTTTTTAACTCCACTTTTTTTTTCATCTTACTTCTGCTTTAAACGCGTAACTCGTGAACGAGTTCCTATTTTGAATTGAAAGGAGGATGCAAAACTGTGCGCGTTCGTAAAGTTGCATCGACGTCTAATAGCGTTTCGAGTGGCCACTTAAATTTTATTCCCTCGCATAACAATAGAAGGAAATAGTGCTCGATGGAGTGCTCCTCTCGAACAGGCACCGTAACGCGCTTCGATACTAAAGATGCAACGTGAGATTGCGTGGAACAACGGTTCCGTTCTGTCTGGCCGAATAACTCAGTTATCCTTGGAGGTCTTCGCGAAACACCGCTTCCGGCTGACGAATATTATCTGGCCGCGACAGCAAACATAGATCGGAACGAAGAAAGCGATCGCCTTGTTAGAATTTTCTGCATCCGACAAACGTGTGATGTAATTCAAACTAATCCGAACAGGATATTGTAATCCCGAATTTATTCAGATAGTACTTGCGTGCTCGAGTTAAACCTCGAGAAACCATCGCTAAGCAACGCTCGATCCATCAACGTACGGTGTCTCGATAAAGTTAACTACACCGCTTCTAGCTTAATCGATAACTGACGATCGATTCGAGTGACAAGCAGTCCCTTAAAAAATGATCTCCAAAACCGCTCTCGACTTTGAAAAATCCTATCGAACAACCAACATCGAAACTTTTTTCCACGACGAACCAGTGACTGATTATCGATGCACTCGACTCTAGCATCCGAACCATTAATTAAAAAAGCAAGAAAAAGATTGACCGACCAAAAGAGAGATTACAAGGCAGAATAAACGAGGACTCGGCTTGACGAACAGCTCGTCAGGAAGGATTGTACGAGACGTTTCATTTGCAGCGGAAGCGGGCCTCGGAGGAGGAGGTCGGAACCTGGAAGCGGATAATTCAGGACGCGATGTCACCGTAGCTCGTCTTAACAAGAGTTCCTGCAGCGCTTTTCTCGGCTAATCAGATTTAACTGCTCCTCGCAGGACCGTGCAAGCGCGAGCAAAGCTAGAACCACGCTGCTAGCAACCCCGACTATCTCCGTTGCCAGTATTATTACCAGGGATGCTGCAGTGTTATATACACCGGCTCCATCCGAGAGAAAAACGCGTGGGACGAGCCGCGAATCACGCTTAATCGCTTTAAACCGCTACAAAATTACCGTCGAGGGGTAAATTCTTTCCACGCGAGAAACTATCGATTCGCGCGAATTGCTTTTTACGCGGGAATTTTAAACAGAGTTTGTTGATTTTTCTACACACTGTTTGTAATCGTGACTGGGTACGAGGAGGTCTTTGATCGTGAAAAAGGATACTTTTCGCACGGTATGTCGAGGCAACGTTACATTTAAACATACCTTTATTAACTTGCAAATGACGGCAGTCAGTCGACCCTTTTATCGACCGTTTCGACCGTGGAAACTGCTCGTGGCGATAAGTCGCCTCGATAAACCGAGTTTCATTCGCTAACTGGAAAAGAGCTACTTCATGGTCTTTTAACCCGTGAAAATAATTCCACCATGGAATACAAAATGAATCGTAATCGAGAAGTTACTTATACCGGCGCGATATCGATCTTTGAACAAGTGCAGAATAAAAAAGAAAACACCAACAATATCGTAAGATCCACCATCATTCATCATAAGATAGCACGATAGCGAAAGAGACACTTTTTTTAAATCTGTTCGCTTAAAAATCATAAACGGAAAGAAAGCTAAAATCTATAGACCTGCAAGACTTCCGTCAACTTCTGGAGACCTAAAGAAAGCGATCGACCGGTTACGTGACTCGATATCTCGATTATTAGCTGGGACACGACCGTGTAATTATCCTACCGCTACTTTCCAGGAAATTCTCGTTTCAGGAATAGCTGGTGCGCATAACGCATTCTACGCTCGTATCGGTTAATAAGAATTAATGCCAGGGGCGTGGCTGATACATTGGCAAAGTCACTCGTACGAGAAGTCGGCGCAATATCGTTTATCATACCTGTAACTCTCCGCCGTTGGCTTTCGACCGACCATGTGCAAGCATCGCGGATCCCCGCCGCTAACTTTCAGCCTAAGTTTCCACGATGCCGCGCATAAATAATCGCGAATCGAGCTCCTCTAACCGGCTGCAAATTTTCTACCAGCAATTCGCTAAACCTTGATCTTTAGAAAGGTGTGAGGAAACTCTGATTGATTGTATTCGATTTTCTATCCACGCGGAGACTTTGAATTTTCAAATTTCATAGATGAATCATTGGTCGATGTACTCCAAAGTTAAAACCCGAAATACACAAAACAGCTGCATCGCGTAATCAACCTTTCGTTTAAAAATTCGAAAAGCCTATACTAAAAAAAAGGAAAAGAAATAATTACATCATAAAATCGTGTCGTAAAGCTTGCCACCCACAGCGCGACTCGTTACGCCTATGCATTCACGCGTGCACGCTTAGTACGCGAAGAATTTATCGTGACGGGGAAGATAATGTCGTCGTAATGCGCTCGCGAGTGTCTGTCGAGGAGAAGGGCTCTCGAGTACGAACCAGCAGGCCTCGCTTTGGTACACGTTTCTTTCGTGACGTCGAACTCGATAACGTTCAACCCCTTCGCGAGACGGAATTCGATTCACGTGCGGCTGGAGCGTTTCGACGGTCCCGGATTAATCGCGGCGCCTCGTAAAATCTAAATACAGGCTGGCCCTGCCGGCTGGTTACTTTATCACCTGAAATATTCACCCTATTTCTAGAATCACAAGGAAACACTGCGGCACGGAGACCAGAGTCTAGCTCTGGTGAGGGTATTTTCGTTTCAACGAGGAAGAAGGGTTATTTAGGTTATCGAAATCATTTTTCAGATCCAAATTCGTCGATCCATAAATACTCTGGATAAATGTTGTAAACATTTTATCGTAATTTTACCGTCTATTAAATTCTACGGTAATTTTTTTATTTCGAAGAGCGAGGAGCTACCAGACACTCGAAAGGAGCAAGAAAGATTCGCGAGACTCGCTTAAATAATCGAATAACGAAAGAAGGATGCGACATGGTCGTTCCATTCCTTGAAAGGAGGCTCGAATCAAGAAACGGCTGACTCTCGAGCTACAGCTTCTTGTTCTAATAAAATTAAACGCAGACAGTCGGCTCGACTTTATTGCCTGCTGGACGAACGAGTCGGGACGAAATGGAAAAACAGAGGAAACGATAAACGCTGCAACAAACGATTCCTCCACTTATTCGTGACAAAGTTTGTCGCAAAAAAAAATTCGGAGTCGTGAAAAGAGCTCGATTTCTCCAGCTCGAATGTGACGTTAAGCAGCCAATTAGGAAAACGAAGAATGAAACGGAAAATAAGAAGAGCGCTTGAATAAGTGAACAACTGGAAGCGCGAAGTAACGACCAGGAGAATCGCAAAGTTACAATATCCTCGGCTTTCGAGACAATTAACGCGGTGAACTTCGTAGCAGGACTCGCCTCACGCAACGCCTTAAGCCGAATTCACAGTCAAGCGGTACGCTACAGGTTGAACGGAGGATTGAATTTTTAGAAACGCGTGGTTGGAACAGTTTTAACAAATTATACGCTCAGAGAAAGGTGCAGCTCGTTAATTCGAGTGGAAAAGTTAGATTAGAATATTTGATTAGACAAAAATAGTGCTTGTGCGTGATATAAAATGCGATAATTAACTCGTTTAAGCCACGATCTCGTATACTTTACAACCCGGCCAATTTATCTTCGATAGAGGAACGTGGAAGAAGGGCACGAAAGTTCAGAGATGAGGACAGATCAGTTCGAGTCTAATTCATCTCTCTTGACTGCGGGGAAAATCGTTCGAATAGATCTAATTAAGCTGGAGTTCGTTTAATGAGATTAATCCGGAATTCCGAAGATAAACGATCTCGGGAATTTTCTTGGTAATTAGAGCAAAAACGGTCGGGTAAATCGGTCAGACTAATTTATCATTCCAATCTGAGTGCCGTTGCAAGAATCGTGAAACGAAACTTTTACCAAGGATTCGTCTGAGAAGCCCTAGGTGTGAACGAGTCTTAAGGAAACCCCGGCGACCGCACTGTAACCCGAGTGTCACAAATTGTATTACTAATTCAACCGACATCAAGGGACTGACCAGACGAATTTATCATTCAACGCGCAGCCCAAAGAAGCTACAAGCGTGAGACGACTATGGTACAAACTACCGACAAAACTTCGGTGGCTATCACGGAGTCAGAACTTTGTTCCTGGTTGAATAGAATTATTAAATCTAACTAACAATAAATCAGTAATAAATTACCGTTGCAAAAAATTGAAGTTTTATTAAAAATGGGAGGAAAGTCTGTGAGAAATTTCCATGTGAACGAGTCTTAAAACGACCCTGGCGACCACATTATAACGTCTGGCTACGAGTAACTTGGTTTATCTACTCGTGCCGCTACGCCCCTTCCTGTGCTCCGGTACGAATACCACGGGTACACCCTGCAGTATCTCTTCCACGATATCATAATTATTCCAGGGAGCGAACAGCGGGCGCGGAGCCATAACTGAACGGTGAGAAAGCAAGTACGCTGGCCGCTCTTTAATCGCGGTGGAACAGGATTATACGCGAGGATGGAAAGCGAAAAGTGTTGGGGAAAAAACACAAATCGTCGCGTGAATTTAAGTTCCACGTCGGGCAAACACGTGTCGACGTATGCGCGAAGAGACGTGCTTTATCACTTCCGTGAAGTCCACCTTGTTACGCGAAGTTAAACGCTTCTATTCGCGTCATACTCGTGTATGCGATTGAACCTTATCGGTGCACGTTTATTTTACGCTTTATACAATAGAATGAAGCGAAATGAAATGAAAACGTGGAAAAACAAACGTCGTGTTCAATTTGTGCAGCAAACAGTGATCGACGAGTTTTTGGAAATTATACGATTACGGAAGTTGGAGTAATTTTAATTCCAATTTATTCGAACTTGCGAAAAGTTTAATTTTAAAAAGCTGCACCGTAATATGCACGAGATTACTAATTTTATCAAGCTGTAACTTTATCGAGCACTCCGGATGAAAGTTCTTTACAACCGAGCGTAAGCGGTTTCAGTAGAATGAGACCGTATAGTCAGACAGCCGCGTAACACGTTACTTAAGAGCTCGGCAAAGAGATAGAGGTAGGTGTTAAAACTATCGGCAAATTTGCGTGCACAGCTACATTCTCAGCCTTTTTCTGATCCCTTCGACTCACTGCTCCAGCCCTTTTTCGGTTCTCTCTTTTATTGCCGCTATAGCTTCCTCCAAGCGAGGAATTACGCGCCGCCCTATCTCCGGCTGTTGTTCGTAATAAAAAGTTTTAACTCGCAACCGAGGGTGAAGGAGAAGGAGGGTACGAAGAGAGCGAGAAAGGTCAAAAAAGGAGTAGCATGAGGAACGGAAATAAATAAAAAAAAAAAGCGAGAAACGGGAGAGAGAGTGTAAAAAAAACAAAACAGAGGATAAAAAGGAAGAGCGAAAAAGGAGGAAAAGGGGAAACGGAAAAAAGAACGAATTTAGAGAAACGAGAGATACGGAGCGAAATACGCGTGAATCTAGAACGGATCCTCTTTTCGTTCCTTTCCCTTTATCTTTCCCTTTCCGTCAATACCGGCCGGAAACGTGCAGGAATTTCTCCTGTTTTCCTAATAACATCGCGTCAGGAGTTCAGGCGACCCCTGTGGCGCGTTTTGTCGTACGAACCTCGACAAAATAGACATCATCGGAGCCTGGTTGCTGAATTATGCGAACTTGACGGGATTCGTTTAGCGGAGAAGGCGACGACGACAACGGCGCATCGCTATCAATGGACCGTAACTCTCATAAAGCTCGACCTCGACGCTCGAAACGGCATCTCTCTGAATCCAATATCAGTGTGCATCGTACCAACTATTGCAAACAGCCGTGCACCAGAGAGCGGCGCCGTGCTTCTATCGGTCTGCGACATACATACACACGCGCGCGCACACGTGCACAGATATACGTGTACACAGATCCACACGTATATGGGACTAAATTTAAAATACCTCGGCGAAACAGTATCATCGTCCTGGTGTTTCGAGACTCGGACCGAATAAAAAGGTAGCTTCGAAGCACGACCAACTTTTCCTTTCTAATGAAAGATTCACGAATCGTGTAATGGGAAACTGTGACGATCTATCGTGACGAAAAGAAGCCAAAAGGTAGTTACTTCAACGCGATCGAATACGAGCGTTTCAGAAACGGTTGCGAATTTTTACTAATTGTAAAATTAAATTTTAATAACGTTAGGTATATCGAAACTCTTTGACCATTTTTTTTCCAGCGAGTCAATTCTATCGCGCGAAGTGTGCGAATTGACGAAAAATTGCCAAGGAAATTTTCAGTTCAGTCCATGAACGGTAACAGCGAGAACGTGCGAGGATCGAGAGCAAAGAGCGGAATAAGGCGGCGGTAAGTGGCGGAAACGCGTTGGACGTCAGCCAATAAGAGGATGAACCGACGGGGGAAGCACGTGAAGGATTTTCTCCATTAATGAAGAACAGAACGGATTAGTTGTTCTCGTGGAAACGGAAAATATTGGCGGACGCGATACAGAAAACGCGAACTCGAAAAAGTGACTGGAACCGGGCCAACGGAACTTTCTCAGAGACGAGTCTCGTTTCAGCCTCGTTACTTCATCGAACTGCTCGTTTCGAGGCGTTTTTCTGATAAAACACCCCGGTCCGCTTGTTTAACCGACCGAGTCTTTTCCTTTCCTAGGCGGATCCCTGCCCTCGGGTACAAGCTCGATTTGTTAATGAGAAACTTAGATTAACGACTTGCCAGAGAGTTCCTACGAATTCGTTCAGAGAGTCCGGCTACCCGGCGTAACACGGTAAGCAATCTTGTGCCAAAATCAGATACACCGTTGCGCAACTTCTACTGCCAGACAAATTAGATTCCCTAAGTTCCAAATGAAACGGTACACGAGTCGTGATATTAATTGGAAGCACTTAAATCTTCCTATCAATGGGAGAAACGTTCTGGCAGGTGTTAACGGTGAATCGAGCCTAACTTCGTTGTCTAACTCGGAGCCCAATTTCGTTCGCGAAATTAATATCAGCATTGTCGCAACTGAAATTCTCTGCTCGAAAGAAAACGAGTATCAAAGATATAGAGATTTAAAGAACTTAAACGAATTTAGAGATCAAATATATTGGTCCAACAGAGATGGTAAAGATTAACCACGACATGTACTAAATACAACAAACCAAGCTATACTATCCAAACAGTTGAAGAAGCAAATATGTACATAAACTTGCCACGTAGTCAGAGATGGGTAAAGAGAACCCGACCGTCTTCGATACGGTCCGAGACTTCGAAGAGGAGACAGGGGACGTGCGAAGTTTGATTCGAGACATCGGGCAAAGTCAGACGGTACGCTTTGATGCTAAGCTTTACCGGGTCTATCGTGATCTCTCGAGACACGGGTCGGCTGCAACAGTTGCCGTCAAGTATCATCAATTACACCAAGTATTCCAGCATCCGTCAGGCCTGCCTAGGGGTAGTGACCAGGGTTGCTGCGTCGAGGTCAGACACCGGTGTTTCGGGGTTTCGCGTGTGTCAGCTACTATTCCGGAGCAAGCCCGGGTAGTGTGCTTCACCGGCTGTCCGTCCGATTTTCAGCCCGCCCCGTAACAACCGGCGTATGGGGAATTTCCAAAACAGGGTCGACCATGTTATATATCCGCAATGATGAAACCAAGCCGTGAAACATGGACCGCGAGACACGCGATATTACGCTGGAGACTCCCAAGAAAATCCTGTTAAGGTCGTACCAGTTTCTTGAGAAATTTGGAGATATCTCGGTCGACCTAGCTGATTTGCATCGGCAAGAATAATCTGCGGGAAAAGCTAGATTCCAGGAATTCCCTGAGAAACCTGACGCGAAAGGATCGTTTAGCGAAGGCAGAACAGGGGAGCGTAATAAAATCTCCGCGATGAATCTGTCGGGAATTATCGCGTGGAACGAGTACGAGCGACGATCGGAGTGAAATACGCGATTAATTTGATTTCCTCGATACGATGAGATCGATGTAGCGATTCGATGGAAAGCCTTCGATTCGTATGCAAATGAAGCGGCATCGGAAACGTTATGAAAAAGAGAGGTAGCGATCGCGATACGATCGAGGGAGACGAGAAACGAAGGGGTGGAACAAGAGGAAGGGTGAGACACCGAAAACAAGTTGATGAAGTTTCTGACAGTTCCGAGGTCAGTCTCCCTGATAGCAGCGCTTGGTTAGCGATGCCAGGGATAGCAAAGATACAGAGAAGGAGGGGAAGTAAATTGAGGAACCAAGTGGATTGGCGAGGAAAGACGAGGAAAGACGAGGAAAGACGAGAAAATACCAAGAGGTACGGAGAGAGACGGAGCAGAATGGAAGAGGTAGGAGGAGAGAGTAAACGGGAGCCCGAGGAAGGAGCTGTCATAGCCGAAAGTTACCCCAATCCTCGGTAAACTCTGCGAGCAGACCCTTAGACGAGCCATGAGGGTCTCGCCGGAGAGTAGGTTGTACCGAAGAAGGGTGGGGAGCTCAAGTTCCTAACGAGACACGCTGTGCTCAGCCATGAAACGAACTCAACCACCCTCGAAGCATCAGCAAGCCCGACAGCGACGAGGACACACCGCCACGGAGCCCTGGTCGACGACGTCTAAAACAAGCTGGAGAGGGGCTATGAAATACGAGTATGAACAACCTCGACATCGGTAGCCATTACGAACCACGTCAACACTGACTAATCGTAGTACTTGGAGAACAGTTGGAATTTCGTTTTTCCCGCCTCTCGGTTACGCCACTGTTTCAACCCGTTTCCTGTTGTAACTTGTCGGCCTGGGGAACAACGCGTTCATCGATACTAAACGGTTCCCGAGAATAACTTCGACCCCTTTCGACGGTCTATCATTCTTCCGTGGCGTCGAAACACGTGTTCGCCTCTCTGTTTCCAAACGATTCACCCCAGCCGTAACAAAGAGCTACACCGTGGATCGAGCAAAAAACGTGAACCGTGCGAACAACGAGAAAGGATAAAAAGCCTGAGTGTGTGCATTTGTAGGTGTAAAGCGAGCACTATAGAGTGATTGCCGCGGAGTGATCGATTCGAAAAATATTCGGTGCCATGTAGAATTCGAGTTCTATTCACCCCAAAAATTGATACCCATTCTTCACCGATACCTTTCTACGCTTTTTCACCTCGAAAAAGGTTCCCTTTCGCCCATAAAACACCCAATATCTAATTGCGCAACGTTAACACAGTGACGAACACAAAAGACAAGACGTGGTTTCGTCAAAAGACGAAAAACTTCGAAACGAGCAGGTAATAAACGGGTAATTAAGGAATATCGCTGGGGGAAGCTCTCGAGGAAGGGATAAATCATTGTTTACCGTACACAATGCATCTACTAAACTTTCCACGAAATTTCTAAAGACCAGCTCTCGTCTCAATGGTTCCACGCGAATCTAACCAAGCATCGTTCGTCATCGTTCGCCATCGTTCGCCATCGTTCGCCCTCTTCCGCTAAATCCTATGGATGAAAATCATTTTACGGATCTTCCCTTCGAATTATCCCATCCGGCCATTGTCGCCTCTGATACGTGGATGAAAGGACCAGATTCCACGAGGAACCTTAACCAGCGCCATTCTCGGCTGTTCGACACGCGTGTTTTAAATTTCGCCAAGCAGCTCTCCTTTCATTCTCCGAGCCATTAGCTCCCCGGCCAGCAGACAGCCGAAATCAGGGGTGAGCTCTGAATGGGTCCGCTAATTGCCGACGGGTCGTGGCACAATGCTCGGCCCCGATTCCTTGCCACCAAATGCATTCTTCTCCCTTTCGCTACTCAGCTCGTTCCTACACACCAACTGTGCTTTCTTGGCACCAACTTCTCCTTCTATTGCTCGTAGAAAGGGGACCCAGGGATCCTAGGGGAGAAACCGACGAATCTCACTCCTCCTCCCTCTCTCCCCTTCGGCCGTCACCGAGTTCGCCAACAGCCAGCGAAGACGACGACTACAAGCCTCTGGGGCTTGGCGTAAGATTACCACGATTCTGCATTAAAGTCGATTCAAATCCTTCGGAAATATTTTCTTTATCGAGGCCGGTCTTCCCAAGACGCATCTGCGCGCCCTGGAACTTCATTCGATGCTTTTTCGGGATCCGCAGCCGAGAACTGACTTGCAAAAAAGTATCGTCGTAGAGTGAAGGAAGAGAGATTTTCCTAGAGTTATCCGACACGTCGCGTACGGTGAAAATTTTATGCGACACTTTTGAACGTTCGCAGCAACGAATAGACGGATTATATTAGATTCAACGGTTTGATTCTCGAACGAAACTGGACGTTTCGTAAGCTACAACCCGAAAGAAGCACTTTCGTTATTGCCGAGTGAAACAGGCGGTTCGCGAACAGATATGTCGCATCGTGGTATCGTTTAATACGGCTGTACCGTGGTGTATAGGGATCGAGAAGTACACTGAAATTTCGTTACAAATTTTATCATCCGCGTTACGAATCCGAGCAGAATCCAGCTTGGATGATAACTTGAAAATATAGTCTCGGTAGCTTCTTACCTCCTCGTCCTGGATTTATCGATACATCGATGCCACTGTTTCAAATATTGACGAAAGCCATCGAGCCACGTATCAGGTATCCTACAGGGAAAGAAATTTAAATCGACGCGGAATATTCGTACGGCGGCGTGCTGTAAATCTCCGTGAAAAGCGGAAGAGAAGCCAACCAACGTCTCGAGGATAGTTACATTTCAGTAGCCATAAAATACGATACACCGGGCGACGGTATTAGGTGGAAAACCAATTTGCCAGGACTATCGTCCGCAAACCAGACGAATATTCGACAAAGAGTCCTTTCGCAGACTTTCCACCCTCCAAGAGTCCCTAACTCTCTCCCTCTACGTCCTCGAATGCTTTCGAGAAGACTCTCGGTGCCAGTCTACCATGGAATTCGACGACTTCTCGCCATTAAAGCGCCACCATTCCATGGTTCATTGTGCTTTCCTACCCGCAGCATCCTACCGCATCCACCACCACTGCCACCGCCGCCAACCACCCCTGGCGCACCCTCCAGAGAACACCACACGTACACACACTTAGAGTGGTATACAACTGCTTTCGAAACTCGTAAGAACTTGTATTAGATATCCATAAGTTGGTGCTAAGAGATCGGTCTCATTGGCCGACTATTTGGAAATAGTTTTCGCCCCTAAGGCGACGCAGTTCTATGGAAGAAACCATCGAATGGTTGTCCTCTAGCTAACGCTCGTTTCACGGTGTTACAACCTAGATCACGATCGTCGAACGATACCCCTGGATTCGAAGGAACGGGTACTACTATAAAACGAGAATAATATCGCGGGGAAAAAGTTGAGGAACAAAGAAGAAGAATGGAGAGAAGTCGAGAAACGTTCGATAAATAAGATTCAAACAGGTCGGCAAAGAAACGGCGTAGAAACGGTGGATGGCTCTTAATTTCGTTTCGCGAGAAAGGAATGCGTTCTGCTCGTAAGAGGAAAATTGGAAATGGAACGCGATAAATTCTTCCACGTGGTAGCTTTATCCTCGCCGCGAGGGGAACGGCCACGAGAATAAGGCGATGAAATTTTTCCATACGTAAAATAAAGAGAGACGAATGGCGGGGCTAACGTTGGCTCCAGTTACCAGCAACCGCACGCATCAGCAGCTCGAAATGAATTTTTTATTTTACGACTTCCTTGACTCTGGGAGGTCGGAGAGGGAGATACTTGCAGCCATTCCTAAGAGACTCAACACGCCCTTTTTTGAACCGACAAGATTCCGCGCGAACGAGTAAGCGGAATCGATGCCGAAATGACGCGCCTCGTGTCGTGTTTCCTTACCGTGTGCACGTAGAATGACGAGGATACGCCAAACGATATAACACCGCGTCGATTCGCGCTCTCTGCCATATTTTTCCGTGGCTCGGCGTGAAACGTCCGACGAAATGTACCGAGAATTTGAAAAATCAACGAAACGCCACAAGCCTGTCGAAGAAATGCTCGTCCAAGCGAAGTTCGGGTAAGAATGTCGAAAAGACGAGAGTTACCCCCCAAAGAATCGGAGGCCGAGAAAAGAGTCGAAAAGGATAACGGAAACGCGCCCGGTCTTTCCGCTTTTCTAAACCCGTCTTTCTCTCACTCCCCTTCGAGCTTTACCGCCCTATCACGTAATGGTGTAACTTTTGCCACGGTGATGCTTCGACTCCGAACCGGTGGAGGGAGGAAAAAAGATGTTCGAAGGAAGAGAGACTCTGGTGGAAGCGGCAAGGGTGGCGAGGACGACCCGAGGGAGTTTTAACGTACGGTCAGCTCTCGTAGCCCGTTCGACTCGCGCTTCCTTCTGCTTAGCCACCCCCCGTTCGACGCCATCAACCACCCCTACTCTCCTCCGCGCTCGTTGTCCCTCGAACCGAGTCGATCAAGTCCGTGAGAACTTTTATCTTCGCGGCTTCCATAGGAGAAGTCACCCACCTTTGCCATCCCCCGCTGCTCATCCCTTTGAATGGAAAGGGAAGAGGTCGAAAAGGGATACCCGAGATAACTCCCGTGGGAGATACTCGTTACCTGCTAGAAAGATATTGCCGCACGTACGCCAATACATACGTACATCCTGGAAGCGGAAATACGCTCGACAGGCTTAAGCGCGATACGCGCTTTATCGTCGTGCCGGTGCACGATTGTTGGAAACTAGGTTGGGTGAAAGTAGCGAATTTCTGGCTCGGAAAATGTCAACGATTGCGGTTGACAGTTTTCTCGGTGGATTTTTGTTCTCGTAGGCACGTTTAATTTGTGAAACTTGTGCGGAACGATCCGTACATTGGTAAATTTGATTATTAACTAAGATTTTAGATTTCCTAGAGCTCTATTTTCCAAGTGCTGAACAGAAATGCACGAAGAGGACGGAAATGTTTGTAAGAATCTTGAGTATCGCGGCGATCTTGCGCGACTCGGAATGCAATCGTAAAGATCAGCCGACGTCCGACTATAAAATGGTTCGATAAACGGTTCGTGTATGGACTATGAAGCCTCGCGAAGACCTGTCACGTCTCAAATTAAACGCAAAGCGTGATAACGCTTAAAGAATGCTCGCTCTATCCCTTTGCGATACGATGATTGTTAATCAGTCTACGTTCCCATCAATATTTCCATCTATCGTTCCATACCTCGACGTAGAAATGAAACGTGATACACGAAGTGAAAGAAGACTTGTCTTTTCTTCCTTTTTAACCGGTCAAGGGTCAAATTGTTATTACGTTCGACAACTCGTGAATCATTGGAACGACCCGGCTGAAATTAGAGTCGACGCCGGTCATTAAAATTCATCGTGAGTACGAGGAACAATCGTAAAGTTCAAACGGTGGCACGAAACGACAATGAGGAGAGCGGAGGCGAGGATGTCACAAGGTAGCCGACCTAAGGACATTATCGGACGTGGTATTGTTTCTTATTACAAGGCCGGTGTATCTTGATCTAACCTCGCTAATTTTCGCATCGTGGAACCAGGCGCCAGAGAACGAAGGCGTGCGATGCTGGAATCGATACACGATGTACTTCTCTTAAATTTCATCGAACCATCGGGGAAAAAACCGATAAGGAGACCTTGGCTAAATTTCTTTTCGAAACAACAATATCGAATGTGAGAAGAACGAGATCGATGAAAGAGCCAGGTGAAATACGGCTACAAAACGGCTGCACAGGGACAAAGAGAATACCACGGCACGAAGAATCTATTAACTGTCGGGGCTCACTTAATTAGAGAGCAATATTCTTTGCGGCGATAAGAGAAAATCGATAGGGGGTGCACGGGGAAAGGGGACAGGGAGCCAAGGGCCATTCTCAGTCAGATAGAATAACGCGACGTTACTCTAAAACAGTATTCGATGCTGAGCTCCGTGGTTTTTTCTTCTTTCCCCCTTCTCTGTCTCTTTCCCACTGTCCTGGCCCGTTTTCTACGTCGTCGTTCTCACCGCTATCCCATCCGAACAATACCGGAACGCGAACAACAATGGAAAGCCACTACAAACGGAGCGTGGCGTATCGCTTTACAATCGCCCCCGGCCCTGACACACAAAATATTCTTTTCCCGAGCCGTGGACCACTGAATTCATAATCTTCAGGCCTGGCCATTGTCTCGCGAAATTAAACGTATATCTGGACACGTTCGTCGGAAAACTTTACAGCGCCTCATTTCGCTCGTATTCACCCGTACAATCTCTTTGTAACGGTTCCTGTGATAGCTTCAACGAGTTTATGGGTCGAGGAAGGGATTTAAGTTATCGAAGCAAATTATCAACCCCTTTAAATCTTACGCGTGAATTAATTCATTCCGAACCTTGTTAACCACTATTTTCTCCTGTTGCTTTAATTTCTTCTTCGATCTTCTCCCTTTTCAAGTATGTTGTTCAATCTTTTATCCTTCGAAACGTTACCTAATTTCCTTGCCTCGTCTCCTTCGTCCCTGTCTATGTTAACAATTTTTTCCGAATTCTATCCAATCTAAAAATTACCCATCGAGAAAGCAGACGTTACACTTTTCGCGAGAGAAGACGCGCATCAAGCATGCACACAGCACTGAAAAACGTGTGCAGCTTCTTCTTTGCAGTGATCAAAGTTCCAGCCCGAAAAGGATTCGCATCGCAAAGAGCTACGTTCGAGACGGAGCAACGATGCTGAGCAAAAGAAAAATGTACGGAACATAAAAACAATTGCGAGCCAGCAACCGTTCGAAAAATGGTCGAACTAGAAGCGCGATACGTGCTGACAATTTCGACCTTCTTCCCCGCCGGATGTAATAGCCGGTGGAGGAGAAAAATTTTCACTCGAGACGACAATCATTTTCCACGAAGAAAAAGGTTCTTGAAATTTTATAAGCACGTATTTCCTTATTCTGGGAACCATTTAACACGAGAATTACGAAAGTAGTTAAAATTCGAGCAGGTCTTGCGTTAAACTCCAATNGCTGACAATTTCGACCTTCTTCCCCGCCGGATGTAATAGCCGGTGGAGGAGAAAAATTTTCACTCGAGACGACAATCATTTTCCACGAAGGAAAAGGTTCTTGAAATTTTATAAGCACGTATTTCCTTATTCTGGGAACCATTTAACACGAGAATTACGAAAGTAGTTAAAATTCGAGCAGGTCTTGCGTTAAACTCCAATCCACCATCCATCTTACGAAGCTTTTACACGTGCGGTTGCATAGAAAAGGGATCCTTTTTCACTTTTAACATGACCGATACACGATTCTTATCGTTTCCCAACGACATAATATTACGTCGTTCCAGGCAAGAACGGATTTTCCGTGTAAGTAGGCAAATTTTTCCCGATACAAGACTTAGCAGTCTCGCGGTAACTCGTAAATGCGACTATCGCGGAGGCACGTAGACTCCTCGTTAATTTTGTATCGGTCGTAAAGGGATGGAACGCGCCGCATGGGGAGCGTGATCTTCCATTCGCGCTGCAATAACAACGATTCGTGAGAACACTCCGGGCACTGCTGAGAATTCGAGGGAATACGTGGTCAAAAACAGCCACGGCGAAGTTATAGATAAAGATATCGAGAAACGGATGCAATTTTCGGCTTTTATCTGGGGAAACGTTTCGTCTGAAAATTTCTACGATTTTCCTGTAATTTATTCGCTGCGTCACCGATATCGCACGAAAGTAGGCGAGACAGAGTCGATCGATATTCGAAATTTTTTCTAATAAAAAATATGAACTTCGAAAAGCTTGCCGATACACACTAATATCTCGGAAAGCAGAATTTGAAGCGCTGTACATTCGATTACTCTGTATTCAAATTGATAAATCCTCCGATAATTCTGACGTTAACCCCACCATTTGTTTCAATTACGAAACTCTGAATGGTTTCGAAGGAAAAACGACAGAACCTAACCCACAGGCGGAACAATCGAACGTATACGATTAACCAGGACACGGTTCAGGTTCGACATGGCCGTTTGCATGGCACGTTTGGTGCTGCGATCCGGCACGTACCGACGAACGAACGCAACGTCCCAGAATCGCAGGAAGCTCGCTAAACACAGGAAACGGCTAGAAAAGCCAGAACACTCTAAAACGTGCAATTGCCAGGCCGTGGCCTGATCAATCTCGCGGAACGTTTCGCGCGCGGCATAACTGGACGGCGCACACAACACGATATAACTCGATCGATCGTCATTGCTGGACGAAGCGGAGGAAATACGGTACGCGTGAAACGGGCCAACGTGCCACGATATCTAACCCAGTTCATCTGTGACGCATTTTAGCAGGAATTACGGTGCAAAACAGGACATTGTAAAACTGAAACTTGATACAATAATGCGACATAGGGGCCTCCGCAAGATTTTTTTGCGATGGATCGATGATGATACTATGGACATAGACGTAGAGTTCCAAATATTCGTACAGAAGATCGCGGGTTCGATTCTCCCTTGCGTTTCATCTTTTTTCGGCTTCTACGATAAGTGGATACGCTCGTAAAAATTAATCGGGAAAAAAAGTTTCCGCAACGGTTACGCGAGTAGAAAAATCTGAAAATCACGAGGTTGATCGAAAGCAACCTCTCCGTGCGACGACTGTCACAGTTCGGTCAGTTAAACATGAATTCGTGTTAAACGAAAGGTGAACCGAGGGAAAATTAAATATGCTAAGTTGTCGAATGGAACTATCTACTCTGCGAATAATTGTGTCATGCAAAATTAAAGCCTAACTTGAAGAGGAAAACTAAAAAGATTGAAACAGCGCCCGTTTAGCGAAGCCACGCAACGGGAGCGCGCTTTTATGGAAAGGGGGTCACTATTTGGTCGACTTGGCGCACGAACGTTTCTCGAATCGAAAACTTTGAACAATATTTACGAAGCTCGTAGTAAGAAGAGTAAACTCGCGAAACGACGTCGATACTTACGTCCGATTTCATCCAAGACGTCGTGGAGCGCGATGAGCTCGTCAAGCAGCTCGCTGATTGTTTGTTCTTCAACGAAGATAAATCAAAAAGACGCGAACTCGAGGATGCAGTGCACAGGCTACTGCAGCGCTCGCGATCGTTGGAAGTGTTTATGAACGCCTGTTGGGCACGACGAGAAAACGCTCGACGATAACTATTTCGTCGAGCAAACAGAAACTGAACGAACAAACAGAGTGGTTCGCCCCTCTAGTTTCGTCTGCGAATTCCCGACAAACAATGCCCATTCTTGGATATTAATTTTAGAAATAACATCTACGGAACGTAGCTACCATGGAAATTCCAATTTCCTATATTTTTAAACTCTACCGAACCACCCCCAACCCTCGTCTCCCGTGGAACCGTGAAACTAAAGGAGACGAAATTAATATAGCCGGTAGTCAAAGGTATCCGAAATTTCGTCGCAACTCTTTCAACCTCGTCCCGAAGAGAAGTTCGCAAAGTTTCCGCTCGGTCGGGACAGAAGGAGAAAGGGAAACTCGTTTGGAGCGTGGCACCGGTGGACAGGAGAGGAACGGAGGAGCGACAAGTAGCCCAGGAACTATAGATAAAAGGGATGTAATGAAACACTATCAGACGGCGAGGGTAAAAAGGTGAAGGCCCGCGTTGTACAGAGTGCTGAATTATGTCTGCGAAGGGGGCGGTCGAGAAGGGCGAACTCGCGCAGAGACTGGAGGGGTAATAACTCATAGCGGTCCGTACACAATACCATTGTGTTCGTTGTACAGATTCTGCAGAGAACAGGGACCGCGCGCGTATATATAGGCTCGGCTGCTGGCTCCTCTATAAGTATAGCGAGAGCCCCATGTTCCTGCGCAACACTCGGATGTATATCTATCACCTAGCGCACTGGCGGGTGCATAATATTCCAGAGACGGCAAAGTGTGAGACCTCTGTCAGTCTCCCCCGTCTATCGACACTGTTTACGCGCATTATTAATCGCACACGCAGCCCGAGTCCTCCGCGACGAGTAATTTCTCATAAACCGTGCGCTCCATAATAGACTCGCGTTTGTTATAGTTGATACGCCGGAGAAATCCATTTTCCAATTAATTCTGTCTACGAATTACCACCGTAGAGATGGAACGTCGCATAAAAATGGTAAAGACGAATGAATAAAACACTTCAATTTCTCTCTCTTCCCCCTCCCTTCTCTCTTTCTCTCTTTCTCTCTTTCTCTCTTTCTTTCTTTCTATATCTGTCCGTCTGTCTATCTTCTAGGCAATATTGGAATAGATGTTTCAACGAAGCTCCAATTAAACGGTCACAGAAACCGTCCAGGTATTCCATCCAGAGAAAGCAAATACGCGTCCCTCGCTTACCGTCCAAATCCTTGCCGGTTGATCGCTATTTTCAGCAAGGCTGAAGGGAAAACAGAGAGGAAGTAGCCCGAGTCTTTCGAGCACTTTCGGGAGTCAATTGGACAGCGCACAGTCGCAAGACCGCTCATTCATAAACATCACCGAGGCCCTTCCGTTTCACCTTTTCCTGGATGCCTCGTAACTCGTGGAAGAAGGATGCGCTGTGAGGGTGGCCAGCAACCGGGATAAAACTGGCGAAACGGAGGACACAGGGTGAGAGAAGGAGAAGAGGAAACATGGGCCAGACCAGAAGCAAAGGACGGGACAAAGACATCAAAGGGCGAGAAGGAAAAAGGATACGACGACGACTGCCGCCCTCGGGACAGCAATTTTCACTCTCTGTCACAGCTGGTCCATCGTGGGCTGTTGCTACTTGCATTCGTTTGCACAAATCACGGAACCGTTTCACGATTTCTTTGACGAATAAACGAGGGTCAGATCGCCCAAGGAGAGTAACCCCATCGGGTATTCGTATCCATTGATGCGAACTACGCGTTCATCCACCGCTGCATAGACGCTGCGCAAAGGAACCATTGCAATTTCTCGAAAATAAATTCTCGAGATAAACGATGCAATTTATAGATCACGCGTTGTATAAAAACGCGTTTATCGTAAGGATGATCTCGTTAGCGAAGGACGAAGGATGCAACGGTTCGATTCTATCTTCGAGATTGCCGGCGACCCACGATATTAAATATAAATAGCCCCTCTGCACATTAGAAAGTTATCTTGGTTCGGGCAACCTATCTCTGATAATGATCGAGACAACAGGAGCACGGTGGCTCAGGATACACGAAAGAGGTGGGCCACCTCGGAGAGCGTCGTGTGATGAAGAGGCTCGGGAATCCAGTATCGTCTCCTTGTTCCGGGCTTTCGTGCATGTAAAAGGAAGCTTAATTCTCCGCGGCGTGGCTATGATTTGCTTTGAATAATAACTCAAAGGACCAAGAGAAATGTACAGGTAGAATAAGGGGTGGAGAAGGGACAGGGACACACGCATCAACCGTTGGCCCACCTAACATCACGTGCTTATGCTTTCATACATATTTCAGTGAACCGAGCCAAGAGCAAGAATCATACTTGGTAATTTCAGCTGACATGTTTCGTTGGAAATGAACGCGAGATCCTTTCGACCCGATGCGCGTTTCTGCACGATTGTAAATTAATCAACGACAAAAAAAAAAAGGATTGAAACGAACGATCGCGAAAGAGTTAAGTACTTTGCGCGTCAATTAGATAGAGCGTACGTGCAAATCTTCTGCTCGATAAACGCGTCGAGAAAGCGAATTACTCGAATCGTTCGCTCCGCTAATTGTAAGTGGCTCATAAATGCATCGTGAACGAGCGGTAATTTTTTGCCGATTTAATGCGCACTCCAGCCAGGCGATACAAAATGGCAACGTGGAAAACCTAACGTGTTCCAGTTAATTCTGGTACCGCGGTATTCACAAAAAAATATTCGACGCTATCTTCTAAACTGCTATCTTCTAAAAATGCTCGATAATAAAACCGAGTATGCCAAAAATAAGGACGAAACTGTCACAATGGCAATCCCTTATCTCTAAATATCATCGAACTATGCGGGTTCGTCGATCGAAGGCAATCGATGCGTCAAAGATCGCTTTGATCCCTAGAGTAGCGACATCAATAACAATCGAGCTGGATGTAGGGAACGGTACAGCGTGCGATGCACGGAAGTCATAGAGCAACGGAAACGGAAATTAGCTGCGGCCCAGAGACAATGGCCCGGCCGGACCTCGGTCTCACCCTGGTCGTCTGTCTCCTTCTAGTCAGAAGGAAGCAACAGAGCGTAACTGTTGTATCTGTCGGCGTGTTACGAACTTAGCTCTTAGACATTCTAGCTGCTGTAATTCCAGAAATCGACTACTAGAATCGAAACGCTCATACCCTTTAACTAATGTCGAGAATCTTGGCGATTACGTTTCACCTGGTGCATCGAAACGAAAAGATGGCCGATCTACGGAGAAATATGTTTCGTTGGATAAAGACAGCCCTGCGAGCAGTACCGGTACACCTCGCATAAAGTATGTACATACATTTCCGTAGAAGGCCATGAATATTTTTGAATCGAATGAATCTTCTCGGTCGGTTACAACCTTTATGGTGGTGGAATTAGAAAACGACTGGCGCGGGGGTTGTTACGCAACAACGAAATCTTGGGTGTTGTAACGCGACGACCGTATCGAGCATTCGCGGTTTTTCTCTGGCAATCTGCTTTGCATATCTCAAGAGCAACAACACGAGAGAAACTTCGAAGAATATCAAATCAGCAGACGAAACGAGATACATCGACTTTCAACCGCCTCTTTGAGATCGAATAATTCCAACGATCTAAAACGCTTTTCTAAAAAACAAAAAAAAAACAAAAATAGAATAACCTCTGCTACGAGAATTAGCACTTTCGGAGACTTGAAACACTCGATGAGCAATCTGAATTCTGTAAGAAATCTGAATTTATACATAGCACACCGCTAAGACAGAGGTGGAAAATTAAATACAGAGGCTACGAAGATACCTCGAGCAGAACGAAAACTGTGGTGAAATCAGCAAGCAGATCTGCTTTGTGCAAAGAAAACTTTCGCGAGCAACCATCGTTGTACGTAGACGTTGCAAAAAACAGCAATCGTCAAGATTAGAAATAAAATTGCAACGAAAAGAATTAACGAAGAAGACGAGGACTGTAATCTAGTGGTGGAAGATTGAAAGTATAATTCGTAACTGGTGTTATCCGAGCCCAAATTTCCGTGGGGGATCTGTGCGATCGAGCTCGATTTTTACCGGTCGACTTAAAGAGATCAAGAATTCCGACGTACGGGCGAGGGAACGAACGGACGAAAATCAGGATGGCAGAGGACATAACGGGAAAGGAGGACGAAAGCGAGGGTAGATAACTGGAAGCACGAGATGAAAAGGGAAAGGATGAGAATCTGGAGGAGAACAGAAGAGAGAGAGGATACACGAACGGAGCCAAGCAATCGCGCTTGGGAATAGTAATCCACGCGATGAATGAGTCGCGCTTTGTCCGTTGACGAGAACCAGACACACCTCATTTTCACCCCACAGTTTCCTTCGCCAGTCGGAATCTCTTCCTATTTCTCGACTCTCTTCGGGGATGCTTTAATTTTTCCCCGATTCGTGTAATCGCCGATGCAGGTATCTCTTCCGTCGGTTCCCCTCCGAGCAATCAGAATCGGAAGAAGAGGAAGAGAAGAGAATAGGTGAACGAGGAAAACGAAGATTCGCTAATCAGGGATACGTACGATGGAGCCTTCGATCAATGGTTAAATTGTAATCGAAAGGGGTTGAGTGTTTTACGTAAAAAGCGAGAAATAAAAAATCTATATCAAATCAGAGATAAAGAAACAATAAACGAAACATATAAACAGCAGCTGCAGCTATCTATGCGACCGATGCACCACGTCTCGGATTGTTCACCACCAAGTATCAGAGAAAGACTCCATTAAACTTTGCACGAGAGGCAAAAGGAGCAGACGAGGTTGACGCACGTGTTATTGGACGTGTACGACGAAAATTCTTCCGCGTTTATTGGAAGATACTCGAACGCTAAAAGTATCGAGAGACCGGTGAACCTCGACGAAAAAGAAACGGTGAGACGATCGCGAACGTCGAGGAGTTGAGGAGCGTAGAAGGGAAGGTTCGCTAGGCTTTTTACTCGACGAACCGACCGATCATTTCGGATGTTTATGTGACGCGCGAACGGTCGATATCAATATTCATCGAACCGCGAAAAGCCGGTTTAATATTCATACACCTCGTCCTGGATATGGAAGGCAACGCGGTTTTGCGGTCGTCACGATTAGACGAGAGACGTTTGCCATTTGGCGAGGCGCGTTCGGCGAAGGAAATCGAGCAGAGAAGAAATAGGGGCGCGCCTTTTTGCGAGCAACCGAGTCGAACGACGCTGGTGTCTCGTCCATTAAACGACGGTGAAAGACGTTTCTTGCTCGCGATCTTCTTCCCTTTCATTGTCTGGAAGAATGCGAGACACGCTTCCTTGTTTTCTCACTTGCTCCCTTATCTCTCTCTCTCTCTCTCTCGCTCTCTTTCTGTCTTTTTTTTTCTTCCTCCTCCACGAGGCACGAAAGGACGCGTCAGTTCAAAAAAGAACCGGCTCGTTCTTCTTTTTCATTAAAGCGATACGAGCGGTTGAGAGCTGACTGAAACCAGGCAGGAAGGCACATGTTTCTTTTACTTTGCGAAAGTTCCCAACAAAAGCTAGATCGTTATCATCGTTTCTTTGTGCTTTCTAACGGGGGTCATAGGAGTCGCGCCCAGTTCAAAGAGCCTTCAGCCGATACGAACGGTTTAATCAACGTATGAAAAAGGAGAACAACACGTTCGCGGGATACCGGAGGAAAATGGAGAAAAAAATTCATAAAAAAAGTGTCCACGATCGTCCGATCGTTTTCCAGGGAGAGAAGGGAGACGGAGAGGAAAAAGTAGGAAAAAAAGAAGAAAAAGGAAAAAAACGGTCCATGGCGAGACCAAGCCAGAAAGGGCGCCATTAAGCGAACGATCGGCGTATTCCGCGCAGAGATTCGAAAGCAATCGACAATGGATGGCATCGAGCGACGCGGCAAGGCAAACAGGGGTTGTTGGTATCGAACAAATGACAATAAATGGCATGACGCGACACCGAAGACGGTTCCAATTTATTCCCCGGAGGCAGTCTCGGCCGACAATGTCAGCCCGTCCTTTGCCACCAGCCTGCGAGCCTCCAGATAAAATATCGAAAATACATCGGCCGCCACCGGAGAAATCAACGCGCACCCGGCTGATTTTTCCATGCGAATGCGCGACGACTGGAACGATGAACGAAAGGAAAACGGAAGAGTGGAGACCCGAAGTTCGCTACACTCCCTCCGCTTCGATATTCGTATGAATTACGCGAAGGAAGCCAGAAAAGAGGAACGAGAAGTGGAACGGCCATCGTCGATTTCAGTGTTCGATAATCGGACGAGAATGCCCAGTGAAATATACCCAGTGATAAAATAACGAATTAATATGCTACAATGAAACCTGTTAATACCGAATATATCGCTTCGACGCGGTCGAAACTGTCGATAATCATCTAATCGATTCAAATCGGCGCAACTGGGGAAACGAACGGTAATGCCGCCGCGTCGTACCACCCTCTGTCTCCCTCCCTTTCGCTCTCTCCCTCGCCTCGATCAGTGAATGATGATCGGGTGTAATGGGTAGTGAATTTACACTCGATCTGCTTTATTCGAATAATATAAATTCTAGCAAACTGACTCTCTAAGAGTTGATCGATCGAAACCCGAAACTATATCGAACCAACCCGAGCGAACTGTGCATATGCATGTACAAGGATGGAAGTTGAAAGTCTCAAGTTTGAAGTTCGACTCAAGATAAAGCGGGCAAAGTCTCGATCTCGCCAGTGATATTAGACTAGTGTTAACGAATGTCTAAGAAATGGCAGGCGGCGATTTTGATAAAACTTTCGGTGTTTGAAAAGCGAACAAAGCAGAGGTTCCAATCGGGGATTAAAATTGCTCGACGAAACTACATTGCCACGATGCTATTTGGAAAACTGTCGCCGAGTTCCAGGTTCCACGTGTTTCTCTTGAATCTACTTCGTAAACACGAATTCCGTTCCAATGGACAAACCCAACAAAACTTATCCCAAACTCACGATCAGAGTGGAACAATTAAATAACACTTGTACGCGAAGACTACGTACAATCATGTGGAAATCATGATGATGCCTGGCTACGCAAGTAAACTAACCCATCGACTAACCGCAATTCCGTCAGCGAACGGCCGCAATTGCAACCTGTTCGATGTGTCGATCCCGATAAACGGTGGTACCAGAATTATTAACTGGAAATGGTGACGATAAGACAGTTTCGTGTCTGTCCATTAAGAGAAGCATGCTCGAAAGCGTTGACTCGAGATGTCGTATGGAGCAAGAAACGAATATTCTATGGCTAGGCAAAGGGTAGCCACGGAATGTTGGTTGGCACGCGATTTCATCGGTGCCACTATTCGCNTTTTCTCACTTGCTCCCTTATCTCTCTCTCTCTCTCTCTCTCTCTCTCTCGNATTCGCGCGCACCAAGTCCTCTGACCGATATGCAATAACTCCGAAAAATTCTTGCTCAACCCATCGACTTTCTTCTCTTGCGAGACCTATCGTTTCATCTTCCGCAATTTCAGCAGCGAAAACGCTGTGATATTATTCCGCGATAAGGCTATAGGAACTGACGCGGATAAGCCGCGAATTCGACGTTATAGAATCTCGGAGAAGGGAAAATTCGATGTGAAAATACGACGACGAGGAATGGAAAGGAAAATGGGTGGTTATGGTTAGCCGAACCAACGTACGTTAGAAGGGTTCGAGGTGGAAAATGAACATTCGATGCTTGGGAAATAACTTTCCTCTGATTTATGCATGGTCGCTGTAGGAATTACGATAAGGGTGGTGTGTTTCGTGTATTTCAAAGCCAGAGAATGCTACGTAACAATTCGAATGGTAAATGAAATTTTGGAGTCTGAATTCAGCTGCCAGATATCGAACAAGATTTAACATAGAACGGATGGTTGCGATTTTTGGAAATTATTAATGTTGGTATTTATAATTTATTGCTATTCTGTAAAATTTATAGCAATTTATTACAAAATGCGACGGGACGGTATCCAAGACACGCGTGAAATTGCTCGTGCGCGCAATCAATTACTTTAGCGATACGCTCTAAAATAACAGAGGAACGTAGATCTCGACTCGAATCCATAAACGATATGGCATCACGGTCCATTAATCAGTATCATAAAGGGATATGATAATTATATTGGCAATCGAGACGCGGGCATCAACGTGATCATCGACATCGTTACGGCTTATTGATCTGGTGATTAATGCATAGTGAAATGCAGAGGAGTACGTAATTAATCAGGATTCGGAATAACTTCGACGTTGCTGGAGCAACGCCTTGTTTCAGCATCGAATTCGTTTTTTTCCTGCATTCGATTATTTCAAAAAATTCCACGGACAGCTTTGTTCTTTCCCCACCGACCACTGTTATTTACTCATTCCCGACCCGCCTCCTATTGTACGAAGAGACACAAGACTCCGAATTTTTCCGCAATGTTCGCCATTTCACGTGTATACACGGTACGTATCGTTAAGAAACCATGAGCCCACGATTCGCGATAAATCGCGACCGTCCGATATTCCGGTGTTTAAATTCAATCCAAAACGCTTGCCAGAGAAAAACGAGCGCGGAGAGATAATAATCCCCGGCCAGCCAACCGTTCTCCGAGCAAAAGGGGAAGAGAAAGTGGCGGCCGTTCTTCCACGCTGCTAAGTATTATCACGCTCGCGTTATTATACCTCGACTGAATTTCGGAAGTTTTACGAGGGCTGGCACCACCGTTCGTGGAACGAAGCTTCGGCCGGAAGAGGGTTGGAAGAGGGCTGGAAGAGGCGCGGCGCGTGTATTACAATACGGAGATAGAAGATCTCCGGCTATATATCACGTATCGTGACAAGAGGCCGCTTGAGAGAGAGCCGAGGAACGGCGAACGAGTTACAGTAGCTCGCATGAACCAGCTCATCCTCTGCGCATTTATGCACACCGTGATACAGACCATCCTCCTCGTTCTCATTTATCGTCTCGCTCGTTGCCGCTGCTAATTGCAAAAACATCGACAATTGAGTATTACTCTCGCGATGGTATAACAGTAATTACACGTAGGAGTACGATTTCGTTGTTTACAACAAGTATTCTCTCTGGTACGGTTATCGATACCGAATACCTCGAGTTCGCGGAAAACAGAAGGTTGACTTGGTCCAACGAGACGATTGGGTGAAAATTTTAAACGAAACAATTTTTTTTACCATTTACTGTAAAAATAGGTATTATTTTGCACTAGAATTGGATGCTTTCATAGAACTACCTCTGTCAAAATTGAAAAAAAATCAGTACAAAAGGGAAAATATAGTTTTGATTTGTACCGCGTACATTTCACGTAGCTCGGTTTAGCGACAACAGAATTTCCCCAACCGTTAATAGGTAAATAAAGTAGAGAAAATGTAGCCCGTTTATCCGGGCCAACGATGCAGTTTTCGCTCGCTTTATTTACGCGCATCGTGCACGTGGCACTTTAAACTTCGCGGTCTACGAGACAAATTGTCGCGACCCGCTAGTCGGGGAAATACTTTCCCTCCCCGGCCCACTCTCGTGGCGTTTTCCTGTTATTTTCATTCGTGCGCTACGTGTCGTTTATTGAATCCCACGAGGTTCACCCCTGCGATACCACAATCGCGTCTGGTAAAGAGGAACTCTCCGCTCTGGGTAAAAGGTGAGAGAACGAGACGGTATTTCTGAAAATGCGAGAGCACAAGCATCGAAACAACGCGATACTCGGTCTAGAAATTTTACGGTCAAGACCACAGGAAACTGCGGCGAAAGTCAACGAAACGAAAGGAGGCAAGAAGGGAAAAAAGAACGAAAGGGGAATGAAAAACAACGACGACAGCGACGTCGAAGAAAACAATCTGCGATACAAAGAGTATAAGCAAGCCACAAAGGGTGAAAACACGAGGCGAGTATAAATGAACCTCTGGTAACGGGTGCCGTCGCTCCTAACCCTCGACTTGCGCACGTTTTTATCTAAATAAACAGTGAAAAAGAAACGAGAAAAAAACTGTGGACGAATGGCGAGTAAGAGACGTATCTCGATGCGGAACGTTGTCGCGGACCATTTATTCCAGCTGTTTTTAAGCCGGTTAACGCGTTAACCCTTCTTAGTGGCATTTTTCATAACTGTTGCAACGTAACGATAATCCTTGATGTTGTAAGAAAATTGTAGGTATTAAGTTTGGAGCAAGAACGCTGCTAAAAAATTTCGTGTCCACGATCCCTTGATAAAGTTACAGGTTTAATTCCGGCCAAACTTTATCAGCAAACAGAGTAAAAGATAAATCTCCGAGACGTTTTGACTTCCGGTGCACCGTTTAAAGGGTTGAGACCCAATTAAAGGCAGCACCGCATTTGTATTCAAAAGAAACGCAATTAACAATTTCTACGAGTACAAACAACGGACCAAGTTCCAACTCTATAAATTACAACTGGAGCCAACCAAGGTACACGCTCCGAAAGAACGATACAATTTCTTCAGACTGTACCTTACGAGTTAAGAATTTTAGACGCGTTCGAGGATCTCCATGCTCAATTTTCGAGCGGGCAATAACTTTCTACAGGCATGTTACGTGGCGCCTGACATTTTTACGCGTCGTATTTTGGTTGGGCGCCGCCGTGACCTGGGTCAAGCTAACGAAACACGCGGGACGTTGCAGAGGTGGCCGGAGGTCGAGTCAAAGCCGTCCTCTCTCCTTTCCATTCCCTCTGGGTGCCTCTGCTCGTCTCTCTACAACTTTCTCTTTCTCTCCGTCTCTTGCCCGACTTGCCAACGAGAAAATTACAAGCGGGACACGCTCGCGGAAAGGAAGAGAGCAGCGCTCGCGAGGGGAGCGACGAGCACCAAGGTAGAGGAAGGCGGAAAGGGGTGAAGGAACGAGGCCGAGGAAGCAAGTAGGAGGCGTAGAATGCGACGGCATCGCTCCTCATGCGGATACCCCGTAAATCATGACGAAGTACCGTAAAGGACGAAATGAAAGGCACGCGAAACACACTACGCTAGCGCGGAGATATATAACGCTCGCGAGGACGAGAAGCGCGCTGGTTCTTGCCTTATATTCTTGCGAGTTACTCTACGCTATACACCCGAGCTATGCACCTACCACTCGAGTTGAGCCAAACCGAATCTCTGTTATATATTCTTCGAGTGTACTTTATGTATCAACGCCGTGTTTAGGCTAATCATCCAACCACAGCATCCACTAGTTTTCGTGGTCGAAGCACGATTCCCTTTTACACGATCCGCGTTACAGCCAAGCTTTCTCTCTGAATTATTTTATAGCTCCCGTTTCCTTTAACTACTTGAACAACCAGCAGATGGATATACACCGCTACCCCTAATCTGCATGGATTATTTACGTTTTAAGGAAGGATCAAAATTGCCGGCGGCTCGAGTAATTTGCAAGCGGTGCGTTTAGTTTCGAAGTTTTCGAAGAATACGAGGATGCGTCGCGCTTTCTCGTCTCTAACTAAGTCGGTAATTTTATGGGAGATACACGCGGAAAATAAAGAACTCGGCAATATATTTAATTCGTGGAAAATTTAAAAGTGACGCGAAGGAAATAGAGAAAAATTGTCTCTTCGGGCGAGAGCAATTTACAAAAAGACCAAAGTAGTTTAATCACGACGAAATTTAAAGGTAAACGTTTTGGTGTACCTTTGCCAGGAACCTAGAGAAAAGAGCTTTGCCAATTCTACCGAAGACACTTCTGATATTCGTCTGTGAAAATAACTCTGCGGTTCGCCGCACCGCTTGGACGATTCAAATGCGTTCGCTCCCTTTAATCTCGAGCACTTTTTATTCACGGTGAAGACTGTAATTTCGCGAGAAGGATAGAGGATCAACTGACGTCAGAAATAAGTTTAGTCCAGCTCGAAATTACTGCTCGCAAAACGAGCTTACCGGTTACCGGCTTCTTCCTCGTTTCGCCTCTCTAAAACGACAGATCAAAGGTTTCCGCTGTGTCCCGTGGAGAGAAACGTCACTTATAATCCCCCCGCAGACACAGGTGGAAAGACGCGACACTGTCTGACTTGCAGTTACAATTAACCAGCGAATGGGAGGAATCTCGTTACCGGTTCCGTGGCGTGAGTTTCATTTTTCTTGCTTATTATAAGCGCTATCGTACGGTGGTAACGAACTCGAGGCGTTTGTCTGTGAATTTGCGGGCACGAATAAAGCGGTGACCGCAAATTATGCCAGTGAAACTATTAATTGGCTAACTCGCGGCCTTTGAGCCGCGCATTTCTACTGCGAGTCGTACGGTGGCTAAATTGATAACTAGACTCGAGTTAGCGGGCTTTAATAAAATTAGAAAATTTAATGTTTCAATTTTGCATCGATTCAAAGTGAAATTTAACGAAGGAGAAGAAGGAGGAGAAAGAGGACATTTATCGCGAAGACAGGAAGGTTATTGCGTAAAGCGACGATAACGGAAAATTAACAGGCAACTGATGGGCAACCGTGAGAAAAGAACATCGATGACTACGATGCGCGTTGCTCAAAGGTAGTAGGAAAATCGGGAGAAAATAAACGAAGCTGGTCCACCGTGCACCTGTAGAGTCTATATACCGTACGGAAGGGAAAAAATAAAAAGGAGAAAGCGAGATTTCACGAGTACAAACAGAACAGCAGAAATCTGAACCGAAGATGCACGGCATGCTGACGATGAATCACGTAATGGATTCGTGCAAAAAGAAAAAAATATCGTACATTTTATACGAGGTCTGATATCAAACGCAAGCGTAACTTTAAAAAACAAATTCAAAGCACAAAACCATTAGTATGTTGAAACAACGATTTTGTTCTCCGATGCTTCCTATTACAATTTCTATAAATACACGTGGTAGAAATTACGCGAGACAACGAGACCAGACGGCCCATGATTTACGATCATAGCTCGTGTAATAGGTAGGAACGAACAGTTCGGGTAGTTAAGTAAAAATTGCAGCACGCGTTCCGCGCCTACTCATCATCCGCGAGGCTCGTTCAACTCGAAACGCCTCGACGATCGGTCTTACGCTAAGAACCACCGCAACTGGTTTCTTTTATAGACCGGCAAAACGCGAAACACGCATGGAACACCGCGTTAACCGATGTACAACGGTTATGCAGCGAAACGACAAAGAGTCGAGCTAATTATCGTGATGAGCTATAAAATGAGGCCGGCTAATTTCCGTCACCTGTTAATTGGCCTCTAGCATCGCGTAATTATTCGAATTTCACTAATCAGCGCCGCGTATACACACCGGTATTCTCGGTCTCCCTTTGGCTTATCACCACTACTATCCTACTTCTGTGTTTCGTCGAAAAACAGATTTGCGTGCGCGAACGTATAATCCACGAGCGTGCCACCGAACGTGGCAATCTGCTCTCGAATTATTTACCATTGTAACGTACAAACGATCAAGACGATTAACGAGGAGGAACGTTTCGATTAAAATCACCGTGAAATCTGCTGTGGCACGGAAAAACGGATTCGGTGTTTATTATTAAACGGTGGATCGTGTGAATTGCAGCGTGATTTGATTGCATTCAAACGAGACACTTTCAGCTGACAGGTCATCAAGGGTGAAAGTCTTTTTCAACGAAAGCGAGGGAGCTCATAAAGCGACGCGATTAAGATAATGGAAAGGCAGAAGAGACCGAACGGAAAGAGACGAAGCGGTGAAGAGGAACCGAGAAGGAAGGACGAATCGTCTGACGTTCACAGTGAAAGGAATTCCGACCTGCAGGATTTAAGACGCAATTTCCCTGACGATGTCGCGCGTCATCCGTCATGCAGCTTGCACGTTGGAACAATGGCCGACTGAAATTACGCATTCCAATTACAAATAGATACGCGTAGGAGAACCGCAGACGTTTCATTCATTTCACTCGTTCGGGTAACATTATGCTCTTCCCACATCCGGAGCACGAACCCGACTCGGTCTTATTCCAGGCACGCTTAAAATTCGAGTAAAACTGGTCTCCAAGAACCACTGGGACGTAAGTACGTATATCGGCTAAACGTAGTCTTAATTTTATAATCATTGAAACGATCATCCACGCGATCTTTATAAATTTTCAACGATAACAAAATAGTATTCTACGATCGAGATAAAATAAAAAATAATTATGACACGGTAAAAGAAGAGAAAACGTTTCTAAAATCCTTCGCCGCTCCTCGAAACGCGACACTCATTCTTCGAAAAACAATCGACGCATTCATTACACAATGCACCTGCATTGTTCGAAGGCTGGCAATAAGCACCAATGGTCGTCGGCTCGTCGAATCACGCGATACCAAGTATCACCTGCCTGATCCGAATTAACAGGTATTCTTACGTAAATGGTAGGCATACAACAATCGGCCGAGCAACCTAACCCGGTAATACAAGTACACGTACACCGTGCACAAGTTGAAATTATTGCTCAACGATTGCGCGGATGGACGAACAGGGGCAACACATGTTCGAGCGAAAAGGTACAAACGAATCTCGTGTGCCCCCGTCGGACGATCCATAATCAAGGCCATGCGATATTTCACGGACGAAATTCTGCATATCCGGCGTTCAGATTGCAGGTGAATAGATAACCGTGAAGAAAAGTCACGCGAAGTCGAGGAAAGATCTTAACGGGAGCGATATCGAACGCAGGAAGCTCTTCGCGCCACGAATTTTTCAACCACTTCCTTAATGAATATCGTCCCTCGTGAACGATGATCCAGACGAGGATACGGCAGAACACAAATTGAATTATGAATCGCTAAAGTGATATTTAACTTCGCGGAACAAGGAACCGATTAAGAGATTCGAAGAAACTTTCTTTATTTCCTGTATACAGTGAAGAATTAGACCCATCCCTATTTGGAAAGTTCTTGTAGAACCGTGTACGAAAATCAGGATCCTATCAATCTTCCCCGAAACAATCACCCTCCCTGGTTGACTCGCCACGAAGACTCCGGTTCACACACGCCGAAAGAAGAGGAAAAAAACGAAACAGAAAAAGTAGTAGGGTAGAAAAAAAAAAAAAAGGTTTAGGAGAAAGGGATCGTTACAATAAATCAGGGTAAATCTCGAAAGCGGCAGAGCAATAAATTCGACTTCGTTTATCAGGTAGAGTAACTTCTATTCGATTCCTCGACGGCAAGCCCTTTCGGAAACTTTGTCAGTCTGATGGGGCCGACTTGACTGCAATTTTATCCCGTGGAACCGGAAGTTTTCGGCGGAATCTCGCTTAAACGGGACGCAGGGATCGGCAGGTTCTCGCTACCGACACCGAAGTCTCGATGAAAATCCTAGGATAATGTATTCTAAAGCTCTCCCCTCCTCTATCATCTTCTTCGTCTCTCCTCTCGTATCCTCCAGTCAATCCGGTGCAGGGTCAACCAGTAATCCGTTCTCCCTCCCTTACGTTCCATCTTTTTCTTTTCGAGTTTCATCCGTGTTTTCTCCCCTCGACTCGGTTTTCCGTCGTTCCTGTTCTCCTTCTTCCAGTTCTCCAACTCGACCGCCCACACGGTCGCACGACCTCCGCTCTTTTGCATCTCACATCCGCGAGGACGTAAAGCGCAGAGTATCGCATTCCACGCATCACCCACGTGAAACTGGCAACCGGCCGACTAGTCGTGAAGAAAGAACAAGAAGAAAGAAAGACAAGAACCAAAGAGGAAAAAGAAGAACGTAGGAGAGTTGCACGTGCGGGTCGACGCGGCGTGTGCTACGTGCCTCGAGAAATCGTACCGAAAGCGTCTGAATAAAAGAAAAGCTGTCGGACAGCGTGATGTCGCCGGCCGAGAGGCAAAACCGAGAAAAAGGGAGGCAGTAACGCACCGCGTGTCCTTTTTAAGAGCGCGATGCGTCGACTGGAGATTTTGTCGTTCGTAGCGTTCTCCGGAACGGAAAGATTTTTAGGTTTCTCCGACAGAAGACAGAACAGAGTTGGCCACGAAAAGGAATCGGATACGAGATCTTCTGTACGGGATTGCACGCGTGAACGAAAACCAGAATTTTCGGTAAAAAGCGCACGCGATTATACGAAGCGCAACGAGCTGTCGAGGCCGGTCATTCACGGGCGACGAGTTTCATCGGTCCGGGAACGGATTTCGGTAAACGGACGGGACCGAAAATGGCTCAATAACGAGTCGTTCTCTGGCCAAATTTTTGGTTGCGCGAGCTTTTCAGGCACCGAGAAAATAACGGTACAGGTGCGTTCACGTGCATACAATTGCGCGCCGGAGCTGCCAGCCTGAAAGCCTCCGAGCGGTGCAATGCAGCTGCACACGGACGATCCGTGCGTGTTGGTACGCGTGTACAGTGGATACGCGTACCGGTATCGCTGGCTCGAATTCATGTGCAGAGACGTAGATACGTATACGTACACGTACACGTGTCGCGCATCGGTCGGAGAACGTTAAATGCAAAGTGCAGGCGGACACGAGCATGTGCAGCGAGAGAGCGCGCGTCGCGCTTCACTGAGCAGGTTTGTGTCGCTCGTAGGAGATTCGTACGAGAAACAAACGATAACCAGTCACAAAGGAAGTAAAATAAAAGCGTGGAAAAGAAAAGGCGGTAAAAAAAAAAAGGACGAGGTAGAGGAAAAAAGCTAGAAACTAAGATGAAAACAAGAGAAAGAGAAAGATAGAGAGAGAAGGAAGGATAGAGAGGCGCCATTTAACGCTCCAGGCAACACGGTACACGTTTTCTCGCCGACCTTTCACCCCGCGCTGTTTCTTTCAGCCTCACACTTTTTGATAATAGTACGTCTGGAGGCGATGTACGGTGGCGCGGGAATTCGCGCGGAAACTGCAAAGTCACACTGATTTTCGTCCTCCGAGTCGAAACCAAGAACCGAGAAAGGAATCGTCTACCTTTTCTTCCCTCCTCAACGACATCCACCAACCCGAGTAACGTAGGAAAAAAAATACCCCCGAATTGGAACATTAATCCGGCTAAAAGCTCCCTCCTGGACACAACCGTTGACCCTTTTTCTCCACTTTCCCTCTTTTGTTCGGCCTATTTACTTTTTTCTTGCGAGAAGCTACTCGTAACATAGTGGCTCGTTTGAAATAACGTGGGTACCATTGGGGCGTAAATGGCACGGGTTCTGGCTCAAAGACAGGGAATTCGATATTAAAACGACCTGCAGAGACTGGCAGGAATCTGCGTCGAAACTTAATGCGCCGTGTACTCGGATCTAATTGGAACGAAAACCTCGTTAATGTCCCCTAACCCCTCGCCTGGCGTTGAGCTTCCTAGCCTAGCTACTTCTACTTCCGACCGAACGTTTCAGCGCTTCAACCGACGCGCGACTAAACGAATCTGCGTTTGCGTTTACGCTCGCATTTCCACGGATCAGAATTCCCTCCGAGTCAGCAGCCTGGAGCACCGGGCACCCTGATTTCGCTAACGCGGTCAGGCTATTAATTATCCACGAATTAGCGTTCAAAGGAAACGCGGGAACCGTCGATGTTACCGAATTAATTCGTTTGTCGAATTCAGTTAAGAGACTGGCTCCGTTATTCACGGCAACGAAGATATATACGTTAAATACACCCGACAGACTATCGAGCTTTTAAAGAAAGGAGCAAGAAATCCTTCGCAGAAAATTACCGAGTTCTCGAGTAAAGAGACCCGTTACCCGACATTTAGAAATCTAGTGTCTTCCCGTATCTAAACGCCGCGTTACTCGATTCATCGCAAGACCAATCGCAATGATCCTCGTCGATTAACATCGACCTTTATCGTCTACTTTTAAGTCTTTAAACGATTTCAAAAACGAGCAACTTTCGCTACGTCCGTATAAATATACCCACTGCCACGGTCACGATCGTTTTCTCGACACAAAAAGGCATGCAAATGTAGGAGAAACGTTTGGTAATTCACTCACCTTCGAGCTCGACGACCTTGCCGGCCCTCTTGAGCGCCTTCACCGCCTCGTCGTGGGTCGCCTCGCGTAGATCCTCCCCGTTTACAGCCAGAATCGCATCGCCCACGTACAACTGCTCCGTGGCGTCCGCTGCCATCCCCTTGAAGATCTTCGAGATCAAGATCGGCATTTTGTTCTCTTTGCCGCCTTTGATCGAGATTCCAAGGCCGTTGTTATCGCTTTTTACTACGCGCACGATACGTTTCTGATTGGCCACAGAATCCGGCACATCTGGATCGTTCAGGCTGTCCACGTTGTTGTTGTTTATGTTGCCGTTGTTCAGGGCATTGTTGCTCGTCTCGCAGCTCTCGTCCAACGAAATGCTCAGATAATCGTCCTCCAATGAGACGAACACGCGATACCACTGACCACGAACTTGCGTTTCTAAGACCCCGGCGCGTCCGGAAGCCGAGGACGAGGCTGCCGTAGTCGTCGTCGACGAGGACGAGGACGACGTAGCCGCGGACATCACCGAACCGATCGCCATCACTCCCATCGCTGAAGTCGGTTGTCCGCTTCCGCACAGCTCGACCATTTCGATTTCCTCGCAAACTGCACGCTGCAATCACAACAGAACGATCTCAGTTTATTTAACCTTTATTTATTTAATTTTTTTTCTTCTTTATCGTTAACTCTTCTAAGTCTTAAATCTAGGTTTTATCACAGCAACGAATGTATGTTCGGATATAATTTACACGCGTAAGATTTGTAAAGTAAATGCGAGATTTGAGATGAGAATCGCGATACGTTAATATTTAGCAGGTAAACTAGAAAAATTGGAACATCGTGGCATAGATCGATAAATCTGATGACCCTATCGGTACAAAACGAGTTTCATGCTTCTCGCACCTACGTATAATATGTAAAGCGTCTACTTTCCACCTTATTCCATAGCACTTTTGTTAGATCGAGGTCGCGACACTAAGTCCGTCGTCCATCTCGTTATATTAAAGTTACGTTCGTTTAAAATATTCTACCTGCATGATACGCTTTCGTTTATTGATTGTTTCGTAGATCCTACCTCACAGCGTACGAGAACTGTATCACAACAAACTCAAAGGAGTCTAAGGGATCGAATAAAAATTTCAAGGAAACAGGTTAAAAATTTCATATAACGAGGTTATCATTGGTTTATATTTTAAAAAAATAAAATATATATTTCGTATCTAAGTACACAACCACCAGCGGATACCACAAGCTATCAAAAGCTTTCAAAAGCTCGTGTGGTCGATCTGGTACACAAGAAAAGCATCGAAGCGAGGTAGAGAAAAAAAAAAAAAAAAAAAAA
>SMSQ01026157.1:460043-475353 GCA_019453375.1 Ctenoplectra terminalis | reverse complement strand
AGGGAAAAAAAAAAAAAAAAAAAAAAAAATGACGCGTCGCGACGCAGAGCGGAATACGATTCATAGAGAGAACGACACGGATCAATTGCGTCGTCTGTACTCGACGACGTGGATAAATCAATTGTACTATGTTACGGTGAAATTCGTAATTTGAAAATAATTGATACTGGCCGGCAGTGACGTGACCGAGCTCTCTTTGCCCCTTTCTCTGTCAACCTATCCCGCTCTATCCCGCCTATTATTTCCATCAATCCATTTTCCCTGGACAACAATAGCGTTTACCCGTTAGTCACGGAAAATGTCCTACAAAACTGTGGACAACGGGTATAATTGCGTGAAAATTGGTGGCGGCTTCGCCAGCTTACGGCAGCTGTTGCTCACTTTTAATTAATTAAAAGACCCGTCCACGTTTTGTCATCAAGGATACAAAAATATCTCTATTTCGTCGACAATCTACGATACGGTTTACTCTTCCTCTTCCATTTCTTCTCTTTTTATCCGTCAATAAACTTGTGCAATTTACTCGACCACTCGCCATTTTATTTAGGAGAGGTTCGTTCAAATTATTCCACTTGCACGCCACATTTCCGAGAGGAGAAAGTTTCTAACGCGTGATGCACGATTTTAAAAGCAAACAAGATGAATCTCCTTCGATGAAAAAAGAAAAAAAAGAAGGAAAAAAAAACGGAAAGAAGAAATCTAAAAACCCTTCTTCCCTCCCGGTTTATTTTCGTATCCGTGTTATCGCTACGCGTCTCATCCCTACGAAATTTTTCGTCAGCTTCGCATCGCATAAATAATTGTGCGCCGGTAACCGCGCAAATTGGATAATTTATCAATGGTGTTGAACCGCATTTGTAATATTAACGAAGGAATCAGCCTGAAATCGCGCAAACAGAATCCTGGTGTGTTTCTCGATATATAATATACGTATGTACAGGTGCACAAAACGAAAAAAAGAGAAAAAAAAGGAAATTAGTTCGCATGGAAAATTTCAAAACTGATCAAACGAATTTTAATCGGATCAGATTTTCAGAATGTCAATGAAATTCATAGGAAAAACAGGGACCTGTTTGTTCTCGGTGTGCGATGTTAATTAGAACGTTGAGCCATAACGCTGCATAATTAATGTAAAATTATTAATTACCTCTGGCCCGCTTTACGCAACGTTACCTGCTACAATTACATCAAGCAAGGAATATCGCGGCTGTTGCAACTAAATCTCATTACGACATGTCGACGAAGCCCGAATCGAATAAACCATCAGCCGAAGTCATATGACGATAACGAGACTATTAAAATCCATCTAAATTTCATGAATTTTCAGACAGTCGACCGTTTCGATGGCAATTCTTCCGCGTGTTCTTCGCACCGATTCGAGAGAAGGGAGAAATTGAGAAATGTGTAGGGTAAGCCGGACACCAACCGCACTTTGTCCCTACCAATGAGCTCGCATAAATTCTCGATTTAATATGAATGCGTAATGGCCGCTAGAAGGGCCCGTGATCGTCGTATAGAAAAAAAGAGGAACAAAGAGGGACAGAGATCGGAGTATAATGTTGTACGTACGACGATGTTGGGTGGTTGGAACAAATTTGAGGGAAAAACTGGAGAAAAGGAACAAAAAAGGGGGGAACTAAGAGGATGGAAATTAGAGATGCCATTAACGATAACGTTGGCGATGAATATCAATAAGTTTGCGAAGACCTCTTGGCCGGTTTCTAACATTTTACAAATTTGCAAACCAGAATAGGATAAATTTATAATTATCCACGCATTATCGAAGTCCGATCGATGATCGTTGAACAGCGGCTCGGATCGAGCAAAAATACGCGACAAGAAACGGGGTGCAAAAAAATGTGGAAGAGTCGGGGACAAAAATGGGCGCGGAAATAATCGAGGATAGGCAAACGAAATGAACGGTATTTCGACGGAATGAATTAACGCAAAGTGCATTAAAATTCGGATGCTTGTGTTCGTTTTAACGGACACAAAAGGTAGGAGGGATGCGTGCATGCATGCGTGCGTGCATGCGTGCAGAAATGGGCTCGTGCACGCGGCAAGTAAATTTCTATCGGGATCACGGTGTGGGGTAGAGAGGTGAAGGGGTGCGAGGGTGGTGGATCCGGTGGCGCGCAATTGAAAAACGCATTACACGTACACGCCGGAGGTGCACCGCGGAAATAAACCGCAATGCCAAAAACAGGGTGCGTCCTCGCGCGACGAAAATTAAGAGCAAAATCGTGGTTTTCGACGGGGAACCATTACGCAGGGGACAGAGAGACAGAGAAACAGAGGAACAGGGGGCATGTGCAGAGGAAGAGCAATGGAATTCACCGTGAAGAAAAATAGAGAGGAGAGACGATTTCGAAAGGGGGTTTGGGTGAGACGCGATGTTGCAGGGGTGTGTGCGACTAGGGGGTGAGTAGCGGTGTACCGGTGCGTGAAATTGGGTAAAAATGAATCGACGGCAGGACACGGTCCCGCCATTATTCCCGAAACTCGGTATCAGGATGTATACACGTATATCGGCTGTATACGCGTACACTACCGGTCGTGTACACAGAAACGATTGTGAGCTTTTTTAAGCAACAACTTCAAAATTCATGAACTTCACTAATTACCTATATCACGGACGCTACTATATCTGCTTGACGCGTACGAATCGACCATACGACGATGCGCAAAGTTCGACCAATGTTTTTTTAGCTTTTGCGCGAGCACGTGTGCGAGTATGCTCCTATAGATGGGCAGGGGTGATGTAGCAGAGACGGGAAAAAAAAATTGATACGGTTACACACGCAACAAGAGCATCGCGACGAAATGAGACAGGAAAAAGCAGAAAAAGAGAAAATGAAAGGGCTCGGTGCCATCTAGCTGTCGGTGTAATTAAATTACCCCTTCGACGCTCGTGTAAAATCAGCCACTATTCCATACTTTTCGTTTCGTTGGATAGGTGGTGTTTTTTTAAAATTGTAACATTGGTATCCACGCGTAACAAGGAACGTTTCTCGATAGTTACGTTATTTCGAACTCGTTAGACGCAAAATACCAGCGACTCTTAATTCCGTTCCACTATCGCGTAGAAATTCCTCCGATCACCCTAACGCCCCCGCCTATCCAACCATTCGTGATCCACATTACGTATCGACAACACGATACTTGTTGATTTGGCACGGTATCTGGGTTACAGTAATCTCAGAAACACAATCTTACATTTGTGAACGTTCACCGGAGAACATTGTAACCAAATACGTTTGCGAGCTCCGATAGTCCTCCGTGTAAAGCCATCGTATACGTGTACTGACCTCGGTCAGAGTGCTATAAGTAGCGATGTACAATACACAGTACTCTTGGCGTGGTATTCAAAGGTTCTGTATTAAAACGCTGTAATGTTCTTATGCGGGCTCAGCGCTGATGAAATAAATAACACCGCGTCACGCTAAAATACGCTTCCGATAACTCCAAATACTTCGCGAGCCCGCTCATAAATTCGACCGAACAATTCGATCCCCCGTTTCGTAAATTTCAAACCTATTCTATCGCAGAGATTTTATTAACAGCTTATCGATACCTTTTTCGGTTAATACTCCTCCATAACGAATGGACGTATACGCGCTATTCGGGTAACGTTAAAAAAAAAAAAAAGCGACACGATGGAAGAAAAAATGATCTCAGAGAGTACAATAACTCTTGCGACGTTGTATCAAAATTCGAGCGTAAGCTTGGCACGCTCCGTCGGTAATCGGATAACAGCGTTAGCATCAGCGAAGGTGCTCGTGTTTAATAAAAGCGTCCATATCGCGATCATACAGCACGTACGTATACGCGCGCGGCAACGTTATAATTAAAGTATTTGTCCGTGAGAATTAGTCTCGTGCGAATTCTACCGCTGCCCACGTGAAACACACGCTGTGTAAATCTCTCTTTGTGCGCGCGACCTACGTACGGGATAGCGTGTACGTACGTGTACACCTACTGGTAGACGAGAATGGATAAAGGAGGTGATCATGGACGCTAAAGCGAGGCGAAGAGTAAGAACGAAGAAAGGTAAAGAGAGAGGGAGAGAGAGAAAGAAAGAGAAAGAAAGAGAGCGTAACATCCGTAAGGTCGGGTCTTCCAGACGCGTGTATACGGCACTGTCGTGCCCCTCGCAAAAACCAATAACCTCGGCAAACGTCGGGCACCGGTTGTTTATGGCCCAAAAGAGAGAACAAGAGGCGGAAAGGGGACGAAGGACGGACAGAAGAGGACGAGAGAGCAAGGTGAGAGGTGGGGGACAGGAAAAAGAAAACAGCCGCCGCACACGAGAAACGAAGGGAGGAAACATACATCGTTCCGAGTTCCAGATCATTTCGTACCTGCAGCAACGCGTCGATACTCCACCATCGCTCCTATACTCTTTGTCCAATAATTCGTAATTGCGTATTACGCGACGACGTGGATCCGACAATTTTACAGCCGCTCGCTCACACGCGATCGTTCCTTCGTTAACGAGCACGAATTCTTGCACGAACGAGCACAAATTTCATAGAAATGACACAAGGTTCGAAAAAATGAGACGCGAGAAACATGGAAGCTCCGAAATGCCGCGAAATATGAACGCCGTCTGATGGCCTGTTTCCGTGGTCACGTGACCCGTTAACACTTAACACTCGGCCGTATACATATAGTCATAGGTTGCTGTCTAATTTAGTGTTCAAGAACGAGAACGCTCGCAAAGGCGTAGGGTATTTAAGTGTTAAAATCGCAGCGGGGAAAATAAGACGACAAAGTTGGTCGAAATGCCATACGAGATTCGAGCATGTTTCTAGCGGATCAGGAAACCACCACCACAGGGGATATAGTTGAAATTGGAGTTGCAAGAATTCCGGGAATGCAACGGAACGGTGCATCTCTCAAGGAGCGAGTTGGGAAACAAGAGAAATCGAATATCGTATGGGAACCCTTACGCCCATGGTTTTAAAGCTTTACACTTTGCGCGCCGAACTTTTTATGCTTAGCGCTCGAAACTTGTCAGAACAAGAATACGAGCGGAATGCCGGCCGGCGAACGTGCCCAATTTTTGTTGTTTTTTTCCCGCTTTGATCGTCCCCCCTCCCTCTCTCTCTCTCTCTCTCTCTCTCCGTTGGAACATAAATTTTTAATTTACTTTACATCGAATAAAAAGCATCGATGTATAAACATGGTAAAAAGCATAGGTTGAGTTAAACATTTTTAATCGAATAACATGTATACGTGAATCGATGCAATTCTGAAATACATAACTATGTAATTTTTAAACATATAGATTGGAGAAAGTGTGAATCGTTTCTATTCTTATAATTATAATATAATTTTCACACGCCAATACAATGTTGAGCATCGGAATTAGCAGCACGACTTGTATAATCAACGTACGCTTTATACGGATATTAGCAAAAAGAAGGAATATTTATTTTGTCGACATACCTTAGAAAAGGACGAAACAATGAAGGTGGACGAACCAAGGAAAAGAAAACGAACAAAGGTGTAGGGGGCAGGCGTGCTTCGGTCCAATGCAAAATAAACGTGTACGCTCGTTATAGCCGATGGCTTCTACGATGATTTACCGTTTTCCGCGCGTGTATGGGCATATGACTTCCGGTAGGCAGTGGGAGGCACGACGCCTGGCCTGCTTTTCTTTCTTTGGCTAGATCAGAAGACCGTTCCCCCGACAGATTCACCACTGTGCGTCCAGTGCTCGTCCTCCGCCACCGTTTTTCTTTTTTTTTTTTTTTCTTCGCTTACGCCACGATACGCGTCATTGGCGACCGGGTTAATACATTGGACGATCCGCGACAGAGTCAATGACATAACCGCCCGTCGGTTCGCCTTTCAGCAGCCTCGACATGTTTCACCGGCCTTCTTTCTTTCGTCCTCGATTCAAAACACTCCGATCCGAGACTCTCGCGAGAATAACTCGCGCCTTCGCGTTTCTGTTCCCTATTCGCGATCCACTCTCCTCTCCTACTACACTACTCGTCGCTCACTTTCGCCGTAGGAATCGCGTTTTTGTAACGACGCAAATACTTTTACACTCCAATTACCGATCACGCGCTCGCGTACGGCCACGAATGCGTCAACTTCAGACCGTAACACCTTTTATTCGAGGCCTACGCAACAGTGACGTCTCCTGTCTAAACGTTGAGGACGAATGGACGAATGGACGAATGGACGAATGTCAAGAGCTACGATCGTACGACGCGTAATTAACTAGCCGGTCGCACGACACGCCGTTAAAAACTGACCGTCTGACTACAAATTGAAGTAATTGAGACCAACGAACGTGTCGGAGTGTCGCTTCACAGTACTGTTCCCGCACTCCGAACGCGGAAGCAAAGGTCGGCGAGCGTTGCCGTTACAGTTGAGACGTTGCAACGACATCGACGGATATCGAGCTCCAATAGGACGCTACGAACGGACAACGATACATTCGGGACGATCCTTTCGAGAGTTATGCCCAGTCGTGTTGATACACGATTTGACCCTGGCCAAGGGGACGTTGACGGACGCGACTCACGCCGAAATCCAGAAATGAACGTGTTTCGCGTCCCTCGAGTTTACATTTGATAGCCAATGTTACCGGCGTACCAATGACTCGAAAATCGCTTCGAAACACGAAATAATTGTGTACGAAAAGGTGCACGTCACTTTCAGAACCGGTCACATCGCCGACGAAACGATACCACGAACATTAAAATACAATCAACCAACAACCACGACGTCACGAGTCGTACTAACTCGACTAGAAGTTCGTCCGATCCGGCGAACCTTTCCGAAGCGGCGCAAAGAGGGGCGAATACTCACGAGAGCTACGGCAACGTCACTAGCGGGAAAATTTCGAAACGTCGGACTCACCCAGCGTTCAGCTTTATCGACACACGCTTCGTATAATCGAATTAAACGTATGTACGTTTATAAATACGCGTGTAATGATGTAACACGACAGATATATCGATGATAAACGTATGATAAAAGTAGACAGAATTGTTTTTGTTATTTAATTTATCCGCATCTGCATTAATTTCTGAAATATTGATTCGCGTTACAAGATTTCTAAAAACCTGTTCTCGTTTCACGTATGAACGTATAAATTTATGCGTCACGTTTATCGATCACTTTTAATATTTAAACGAGGAATCGATGCCTGAATATTTCTGGTACCCGGCCGCTTATTCGGATTTCCTTTTGATCCTATCGATTTCCTCGTAGATAAATTAATACAACGCGAGAAAAAAGAAGGAGATCGAGCGCTTTATTGCGCCGCGATATCCGGTTTTTCTTTGTGTCGAATGAAACGAACTGGCAAAAAGGAACACGGACACATAGTTAACGGTGTATCATTTATTCCCTCTCTTTGCCTTGTACATTTTAATTCACAGAAAGTACTAGGTTTTTGTTCGTTCGTCATATTGCTGCGTAATCACATTATGCATCTCGTTTCATGGGGGAATCGGACGGCAGGAAAACAGAGGCCGCGAAAAGGGAAGAACTTATAAAGATACAAAACGGGATTACCTTATCAGTCTTATTCTTTGAAATAATCAAAACGTCTCTGCTCTGAATTTCATTTCTTGCCATCCTTCTTCGCGTTAGCCGCGCAAATACTCAAATTCCCCCATTCGCTAACTTCTTTCTTCAACATTATCGCAACGAAATTCAGCGAAAGTTAAAGCTGAAATACATCATCCCCTATCTCGATTATGGTATTACTGTCCTTCGAAGGCGAATCGGTAAACGAAAAATATACGACAGCCGTGCTAGACAGCGGGAAAAGTTTTATCTGCCGTTTCAGAAATATCAATAACTGATCCCTCGTACAGTTTCTATTCCAACGTGGAAATATACGAACAGACGAAGCCCCATCCGCCTTCGTTCCTTTTCCCTGAATACCATACGGAACGTGCCCGAGTGTATCCCTTTCAAATCGGAGGAGATGCAGTAGTCTCGTAAAAACATTCAGAAAGTACCCCATTCCGAAAGATGGCACGTGTCGTTGCAAACGTGGATTTACCATTTAAAATCCAACTCTAAGCTTCTGCTTCGCGATTCGCTCCCACGGATTTTAGTTACCTTTCCCTTTGGAGTTGTACAATTAATCTAATTCGATCGGAGATCGTCGTTACGAGATAATTTGAGTACACCAGTGACACTCGTCGGATGGAATCGAGGTCGAGTCGAGTTAAATTATGATTCCCGTGAATCGGAGCGCGAACATTCGAGCACGTCGACGAATACTTTTTCCCTATGATGTTATTGTCGTGTTCGACGCTTGAAAGTAAAGAACAAATCGGCTGAACCGATTCGTTAAGCGATGGTTTAATTAGCCAACGTGTATAATTTGTACATAACATAGTGTATTCGTCAAAGTTACGAGTTACAAAAGCGAACAACAAGCGAAGAAGAGATCTCTGTCCTCTTATCCTGGATAGCTTCTCCTCCTGCTATGCGTCCAACTTCGAGTAGTATAATTACAATTTTCCATCCATGCCAGTAGAAAATTGATGATCGATATTGAACGACAACGGTTTACAAAATTATTCTATTCGATTCTATATTGTATACGCGTATGTATTATGAATGTATCATAAACGCTACAAATATGTATCACACAGCATTCAATCTCGATGCACCATTATTAAACAAGCTTTCAACGAAATTACGAAATAAACGCGGAAAACAGTACACGGTACGGTAGCTTGAATTTTATTAAATCTCAGCAGTGACGTAATTTCATTTCGCAAAGGTACAATTGGCGACGCGAACGCTCTTAAGGGCAAATAATAAGTTTATTCTATTTTTAAAAGAAAAAAAAAAACAGAAAAAAAAGAAAGGAAGAACTCGATACCTTGACTACTAAACCAAAAAGGTATTGCACCAGTTTGTTCTCAAAAGAGAAACACCTTCCAATACTAAAGGCGCTCAATACATACAAACGCTGACTCTCGAGCGGTGACTTTTTTCGTCGCGACGTCACGTCATAATTTCATCGTGAAAGGTAATACGAAAGGAGCAACTGCGGCAGAAAACGAAGAGAGGAAAAGGGCCGCGGCAGTATGGTCTTCGCCGCTCGAGATTTATCGAAGCCGAACACCGATGCATTAGCAATGGAAGAGCACGGAAACGAGATGAAGGTAACGAAGCGAGGGAAGAAAATCGACGAGGGTGCCAGAATGGTGAGGAGGAGAAGGAGGAGGCATTTACCAACCTCTTCAGCCCTTAAACCGTTCCCTCTTCTTAAAGCTAAAGGAGGTCCCTCAAGACGTGTAACGAATCAATTGAGATCAGAATCGCGCGGCTGTCGAGCGATCTACGATTCTCGAATTCAAGCGGATTCTGAATACGCGCGTATACTCTTATCCTGTGACTGCTGAGACGGAAGTATAATTAAAGAGGATGCAGTTAAATGCAAGCCCTTTTGAATGGTTCGCTGATAAGCTGATTCCTCGCGGATAAACCGACGCTTCTTCGCTCGGTGAAATACTGTTGAATACTGATTTAATTTGGTCTCGCTTATCCGATGCTTATCATCGATTCACACCGTTACGGTAAAAGAAAAAGAAACGGGAGAAAGGAACTCTAAAGGTATTCTAAACTAGTTGATAGTTTGTTCTTCGTCTAGGACCCCGATACGATGCTCGTATATCAAATCGTCGCGAGCTGCTGGCATCACGAGGCTCGATACAGGCCTTTGAACCCTCTTTTCACCTAGAAAATCTTCCCCGAGGCAAGCTGAAGTCGCGGATTCACGGAGAGAATGCATCGGCGTTCGATTAAATCGATATTGCATTGTACCTACACGATCCTCGGCGTGCTACTTCCGTCGCGATTCGTATTAATTCCTAACTACCTAATAGACGTTTCTTTGCCTTCGCGAATTTTTACGCCTTTCGAACACCGATCGCAGACTTTAAATCATCCGAAGGATTGTCCTAACAGTGTGTCACAAAAATTGCACGCTTCGTGACATTCTTCGTTGTCGTTCTTCGTTCGAAAACCGAAAGGATAAGCACGATAGAATTAATCTGAACAACACCAGGTGGAAAGATAAATTACGAGAATCATTTCGTCTCTAAATCCAGCATGTCCCGTAGACGCAGTATGATACGCGATACGTATTCCTGTAGCAGGGGTTGCCTCGCTTTTCCTACGTCCATTACTTCTTCATGATTCGCTTCTTCGTTATTCTCGTACTCCGTGATACACTGATTTGTGATCAAACTGAAAGCGAACACCATCAAATCACAGTGTCTGGCAGTGATTACTTCGTGAACTGTTGACATTCCTGGAAACAAAACCGAATAGTGATAGTCATTGCACAGACACGAGAATGATTTGTTAGCAGAGCATCTGCAAAAAGTTGATTCAACTACTGACCCACTGCATCGACACCGATCATTCTCAACATCTTCAACTCTGCCACAGTTTCAAAATTCGGTCCTCCAAGGCACGTGTACACCCCTTTGTGTACGATGTCACTGATACCCATCTCCTCTGCAACTTGTTGGCCAATTTGTAAAAGCTGGACGTCGTAAGCCTTGTTCATCGGTGGAAACCTTGGCCCGAATCTGAAACGCGAAGATACATCAGGATGATAAAGAGAAAGAAGAGGATGACGAGTTAACGTAAGCTTGACTGAAAATAAATAAGACGCGAAAGCGAATAGAAAAATCGAGAGAGACCCTTAGGTAAATACGTCAATTAGATTCTTTGTGTCGTCGGGTAAATACTTCACCAATTCGATTCAAGGGATTGTTCCCATGAAATAGATTAATTTTATTCCTTCAACGACCTCAACGATCTCGTACGACTACCCGTTTCCCCCGTTTTACCCTTAGGGCGAACACTCGAAGAATCGAATCGTCGAGCGGTCTGCAATCCGCGAGCGTCGTCGACGACTTTCCTTCTAGAAACGATCTCGAAAGCCTTTGTCGACTGGAAACTGATTCGAATTCATTGCCGTTCACGCTGTGAATCTCACTAGCCTGCTTTTTAGCCGCCATTTTTTCCTTATTCTCCTCTTGGCTTGCTTTTTTCCATTCGTTATTCCCCTCACACTCCTTCTTTCTTTTTACCTTTTTACCTCTTTGTTTTCCCTTTTTTCATCGACACGTTTGAAAGAACGCTTCTATCGTTAATTTCTAAAGCATCAAGGATCGTACGACTGACTAGAAATTGTATACAAAAAAAAGGACTAGAGGAAAGTTGATAAGGAAGAGTGGAAGCACGTGGTAACACCGAGTCGAGTAATGTGATGTGCTTCGTAACGCGACGCATTGAGGTGCGGAGAAACGAGGAAAAAGTACCTGTCGTCGTTTGGTCCTTGAAGAGGGTTATTTCCCGCAAAACCCATCATGTTCACATGATCCTTCACCATCATAATGTCGCCAACCTTGAAGGTGGGATTTAGACCTCCCGCTGCATTCGTCGCGATCAGATGGGTGACGCCTACGAGCTTCATAACTCTTACTGGCATCGCGCACTGCATTAGACGTTGATATAAGTAACCAAAAAATATATAAAGTCCTATAATACGCATTTCAAATAATTAAAATAAAAAAAATATCATCACTGATTAGACCAAAAGAAGCTCACGGCTATTACGAATAAACATTACCTTCCAAAGTGGATAACCCTCGTAATAATGAAATCTCCCTTGCATACACATGATTGGAACACCCTGAAGATAACCGAAGACCATCTGACCCTGATGTCCTTCGACCGTGGACACAGGGAAGTGTGGGATTTCTTCGTAAGGGAAGCACTTCTTGTCTACGAGGGCGTCCGCGAGTGAACCTGGACACAACTCTTTTTGCTCATATGATCCTGTTTGGGAATAGACGAAACATTGACTGGCAAAACACGCAACTAGTTTCAACACAGAAAGTACAAAAACGTTTGAAAACTACTGACCTATTCCGGAACCGCATATGATTCCAACCTTTGGCCTTATCTCGATACGGTCCAACAAGTATTGTGCCGATTCTTGTAAAACTTCAAATGTATATCTGAAAAAAAAGAAACTAATAAAACATAATGAAATTGATTGAATGAAATTAATTTCACCCCATGCGTAGGTCAACATCTTCGTCTAAAAGAAAAGTGGTTCTCAATGATGCACGTGTATCGGTCGTGAAAGATTTCTATAAATTTGCGAAAATAATAGGAATGTCGGGGGATATTCGTATGTTATGAGAACAGGAGAAGAACAGGAATCGTTCGTAACCAACCGACATAATTACACCGTCGAAGCTATCACAAAACGGTGCAGTTACCTGTTAAACTGCTAACCGGCTCAAATAGCGCCGGATTTAAGCTGAATGTAGGCTTCGAGGGTATTACAAATCATACATCGAAATACGCGAGCGGCCACGTAACGTGTTTACGAGTGTGTATGCGCGTCCCATGCACAACTCATCTAGCCCGTGTATGCACCTACGCGTGCGCAAATGCAGAATGCACTCGCAAACCGGCTCTTCGCACAGATGCACACGCAGAATTTCCATGCATTCGACCGAATAAGCGTGTCTCGAACATAATGCTACGCGTGACGCGAACGAAAATTGCTTATGATTCCACAGTGAATTTTAATGTGTCCTCGCTCGACAATCCGTTTTTTTTTTTTTTTTTTTTTTTCATTATTAGTTTTCTTCCTCCTTTCTTTTTTCCTTCTCTGCGTTGCAATACTCGCAAAAGCTGAAAGTGAAGATTTTCATTTTATCCTACCCCCTTACCCCCCATAACCGGAAACCTCATGACCGGAACATTTCGAAGTGAAACGAGTTTCTAGGATAAAACTGTAATCGTCGCCCATTTTTCTTCCCTTAAATTGTCGCGAACCCTTGAAGATTTTCATTTCCTTTCTTTCCTATTAAGAACTCGATGATAATATCAAGGAAAACGTCGAAACGAGGTGAGATTCGGACGCTAAACGAATATGATCATCGAGTAATCGCGACGTCTACGCGTCACCGTGCGGAACATCAAATTATAACGCGATAAATACACCCTGCATATGCATCTCCGTCGCCAATACAGTTGTATTCAACCGTGAATCTGAGAATTGCTTCGCAGTTACGCCAGGTTCCTGTGGAAAAGCTTCGATATAGCCGCGGGTATGGCAAACGTCATTAGACCAACCGCATTCGCGGATGCTCTATCGTAAAACGGGATTGTACGGTGGCCCGTTATGAATGGCAAATGTGAGGTCGACGATTATTATAACGACGTGAATGCGCACTGCTTCGGGCCATCGCGAGGATTCAATGACGCCTCCACGATTCGGCCTACAATATCGGTCGCTCTAATCTCGATTATGGATGCACGCCATACTCAGAACTTGAAACTCTAGGCTTAGGGTACGCTCCTTCTTTGAATTTAATCGTGACCTGGGATCGCTAGATTGCGAGCTCTTATTTATCATTGATTGCCGAAACCATCCATCAAAATTATTCGCGATCTTTAGATGGAACAAAGATGTAAATAAGATATCAATCCACCTATTAATCTTCATAAGACGCACGACAATAGCGTTTCCTTCATCCAGTTAGTCCAGTTCTCGCTCACTTCTGATAATTCTTCAATATTTATATTCCGTATAGTCGATAAGAGAATACTCCGTTTAAAGTGAAACTTCGTCAAATCTTCAGACGTAGAGATAGAAAAGGAAGACGAAGCGAAATATGCCGTAAATATTAATGGAATAAAAATTAATAATCAGCGGAACCGAACAGAGGATGCGTCGCGAAAGAAAGGATCGAGCGTGAATTAAAAAAGGGAGCTGCAACCTAATTATGAATCCGTCTGCATATATGATTCAGCGTGCAGTTTTTGCGCCATTTCATGGATTCTAATTATTCCATGAAAAACGACGACCATTTGTCGATCGATCGAGCAGCATCGTTGATCGATCCAATTTCTGGTTGTTGATGAAATTAAAACAACCTTCGAATCAATCGTAGAGCATCGCGAGCTACAATCGTCCCGGCAACAAACAATTCTAATAAATTCTAATAAACGCATCGCTCGGAACTATACTGGCGATAATGACATAACGAATTACGAAACGATAAAAAAATCTGCCGATAAAGTGGTATCGTTTAACGCAGTCAAATAATGATCACCCTCCCGTTTTCTCTCCCTTAGTTTCTACGCGTTGCTCAGTGGAACATCAATGCCATCGTGTCGTTACGTTTAATTCCTGTTTGCGTTCATTCCGAGCTCAGCTCGCGAATTTTGCGCGAACTACCTGTTTGCTCGATCGAATAAACAAAATCAAAGTATGAACACTAGGAACTTCTAATTGGACGTTCCAAAACGCACGAACTTACGAGAGACCACCGTATATCCCTTACATATCTCAAAGCGTGTACGAGCAAATTATTCACGAATTTCTTTGCCAGCTAACTAGCACCTAATTTCGCCAAAGATGAAAAAAAGTGTGAAGAGATTGGAAATTTCGAGAAAATCTTTGGTAACGTGGGTATTAAACGACAAAGCGCTTTTTGTTTAAGCGGCTTCTCGATCGGGACAAGCTATTAACGATGGCAAATTTTCAATATCTTGACTTTTTTCCGAGCTTTTCCAACTTTCTTAACGACGCTCCGTCACGTCGAATACTCTCCGATGCTTAAATCACTAGTCGCGCAAGTCGACAAGTTAAATATCCTCTTACCTGAAATAATTCGATCGTGCGTAATCAAGATTCGTAATTAGCTGACCGACTACCGACACAAAGCTACGTTAATATCGTACTACCGTAGGACACCGTGAAAAGGATAATGGTATAGGTGGATGAATAGGTACTGGAAAATTAGTTATGCTTGAAAATTTCATATATACTCTCTACGCTGGGTTATACGTGTTACGTATCCAGCTAGCGTTTCCACATTGTTTATTAACCGAAAGTTCTATAACAACCCCTTCGAATAGCCGTCTGAGAGAGCCGGAAACTTTTTTGACGTTAATGAGACTGCTGAAAAGCGATTAACGGTAAGCGGAGGTTCTCATATGTTTCCGCGAATTGTTTGCAATTGGCATCGTTGTAATAAAGACTCGTTGCAATTTCAATTGATTGATTATAATTAACGATGGAAATTTTTTTTAAAGCTTCTGATAAAGTTAAGAGTGATCGACGTTATTGGGTTTAAGCAAATTAATAAATGGAATTCAGACGATTGACGAGAAAAATCTTCAATTCCTTAAAATGAATTGTAATTTTTTGTAAAAATTTTCTATGACGAACTATGATTTCCAATAAAAAAAAAAAAAAAAAAAAAAAAAAAAAAAA
>SMSQ01026157.1:442193-459823 GCA_019453375.1 Ctenoplectra terminalis | reverse complement strand
TATGAAGAAATATGATTTCCAAAAAAAAAAAAAAAAAAAAAAAAAAGAAAAAAATATTGTGATATTAAAATTAACATTCCACTTTGTTCTACATTCTTAAGGATCGAAAAATAATCGACTTACGTGCTGTGTCGAAGGTGCTTGACTGTCGTGTGTAAGAATTCATTTTCCACAGGTGGTTTCAGTTGCTGGTAATGATTGTGCCCATTGACAGTGTCGATATCCGCGAAAGACATCGTATACTCGTGAATCGATCGGATCTATCTGTCGAAGCTAATAAAAACCGATCACCTTGATCTAGCACTAACGAAAGAAACTAAGAGAACAAAAAAGAAACCGAACAAAGAGACAACCCGTGAATGAACGATAAAACATGTAACCGTTGTTTAAGGAAAGTCTGACTAGTGACTGCATTGACTCAAGTTGCTGCTGTTTTATATAGATACTCGATGGCGTTGAAAAAACGTGAACACCAACAAACTGGCCAATCATTTTTGACGTTTACTCACGCTCCCTCCAATCCTCATGGAGATCGAGACGGACAGAATGTCGCTGGGAAGTAGGGGCACACGATGATAACCCATTACGAACTAAGTGCTCCAATTTCTACCGCCGCCCGTGCACTCTGTTATTTGTTTCATGTGACAATAGCTATGATGACGATACTGCTCGTCTTACGAACCGCAACGCCTCCAATATTTATCTAATCGGAAAGGAAAACAATAAACTCGATTCCTAAAAGACAATAAACTTTGATGAACCTTGGAAATCGTAGTGACTTCAATGTTGAACATAATCTTTCTCTGTCGTAATGTTCGATTGAGATCGATGAAGACAAGTTTCTAAGATTGCGACATTGGATTGCAATAACCTCGCGAAACTCGTACACCTTGTTCAAGTAATAGGTAAGAATTTAGTCTCCTCTCGATAAATGGTACCTCTGTGAAGTAGTATTATAAGTATTTCGTTACGAGACAACTCCATAATGGTTATATGATTATTTTCTTGCTCTCCTTATTGTAACTCGAACCTGTTGCTCCCTATATGAGAATTTGAACTTGAATAATCGAAATTCCTTGATTCCAAAACAATCCGACCACAAGAAACGGTACGCGATGTTCACCCATCAAACTTGAGCCACTCTTATTTGTTACCGAATGATCCAACCGATGATTCGATAACTTGCTTCAACGTTCGCTTAATTATCAGGATATAAGACATCGGCTCGGAACGGCTCGCAGAAAGGTCGTTCGCATTTTCGAAAGAAAAACACGATACAAACTTATAACCAAACTGTTACCACCGATACATCTCGAATTTATCTGCAGCATTAATCACGGTCCAGTCGAGTTTCCCCCTTGAGCGCATCGTATCAGGGAATACCGTGGCAGATTTACGTCTCGATGATGACACGTGCGCCAATTTGCGAGGATACGAATTTTGGCTGGCACCTAGTGCCCCGTGTAATGAGCCAATTATGGCCGGTTAGCAAGCCTCGCACACGGTCCGCTCCAAATTTAACGATCTTTCCCATGGTACCAGTTATACGTGCTTTCACTTTTGAAAAGCCCTAGACAGATTTGCGCTATGTGCTCTTAATTGATCCGTGGCTTATTCGTATCGTTTTGTTAAAATAAAAAAGGAAGATACGACTCTAGGTCACTGTCACACCATTTACTGTGAAACTTTCCGCACTCGATACGATTACGCCAAGATGATGGGATTATGGAAGCAAAAGTGATCTAATCTTACAACTAAGAATACCATTCATGATTAACGATCACGATATTGATAATTCATTGAGAGTCACGTTTCACCGTTCGGTGAATTAAATCGATCATTGCAACGTGAAAGAAGATTTGTGTACGTATAAAATATGATTTAGTTTGTATATAAAATAAAGAAACAACTTGATACCGGGTGATAACTTTTACGAATGGATGCCAAAAAAATTTGGCCATTTTAGAACGGCTATCTTATCGTCGTTGGTTATCGACAATTGAGAGTAAATAATCAAAGTAAAACCGAGTACAGCACATGCATAATTTCTTCGTTATTCCTTTCCTCCATTTATTTGTTCCGATAACGTGGGGGCTTGTCGTTTCTGACATTTTTTCTTCAATACCAATTATCTATTTTTTTTCGAATTTTTTTTTCACCATTGTTATCCTATTAATAAATTGTGCAACGATCCTTGGTTTCTTTCTTCCTCGTTTTATAAAGAAAAGAAACAGATATCGACGAGGAAAACGTGGAGTTTACAAGGAAAACAAAATTAATCATATTTCAGACTTTCCGAAAAATTCTTAAAGGAAAATTTTCAAAAAATGGAATTAGTTAATCTGTTCGACGATCAATGAAGTTTATAATAATGCTATGGAATTAACTCGTGATATACGACGTAAACAGTAAATCTTATTTATCAGAAATTCTAATTCGATACGCAAGCAGCATTGATAAATGATTTGTGATTACAAATTATTTTAATGTTACATCAGTGACGAAGTTTCTCTTGCAAAACTTGCAGTGTTACGTATCTACACGCGGTACATCGATGATCGGCGAGAAAGGATGAGCGGGACAGAATATGGAAATTAATTAAAAATAATCGATTTTGTACCACAAAAGAAAAACAGTTTCCTTTAAAGCAGGTTCAACATCTCGAAACGAAAAACTACTCAAAACTGCAAGACGAAGCAATCTGGAAAGTACATCTTATTGATAAGTCGAAAGTCAAAAGATTAAATATTGGTTGTAAATAACAATGATGCAAGGTGTGTTTTTAACAATCATTTCGTCACGCGATTGCAATTTTTTATCTCCTGGTACGACTGAATTATCGAAATTGTTTTAAAAACGATTAAAAACGCCTGGACCTTCCTCTCCGCTCCATCCCTCTTCTGTTATTTATACCGTATATTCAGCGACGTATCAAAGTGAAGCATCGTGTAATTTACAAAATGAAAAATGCACGCGAGCACGTTGGTGAATCGAAAAGGGTAAATCGAGCCACAACTTGCAAATTACGATTCCAACAGGGAGAGTGGAATGGGAACCAAAACGCGCGTGGCCAATGTGGCCTCGAATAGACTGTAAATTCAGTTTTCGCCGGTCCTTTCCCCCGTGAGTCGGAAGCTACTTTGCGATGCAACGAGTAATGCATAATTTTGCTGATCGTCCACAAAGAACGTCAACCCTTTGGTCATAAACAAATTTTCAATGGGCCAGCATGCTGCGGAACAGATTTTTCAGCGTCGTCGAACTTTTGTAATTGAAATTTAACGTGGTTAAAATGGAATTAAAGTAGCAGTAATAATAATAATAATAAGAAGAAGAAGAAATTAATAGAAAAGAAATAATTAGGATCTGCAACAATATTCGATATATTAATATTCGAACGAGGCTGAATAACGTGCATGCGCATACCAGCTCAAACATCGCTAGAATAATGTGTCGAATTTTCATTTGTTTACACGCAATGTTATAATCGAATCGGAGCTATGTCAAATAAACTAAATAGAATCATGTAATTAACGCGTTCGTTGTGGATACGGATCCTGTTTGCTTTTGGGCGTCGCTCGACACGGAACAATTAATGTATCAACTCCGTACAGAGATGCTTATTAACAGGGAAAAGTTCATCGATTATTCGCCAACGTTTCATAATTCTTCCCACCTACAACGAATTTTCATTATCCACTATCGTCAGCCAATTGTAATCGGACATTGATAAAAACCGACGGTCGATAAATTACGAACCAGGTTACGGTAACCAAAAAATTGCATAATCGATTACTATAATCACTGAGTAGATACATTCATTTAGTAGTTCAGAATTCAAATAAAAAATTGAACAAGAATAGTCAATGGAAACTTTCTTCCTCATTTTTATCATCCTGGTTATTTAGCAAACACCTTCATTATCGTCCGTTGCAATTACATTGCAAATCTTATCTATGAAGCATTAAGAGAATACATCGATCTCTTGTTTTCTTTCGCGTGTTACGTGAACAGATTCTTATTATGAGAAACTTACCAGAGAATATTCGAGAAATCCTAGTCAACGTTCAATGGGCTTGCATAAGACGCGCCAAGACGCGAATACTTGTTATCGTCGTACGATTGACGAAACTTTATTGCAAACAAGTGGTACGCTAGCATAGTTCTTGTATATTTATTGATGGTATTATTGTGTAAGCGTACACGATCGTAACGTTATGGACGTAACTTTTTTTTCAATATCAGAGGATACAGAAATTCTAGAAAAATTGATGTACTTCGTTTCTCTATGTATCTATCAAAAACGTTAATTAAAAACACATTACGTTCATTGAATGTAATAGTTAGTTGTAAGTTAAATAAACAAATTTTTCTGTCAAATATATCTTCTTGAAATAGATAATTTCAGAAATTTACATATATAAGGTAATTTAATTTTAATATAGATAATCACAACGTAGAGCTTCAAGAAAAGGGGTTAAAAAAGTTGAATGGAAGAAGAATGTTTTCGAATTAATTGCGAAGCTGACTCTCAATGCAAGATCTATGTATTGTTCTTCTAATCGCGTTGAAAGATAAATATAAGCATGACACGAGGAAATCTTCCGACCCTCGGGGGTGATCAAAAATGATCCGCTGGGGTTCTGATTTATCACTGACCTCTAATAAGTTATCAGCAGCGGGGACCGAGGAATTTAATCTTTTGTCAACATTACGCGAAATTTAGTATTAAGATTCTAGTGTCAAGACATAAGTTAAGATAGATTAAGATAGAGTACAATTTTTATTGCTCGTTTTTAGATCGTGAAATTACATCTATACTCTACAAATCTTACATCTATACTTATCAAATGTGAATTTTAAAATAGATCACAGTTGTAATTATGTGAATAAATAATTCACTATCGCTATATTTAATTATAATTCCTTACGTCTCGGTAGCGATGTTGAATTATTCTGTTCTGAACTGATAATGCGTCTCCATCTATTGGTACACCGTAGTATTATAGAGTATGGTCAAGTTAGTAAAGTAGGTAACTTTTTATGAATCTACGGCGTCTTCCTAAGCTAATTACGAATATTGACATTTTGAAGTATTTGTCCCGCGTTTCAGCTTCTTACAAAACATAAATAATACCGTTGTATTGAAAATAATTCTATTTTTTGCACGATATGTGTGAAACAGAAACATAATGCTAAATAAGTTTAAAACGACGATCCTCTCGATGTTGTTTTAAAATTATTTCCAAGAAACTGTATTGGATAGAGAACGTTTTTACGTCACAAATATTGTACGGATTCTTTAACGCAATAAATTGTGTATTAATTGGTGAACAATTGTATATTCTTATGTTTTCTGAATTAACATAAATTCTCTAAAAATTTTATTTTATCTCAGATATCCATTTCGCATTTGGAATAAACATTCGGTGAACCAAGCAGTGCAAATTGTTTACAAACAGTATCGAACATGTCAACTCTGGAAGATAAGATTTTAGGAGAAAAATTGCAATACTATTGCAGTTCTAGCGAAGATGAAGAAAATGAATCTGTTGATTCTGATAAAGAGACAGAGGATGAAAAACGTCTACAAATAATTACAGATTCCATAGAACCATCATTTTCAAAATGGGATGGCACTTCGAGTAACACAGGCCCAAAGGGTGTCATAAAAGTAAAGTTGTGATAAAAGTATTTCGTATAAATTTGTGTCTATAAAATTATTTAAATTTGTTTTAAACATATTTCAAGGATTGGCAACGGTATAAACAACTTCAAGTAGAAAAAAGGGAAGAACGAGAAAAAGAAAAAGTTCAGTTAATAAAGAAACTAAGTCTAACGTGTCGAAGTTCTTTAGACGAAGAAAAGGAGAAAATTATGCAAACCGATCCTGATTTGGCTGAATTACTAGCCGATGAATTTCTTTTGGAATATCAGAGACAAAGGATGAAAGAAATGCTTGCAAGAACTGAAAAGCTTCGGTTTGGCAGAGTAATTAATTTAGAAACAGCGGATCAATTTCTAGAAGCAATCGACAATGAAGACAAATCAGTGACAATTGTTGTTCATATTTATGAAAATAATGTTCCTGGCTGTGAAGCTATGAACGGTTCTTTAATATCTGTTGCAGAGGATTATCCTTTTGTGAAATTTTGTAAAATTTTAGGTTTGTTCTCAATACAGTTCATTGCTTTTGTATCGTTTAAATTGTGGTATATATTGTTAATTTTATTTATAGGTTCAGTAGCTGGACTCAGTAAACATTTTAAGAAAGAAGGAGTTCCAGCTTTGTTAGTTTACAAAACTGGTCAAGTAATAGGAAATTTTATTCATGTAACAGATTATTTAGGAGTAGATTTTTATGCCTCTGATGTTGAAACTTTTTTAATTGAACATGGAATGCTTACCGATAAGAATTGTGTACCTATCATCGCCTCACAAAATCAGAATACATTATCAGATAGTGAATAAATGAAGCAAATAAATTATTGTAATAATTTTAAATATACCTTTCCTGATACGACTTAAAAATTATTAATAGGAATAATTCCTTATTCGTCTACTACTAAGCGATATAACTTGAAGAAGCGTAACAAGTAATATTTAAAAATAACTGTGGTGAAAATGTCTTAAAATAATTTTTTATGAATAGAAATAAATTTATATATACTTCACCAGAAACATAAACAGCGTAAAATTTTTTTATTCGTTTCAGTACAAGATATAAATTATATACAGATTCATTAAAAGTTCGCTTATTTTTTAAATTACGACTAATTCAAAGCTTTTCTAATATTAATTTCTTCTTCTTAATAGCTTTACATAAGTGTAAGTAAGTCTTCGAGACCTCATCGTATTCTGTGTTTTGTAAGTTTTCATATTGTTTCCTTAAATTTTCTTTTTCTTTAATTTCACTCATGATTGCAAATAACTTTTCCTCTATAGCAGTGTTTAACATTCTGTATGCATCAATTGTTATTGGAGTTTCTGTATACATTTTCATAATACATGACAACTTTGTGATCTTTGCTTGTACTTCTGCAACTTGTGCTTGCAGTAATATGTATTCTGCTTTTTCTAGATAAATTTGACTTATATCTTTGTACTTCAATTTATTCCATTTATTCATTAAAGTCTTACACTTTACAATATCTGCTTCATATTGGGCACATAATTCTTCGATTTTATCTTTCCACCGAAGTACTTGTACTTCATGGGATTCAAATATTTTTTTTCGCATATTACAATCCGTTGACCTTAGAACTTCCTTCATGTTTCCTCCCAATTGCTCGTATCTGAAATATAATAAAATTGTATTAGATTTTTATTTTATTATATGTCACATGTGTTAAATATTATTAAACCTTAATATAAATGCATGTATCTTCTCTCTTAACAATGTTTCCACATAACATTTAGTGTCTATCGTCTCTTCATAGCTGAGGTCATATTTTGGTAAATCCGTTATTCCTAGAACGCTTAATTCTTCTTGTATATTCTTCAATGTAGATGGTAAATGTATGTATCTGTTAAGCTCATGAATCAAAAGTAATCCCTTCAATTTAGCAGCAACATTCTCAGACAATTTCCCTTTCACATTCCTCGATGCTTGTTTTATAAATTCCAGAATTATTTTCCCTTTTATATGTTCCCCTATGCTTTCCTCGCATGAAGTAAAATATTTTACAGTTTTCTCTAAATGGTTAGATCCTTGATTTATAGTATTCCTACTTATATTACAAGATAAACTAGATTGTGGTTCAAACAAGTTTTGTAGTGAATCTATTCTACCAAATATTCGACTACAATTAGAGCGAGAAATTCGTGAAATACTATGTATATCTAAAAATATATTGAATAAAATTAATCACTTTATATTACAAATTCTACAAATTTAGTATTCTAAATTTCAATTTATTTTAAATTTCAAACGTTTGCAATTCAACAAGTAATCACCAATTTACATACCCGATATCTGGCTTAAATCGCTAAAACTACTCATACTGTAAACTTCTAATGAAACTTATTAATTAACAAAACTGTTTTCCAAAGTCTTTCAAATTTAAACGGTAAAAGAAGTGATCGAAGATAGGAAAGAATGTGTACTCGTACTTTTATAAATTCCCTATATTGCGATCTTATTCAAAAATCATTTTTATGGTTGAATCAAATAAATAGTAGTATTTAAGAAATATTTTTACATAGTTATATCGTAATACAATTATAATATAAAAGAAATATGTATAGAGAAAAAATGGTTACAAGTTGATGGAGTAAAAAGTTGTATATAATAAAAGTTTACATGTATGTTAGTACGTTCATGGACTCGGAAGATGTATTTGGGGATTGTCGTGCTTAACCTGAAAAATGGCAGCCAATATTAACGGTGTGTTCACTGAAAATTTACAAAATGCAATACTTAAAAGTAAAGTGCTCATTGTGGGTGCTGGCGGAATTGGATGTGAGATATTAAAGAATCTTGTTATGACAGGATTCACCGATATCGAAATTGTAAGTGCATTAAAATTTAGCCAAGAATTTTAAGATTCCCTAACCTACACATTTTTCCCTCCTTTATTGGTATTCATTGTTACTCAAAATTTGAAAGCGACACGTATATTGTTACAATCTATTATACTTGTACAGTAAAAAACTATTTAGAATTATATCATTATTGTTCTAATACGTAGTAACTACACTTTGTTTTTTGAATTATAAGTAAACATGTATTGTTTTCAGATTGATTTAGATACAATTGATGTTAGCAATTTAAACAGACAATTTTTATTTCAAAAGAAACACGTAGGAAAGTCAAAAGCTGATGTTGCGAGAGAGACAGCGCTAACATTTAATCCCGATGCAAAAATAATTCATTACCATGACAGTATTACATCGTAGGTATTTTTATACTCTTAGAATGACATAATATTTTATCATTAATTATATATTTTTATATCCGCAGCCCTGATTATGGAATATCATTTTTTAAAAAGTTTACTTTAGTTATGAATGCACTCGATAACAGAGCTGCTAGAAATCATGTAAATAGAATGTGTTTAGCGGCAGATATACCGTTAATTGAATCCGGTACAGCTGGTTATGAGGGGCAAGTGGAACTTATAAAAAAAGGTTTGAGTCAATGTTATGAATGTACACCAAAAGCTGCACAAAAAACTTTCCCTGGTTGTACAATTCGTAATACACCTAGTGAGCCAATTCATTGCATAGTATGGGCAAAGCATTTATTCAAGTAAGTCTTTGAATTAGTATTTCTCTTAAAAAATAATGGAAACAATACAAGAAAACACTTCAAAATTTTACGCAGTCAATTATTCGGCGAAGAAGATCCCGATCAAGATGTTTCTCCAGATACTGCTGATCCAGAAGCAGCAGGTAATAATGTTGAAAATGATTACAAATTGCTTAAACAATGTATATACATAGAAATTATATATTATAGACTCTGCAGGCCAAGGTGCTCTAAACTCAGAATCAAACGAAAAGGGAAATGTTGATAGAGTATCAACTAAAGTTTGGGCACAATCGTGTAATTATGATCCAGAAAAATTGTTTACTAAATTATTTCACGATGACATAAAATACTTACTTAGTATGGATAATCTGTGGAAAAAAAGGAGACCACCTACTCCTTTAAACTGGAAAGAATTACCAGATGGAGGTTTGTAGAATAATTGTTTTAAATTTTTGTTTAACGAAACGTAAGTACATTTTATTGAAATGTTTTATAATATAGTACCAGGATGTAGTAAAGAAGTAAACGAACCTGGCTTAAAAGATCAACAACGTTGGAGTATTTCCAAATGTGGTACAATATTTGCTGAATCGATTAAAAGTTTAAACAATGCTTTAAAAGCTGCCCAGGAAAAATCATCAAATAACCATCTTGTTTGGGATAAAGATGATCAAAGTTCAATGGATTTTGTTGCAGCCTGTGCTAATATAAGAGCTTATATTTTTGGTATACCTCAAAAAACGAGGTTCGATATAAAATGTAAGTAAATAGTTATTTACTAGTTGCTATATTCTAAAGAAAAAAAAATTACAAGTTTTTTTTTTTTAACTTACATTATATTTTACAGCAATGGCAGGAAATATAATCCCCGCGATCGCAACTACGAACGCAATAGTTGCCGGTTTAGTTGTTCTCCATGCATTCCGCATTCTCGAAAATAATTTGAAAGCGTGTAGATCTGTGTATTTACGTTCGAAAATGAATCACCGAAATCAGTTGTTGGTACCAGAGAAAAATGTCAATCCACCAAATCCAAAATGTTATGTATGCGCACCGACACCACAAGCCGTACTAGCAATTGATACGTCTAAAGTGACAATTAAAGAACTAGATGAAGTAGTATTAAAAAATAGGTTGAATATGATTGCTCCTGACGTTATGATAGATGGTACTGGTACCGTTGTTATCAGCAGCGAAGAAGGAGAAACTGAACAGAATAATGATAAGCTCTTAGAAGAATTAGGAATTAAAGACGGTACCATTCTTAAAGTTGATGATTTTCAACAAAATTATTCATTAACTGTAACTATAGTCTATAGAGAACGGCCGAGTTTAAAAGACGATAGCCCTGATTTCCTTATCTTAGCTGATGAAAAAGATCTTAAACCTAAAGAAGATGATTTGATAAAACCGTCTACTTCGAACGGCCAGGTAAGTAGAATAATATATGAACGTATTAATGTTCGAAACCTTAAGGACGTATATAAACTAAGAATTCTATGCAGATGGAGTTATCTGATGATAATGTAATGATTGTTGAAACCGAGACTGTTCTATCAGACGTGGCAAAGAAACGTAAAACTAAACCTTTGGAAGAAATTGTAATTTCGAAGAAACGGAAATTGGATATTAATGATGTGGACGATGACATTTCGATTATTGAAAATGTCACAAATAATGATACTGGTAACGCAAAATTAAAGTCTAAAGTACATAAAAATTCGGAAGACGACGACTGTTTAATTGTGCATGACGATAACATGCAAACAGCTACAGCCTCGCAGTGAGTGAATTCAATTTATATAAACACGTATTTGTACAAAAAACGTACATACGTACTAATTCCAATAATTGTTTTATAAATTTCGTTTTGTGATTCAAATTTTCATATTTTATTGAAACACTTCATTAATAAATAAAAAACGTGATTATTAGTAAATAAATTCATAGTACACATGATTACAAACTATGGAAATGAATGATGTATGTATAATAGTGATCTTGTCGAAATTATTTTTGAATGAAACGTATTTTAATTTCTACAAATATTTATAAAAATACATAGCGTTATGTTTGTAGTGTGTCATTTCATAGACTGTAGCTATGAAATACATTTTTATACAAAAAAAAAAAAAGAGAATAAATAAATACTTTTTTCTTACCGCAAAATGTTGTCTTTCTATTAAATTAAGGTTTTTTAAATTTTTCGTCTGCACAATTTATGTATGGACTAACGTTGTAATCGTACATTTCGAAATCTATTTTATATCTTTCGTACAATTTTAACACTATATCTTGTGTTAAGTTTGCAAAGTAATTGCACGTAGTATCAAAGTTCGTGTATCCACCTGGTGTTTTCTCCAAGTTAGGGAAATATACCTTATTTTCATCCAGGTCAAATTTAGAAAAAATATAATTAATTTGCCCATACGTATAATTATCTAATTTTAAAACATAATTATATCGTATATTACATACAGCGCAATGCATGTAATACGAAGCCCAGTGAACGTCATCTTCAGGGCTTTGTAAAAGCCATTCCAAGAATTCTTTAAAAGTTGGTACTATCTTTAATCTTTAAAAACAAGAAACGTATGTAAAAAAAAAAGAACTATTAGCAATTTAATAAGAATATCTTGATCACTTCATAACTATTATACCTTTTATCAGGAGTAAATACTTTTTGTTGAAAATTACCAGTTGTTGTATTCGAATGAAACAATTCAGGTCTCGTCAAACGGAATATATTTTTTGTATAGATCCAAGCTTGTGCAGTATGTTTTGAGTTGTCTTCTATTCGATCTCTAAAAATTGGAAATTATCTTTTTGCCGAATAATTTAAACATTCTGAAAATATTAAAAAGTAGTACCTGTATGACGACACAAGTCTTTGAAAAGGATGTCGTACTACTAGTAGTTTGAATATTTTTGTATCATTTGATATAAGTTGCAGTTGCTTCAAAGTTTGAGGTGCTAAAACGTCAACTTCTCTGCGAATAATTTACAAATTAAAATATTAATAACACGAAAAATTAAAGAAATATAAGTACCTATAATAATTCCGTGTAAGCGGACGATTTTCCATGACAGTAAATAATTTCGTGAAACTTGTCGAAGCTACTTTTCGAATCCAACAATACATTGAGTTATGTTGAGGACTATATAAAAAATGCCTTTTTATTAAAGGTGTATTTAAATTATATTTCATGCATATATTCATAATTTGTTGCAGCACTGTTGCACTTTCCTATTTTAAAAAAATACTAATGCTTTTATCTGTTACATTTAAATCATTTAATAGTCTGTTTGCTTACCTGTAGATTAATCGATTTTCTTTTCATTTTATCGTGTTCTAAGAGTTTTATCTCTAAATTTACTGATTTTGTAATCGTTTGAGACACCACGCTACAGTTTTGCTTCGTTTGATTATACTTTGACAAAAACAGTGAAACTTGATATCGCGTTAAGTAAGAACTTTGTTTTATTTTTAGTAAAATAAAACAAATTATAACGTATAAAATAATGCATAACGTGCATTTTACAAATTGCATTTTAAGTAACATAATTAAAACTGAAGCGTGTATTCTGACAGTCAACTACCAAGATTAAAATATCCGCCCATAAATTGTCTGTGGAGGTGGAGTGAAAGATAACATTTATCTCGTAGTTTTATTAGTTTTTAAATTCTCATACTGACAAATAAAAAAAAAAAAAAATGGAGTACTACGTTTGTTGAAAGGGTGTATACAAAAATAAAACCAATTAATTTTTTTAAATCTTTACTACGAAATAGCGCCGAAAACATACTATATAAATCAATTATCTTAATACTTGTTCATAATGTTAGGCTGTTTCTGTAATTAATAGTAATGTCTTAACAATATATGTAATTTGTGAGTGATGTGTATAGTTAATTGCAACGAAAATATTCTTCCTTTTGTAGTTGACTATTTTTACAAACTTATATGAAAAACTTATGATTGATATTAAGTAATGTATTCGTTTAAATAATTTCAGAGTGCTGCAAAAGTCAATTTTTACTAACAGTAGTGGTCTATATTAAAATGGTACAATTGTCTTACAAAATTTGATTGTGGAAATTTGCACATCAATTAATACAAAAACATGTGCTGCTTTTCATGATTAGGTTGATTCACAATTGAATTTGTTATGCGTAAAAAAGACTCAAATATCAATATATGTAAAAGTTATAAAAATATATAAATAGTACTTAAATTGAATAAAAAAATTAGGAAGTAAATAAATGATATTGAACAAAAAGTACAGCTTATTTTTTGTTAATACTAAATGCATATAACACAAAATCTGATCAATTGTGAATCAGTTCTACAACTTTGTTTTCTTTTTTTATTATCATATAACATTATACGAAACAAAAAAATTCATTAAATTATTTTTACAATTTCATTAATCTTAGTACGAAGTATTTGAATACTTCTTGATGTATCATTTCATTAAAAAATGATGATATTTAAATTTCGTTAAAAATTATACAGCGTCCAAATGTACACGTATACAATTAAGACTTCAAATTATTTTTGTCTGAATTATTAGTACAAATAATCACATGATGATTAAACACCTACTATTGCATGATTATAAATGTCACGATACCTTGAAAGCCCTTACAATGTGTGCATGAATGAAGAAATGAAAGAATAGATGAATGAAGACAATATTCAAAATTTCTTATCTACGGTCCCTGTATCTATGGTGATGATCCCGGGAGGATCGATGATCACTGTGTCGACTATGTCGACTTGCCGTTCTCCACAAGAATTCGTCTACACTTCTTTCGTAACTACGTTTCTCAAGTGCAGAAGCCGCGGCACTATAATCAGGTGGTAATGGTAAACCATCGTAATATCTGGGTGGTGGTGGCGGCGGAGGTAAAGAATCATAGGGATGAGGTGCAGCATAAGGAGGTAAAGGAGGCAATTGATGTTGCATAGTACGCATATAATCCGCAACATATGCTTCAGCTGCAGCAGCTACACCCAGTCCTGGACTACCGTACCCTCTAGGAAATTCATAATTGTTAAAAACAATGAATTATACTTACAACAACGACATGTATAGAAAAATTTACGTACTTAGAATAAGGAGAATCGCTTCGATTGAACCAGGTAGCATACCGATGATGGTGATGATGATGATGATGATCCCTTGATCCTCTATGTTCATTACCAGCTAAATGAGATCCTCTAGCCAGTGAAGCTAAACGAGATCGGGAAGTTAAGAAAAGCCTACGTCCTCTGCCACCTCTTGAACGTAAAAATCTAGGACTGTTATTAACAGGTCTATTATCACGATACGAACGAGACTTCATAATATGTTTTGCTGCCTCCTTAGACTTTCTCAAAATTGGAGTCATTTCAATTCCTGAAAGATTTATTTTATATTGTAGGAAATATGTTTTTTTCTCTTTCTTTTTTCCGAAAAATTTATATACTTTATCGTACCTTCATCTTCTGGAAATAATCTGCATAATTCTTCCGCAACTCTTGGTTCAATTTCTTGTCCATCACGACCGATTTTCACTTGCTTACCATCATTCCATGGATTGTATAAATGTAACGTTGCTGTAAATGGCAATTCCTTCCTACATATCCAATCAACTTTAAATACACCACCCAAAGCTTTTGCCGACAATCCAGGTGGTAACACCTAAAATTTATACGCACTCTCTTCCTAATAACATGTAACATAATTTCTAAACTTATATTTATCTAGTCGAGTATACAAACCCAAGAAATTGGTGCTCCATCTCTTCTCGACTCTGTACTTAGTCTTGCAAAACCAGCAAACTTTCCCGATTCTTTTACAGAAAAAATAAGCAAGACATTTCTCGATTCCCTGTAAGCTTGATTTAAGTTAGCTTCATTTTGAGGTAACGTACTCCATACCCCTTTGGCCTTCGACAGGGTGACATTCTCAGCGTTGTTCGATTTGATGATGAAAAATCTGATAAAAAAAACTTTAAGACATGTTCTTGGCATTTATGTTAATATGCTTATCTAAACGTTTATAAATAAGTTCATAGAATGTTAATTGATAATTATAAAAATATTTGTATTTTAAAAAATTGCCAACCTTGCATCTCTAAATAAGTAATTTAATTTTGTAGTATAATCATAGCTTTTAGTGATTCCCTTGCTTTCCTTGGATCTTGCGCGTTTCGTTTCAGGGCTAGAAGACTTAGAATCTCTGGACCTAGCACGTTTTCCCTTATTTTTCCGATTACGTTTATTATCTCCACGCGAGGATTTTGTCGAAACAGAGCTTATGCTTGGTTGACTAGAATCAGAGTTTGAACTACTAGATGAAACTTCACTACGTGTATCATAAGTTTCATCCGCGGCAATTTTTAATTCATCCACTATATCATTTTCCCCGCAGCTCAGATTTAAGTTGTCCCCATCGGTATTATTGTCCATACTTTCACTTTTTATTCGATCACTTTCACTATTGCTCAAAAGTATGTTGTCACTTGTCCCGTCATCCAGGCTTTGTATTTCTGGATTTTTCGGGTTTTCTTGCGCAAAGCCAATGTAGTTCTGATGCCTTTAAACCTTTTCTGAAACGCAAATATAAAAAAGGGCTTACTAGATGGATATCCATCGTCCAATAATACTTGTCCAAGAACAATATCATATTTGAATGGATCTTGTAGGTCTTATGACAATTATTACACGGTAGGAAATAACGTAATAACATTTTTAGTATACGAGAAGAAAAGTTCAGAAGATGGCACATGAAATTTGATTTAAAGTCACTGTGGTAAAAGATTAATAAGTCCATTTGTCAAAAACTTTGATGTTAAAATTGTCCTTATGTTGTTTAATTAAAACATTCATAAGTTTCATAGAGGTTTTTCGATACGTGTATCTACCGTTACTGCAAGACTTGGAATGCTTCTTGCTTTAAGTAGATATAAATTATGCCTAACAGCGCTAAAATTTTTGTTTCTCTAGAAACAATATTTAGCAAAGGAAAAGTTCTTTTTATTCGACAATTCACGAGCATATATATGTCCTTGTATAAGTTAAAAAAATTATCTCTTAAACCGTAGAAATATCCTTTCTTTAATTTAACAGAGTGCGGTAACACAATTCTTGTCGCTCTAGGGAACACGAGTATTTTCGAACCTTCGAACTTTGTACGTAAAAGTTTATTATAAAGTTTATTAGAGGTAGATGATCTTGCTAAAGTGTGCTTTTTTTTTTTTTTTTAGCCTATTTAATGCGGGAAGCCGAGGAGTCTTCGAGTTTCTCTGTATCTCAGATAATAACACATCATGCTCGTTTGACGTCTCTATGCAGTCCTTTAAAACGCGAAGGCTATGCCTAGGAAAGTTCGTTGTGAATATTATCTTTAATGGCAACGTCAGCACCACAAAACATACTCAAAACCATTATTTTCGTCATTAACTTTATTAAAAAAGTTCATGTTTTGCAAATATAAGTCCTTGATGTTATAAACCCTTTGGGCAGCTCGTACACACTTACGTGCACACTCGTTCTTCACTTAACACACTTCGCACCTCACGCAAAAATGCTCAATGATTATCATGTACGTTTAATAACTATTTCTATTACTTCTCTACACCAAGTACACAGATTTCCACAAGGGACCGTGCTTTTTTTCATAAAAACACAATAAACGATTATCTCCTCACGGATGCATAAACCATGGCGTCCATTGTATGACGTGTTCCTTCCGATCGATAGAAACCATTAGAATTGAAAACCCTAAATCAACATTTTTTATTCATTTTAATTCCCTTCGGACCACTTTATTCTTATTACTCACTGTCTTATATTTAAATTTTCGTTTATATTTATTTTCAGTCCTGCGTGTTTCGCAAACATATATTTTTCTTAAATATAGGGAATAATCTAATTTTCTACACCAATAATAGAAGTTTCTTGTACACCCGTGCAAATATATTTTACGAATATTGTAGAATCCTGATTCGTTGAACCATCCGAGCTCCTATATTTAAACTTATTTCATTATCCAACGTTATCACGATGCATTCCAATATTAAGTGTTAAACGAACAAAAAATAGAGAAAAGGGATAAAATTTGTTAAAATTAAAGTCCCTAGCAGGGTTCGTCGTCGCCATCTTTAAAAAGGATGACGACCATCTTGGATCATTTTTCACGGGTTGTTGACACGGGTAGATCACAGCCGGTTGTGAAAGTGCTTCGCGATGTAAAATTAATCATAATTAATTGCCGGAAATAAGTAGTGGTTTATTTAGAAACGAGAATTAAAAGCGATACCGGTTCACGCGTTTCAAATATTGTGCAAGTATTGTTGTATATGAAAGTGTAAAAAAAAAAAAAAAAA
>SMSQ01026157.1:407258-441571 GCA_019453375.1 Ctenoplectra terminalis | reverse complement strand
TTTTTTTTTTTTTTTTTTTTTTTTTTTAATTCGTTCGAGGTAATATTTATATTTATTGATCAAAAGAAATGTTTAACGCTATATATTTACAATTATATAGTAGTAAATAAAGATCGTGACGCGGTAATATTGGATTTATCTTTATTGAAATTTTTTAAGTAACTATTAATGATACGGTATAACGAGTTCATAATTCTTTTTATTGAATTTGGTAATATTTAATTAAAAAAAAAAGATANAAAAAAAAAAAAAAAAATTTCTCAAAATACGCGTCTGTCAGGAATATAGGCAATCTTGACAGAGTCAACAGTTAAATCTTATCGTATTTATCCGGAATTTTATAAAACAGTATTTATATGGTTGTGTTCGTTCGTGTGAAAGAAAAACTGTGCTGTTAGAAAAAAGAAGATAAGAAACACTGAAAATAAATCGTATAAAGGAAAATGGTTTCGTGCACATGGTGACACCTCTGGTTAGTTTGTGAGTCTTATAAACAATTTGTCATCTTTTACTTAAAAACAATTCGATCTTGTTCTGCATGTTACTTCCACTGTCCATTAAATGTTGCTCAAAAAATTATCCATTAAACAACGATCGTTTAATGATACGAGTACTATCGTAAATTTGATAAAAGGCTCATTTTGGTAGTTTCCGATAGCTTATAATGGCGAAATACAACGTACGTTTACATGAATTTTTGTAAACATTACGGATTACTCGTACTAAATCATTCACGTCTGATAATATTTACGGATACATTTTTATTTTTACGAACACTCAACTTTTATCAGTATTTTAAACATGAATTTATTTTTTTTTAAACAACGCTAATCTACCGGTGTTTATCTTTAATCTTGAGATAAACGAGTTGTCGTAACAAATATTAGTTATTGGAAAATTTGAAATTTAAAGCAACCATTTTTATTTTTTTGTAGAAATCTATAAAACGTGATCGATTAAAATAAAAATTATAATTCGAACAGATATATTTTTCTATCGAAACATTTAATATATTTATGTAATAAAGATATTAATATACTAAGGTAAATTTTGCTCTTACTATTTTTTTTTTTTTTTTTTTTTTTTTTTNTTTTTTTTTTTTTTTTTTTTTTTTTTTTTTTTTTTTTTTTTAATTCGTTCGAGGTAATATTTATATTTATTGATCAAAAGAAATGTTTAACGCTATATATTTACAATTATATAGTAGTAAATAAAGATCGTGACGCGGTAATATTGGATTTATCTTTATTGAAATTTTTTAAGTAACTATTAATGATACGGTATAACGAGTTCATAATTCTTTTTATTGAATTTGGTAATATTTAATTAAAAAAAAAGACATTGGTACAACAAAATATAAGAATAATTTTTTATACGATGCATATTAGAATATTGTAAAAAGATTTTATATAAATAAGAAAGTTTACCACATTAGCTGTATTATTTATTTTAAGCTACATTTAACTTTAACCTATTGTTACAAAGGTGTGCACATTATATGCAAAGTATATAATACAAGAATATAACATGTGCATGCTTCCACTTTTCATATCTCAACCACAGAGAAAGGATTCAAGTATTGATTGCAGAAGCATGGTGTGCTATGGCAATAGGAGGAGGGTGAAACCCAGACAAGACCCCACCTCTTTATACTATGCCTTCCATTTAAGTCTAACTTAAATCATTTTAGACAATCACAGTAATATATCTAATATGTAGCATAATAAAATGTTCCACTAATGTTATCAAAGAATACGCTCTGCACATCAAAGATATATTTTGAGTGCTGACAAACCAATGACCTGTATAAATGTTTAATGATTATAAACATTAAAATTATACGTAGACATAGAATAACTTTATGCATAAATATAACTAGTGTCAATTTATAACAGTTAGGTTAATTCGTATAGAATGAATTGTTTTTATATTATACCCATTAGTGTAATGTTTGTTTCAGATCGTTAAAAAGATGACAAATATAAAAAATACATGAATGACAATGGGCTGAAATATAGCGAACTAAAACTCTCATCATTTTTGTACAAGAGAGGTGCAGGTAATAATAAGATGCATTGTGTTTAACTTTTTGTATTATTTTTCTTTTTTTTTTTTTTTTTTAAGTCGTTGAATCGAGTTCGTCAAAACAATTTGTAAACGTTATACGCGTTGCGTGCAATGGTTTACGTTATTCTTTTGTTAAAGAGAATAAATCATGGCAACAGTGGAAGAAAAGAAACGAGTTGGTGGCTCAAAAGTTTCAGCCATTGCAAATATCTTTCAATCGAAACCACAATTGGATAATTTAAGCCATAGAACAAATAACATTCTGTCGGATGGTTTCAAGGAACCAGCTGTACCTTTAAAAGAATCTCCTACACAAGTTACGGTTGTTAGGACCGAGAGTCATGTGGCCCGTTTCAATAATGCACGTGCACTTTTTGAAAAGCTTGGAGAAGAAAATAAACCGAACAAACCGTAAGTATATGTTATAAAATAGGAAAGAAATGCGAATAAAATGTGTAACAAATTATTCAATTTTTTTTTTTTTTTTTTTTCATATATTTTCTCCATAGGGTAGACAGGATTACAAAACCTAGTAACTTGCATGGTTTAAGATCACGTTCTAGCTCTGCAAATTCTGGGTCAGGTTGTACATCCCCAGCTAGATCACCGCGTCCTAGATCGCCGTCGCCGCCAGGAACCAGAGATCACTTGAGCAATTGGAGTGCGAGCGTACCAGCTTTAAATGCTGAAAGACACTTCGAAAATGGTCACAATCATGGTTTAGATAATGTGCCAGATAAGCATAAATCACGAGCAGGATTAGGGAAATTTGACAAAAATTATGGCAAAGAAAATCGTTTGGACGATCGACCAGAGAAACCAGAGAAACCTGAAAGAAGATTGAACTCGAAAGAATTAATTGAAAAGCAAAAAAATTGGACTAGTCATTTCTCGAAAACAAGACCGAGTAGATACAATTCAGATCCAAATAGGTCTGTGGTTCAAAGTTCTTTAAATCAAAGTGCAAATAAATTGAATGTTGAAGCTGTTTCTATAGGACATTTGCAAAATACTTCAAGTATTGATAACGAAGCAAAGAGACCAACGGATATTTCTGCTAATCCAGCTACAAGATCTGCAAGTTTTTGCTCTGTTAGATCATCGGCCATATCACCACCTCCTCCGCCACCGCCAACGAGAAATTCTTCTACTTCAAATGCGAAGAAAGAAAGACCAGCCAGTATTGCAGCAGTGTCTCCGCCAGATATTCCTAATAGTCCAGAATATGCTACTATAAACAAATATTTTGATACTTCGCCAACTATACCTGAATATGCAGTTGTACAGAAAAATACAAATGTACAAAATAAGCATTTCCAAAGAAATCAAGAACAACGGGAAATTCCAAACAATATATCCACTCCTACGCCAGAAAAGACACAAGATGCGTTCATACCGGAATATGCAGTAGTGCAAAAAAATACTGCAGCTAAAGTGCATTCACGTAATGTGGATACCTCGAAAAATACTTCGTCGCAGCATCCAAAAAATGTTAACAGTTCTGAAAATAGTGGTGTACCTCTTAAAAATGCTCTTACTAGTTCAAATATCGATATTTATTCGGAAACAAAATCACATGTTTCATCCTATGAGAAGAATTCTGATATGTCTAGTCCAACGAGGAGTATGTCGATAGAGAATATTACTGGTATGACATTGGAAAATAAAATGAGAAAAGATAATGACTTGCTTGATGCTCCTGAGTATTTAAATTACCCTTCGAATGTAATACGCTCACCACCTAAAACTTCTGAGTGGAGAAACGAATGGTTGGCCAAAAATGATGAAATTTTGAAAAAAGCAGCGGACTTAAAATGTACCAGAGAAGATGTAGAAACTAAGAATGAAGTTATAAGACCTGATCCAAGACCAGACTGGGCAAGACCATGCATAAATACTGTGAAGAAGAAAGATAGTTTGACAGAAGAAAAAAAAATAGAGCCGTCGAAATCTCCGGATCCGGAATTAAGACCACCTTCTGGAGGTACGGATAGTGCATCTTCTAGTATGAGCTCCCCTAGCTCCCCTTCCAAGGATAGTAAAGAAGAGAAGGCAGATAAGGAAATGTCAGAAAAATTTCAAGCCGGTATAGTATATGTGAATAATTCTCAGTAACATGATTCACATCTATACAAACATATCTAACAGTAAATACAGCTTATATGTATGTACAAAAAAAACACAAATTTAACATAAATTTATCTTTCAATAAGTAAATTTGATAGGTACTTTTAATTACTATAAAACAACTACTTTATAATATATCTAAATTTTGCAATTTTACTGTGGCTGTGTGCCAGAATACTAAAAAGTAACAGTACAGGAGGAAGCTGTCCTCCTTTTCCCTTTCCTCCTCTTCTTGATCTTAGTTCCTCCTACTGGTTCAACAGTATTATTTATAGAAATCTGTGTATTCTGTTCTGCTTCTGTCTGGTTCTACTTCACACCATTTATTTCAGAAAAGTATTTTACAAATTTTAATGAATTCTTAACGGTGTCCATAAAAAAAATATTTATTGAAAATTAATACTGTTTCTAAATCATTGGCTTTACGAAAAATGGATTTATACGAGATGTATATAACTGATGTATAAATTAGTTTGTGCAGTTAAATCGTCTTTATTGTGTTTTTAAAACATTGATAAATATCGATAATTTAAATTTAATTACATAAATTACTTTTTTGAAATAATTTTTTAAATCCTTAGATAAAATATGCGTATGATTTTATCTATTGTACCCACTATATTTTTATTAAAAACTATGTATATTATGGAAAATTTGAAAACATTTAAAATTGTAGTTTTGTTTAAAAAAAATTGAACACTGTGTTTTTATCGTGCATGTGAATCCTCGCTTTATTATTTTATACATTAAAAAAAACACTTAGTACCATGTGTCTTCGACTACTTTGCATTGACTGCCGAGGTATTTTATATGCACTCTTAAATGTTGATTTATGTACACTTCGGTGCGTATAATTTTTATTATAAATAACAGTTCGCTATTTTGCTATTTTAAGGTCGTAACAGTTATGACTTGCAACCTGAAGAACAAGAAAAACCTTCAGCATATACGGAATCCATTGTTGAGAAGGATAATTTAGAAAAAAATTCGAAATTCAATGAACCAGATACTACTACAGTTATCCGACGATCTCATGTACGCGTTGATCTTCAAGCTGCTGGTTTGGGACAACGACCACCGTCCGTTGTTAGCTCGGATCAAGAATACCCACCTTTAGAACATAAGGATATACCGATACCTTCGCCATACGCAAAGAAAATGCAACAAAATCAAGAAGTTTCTACTCAAAACCATGAAATTAAGCCACAAGTAAAAACAAACATAGAAGAAACTGCACAACACATGAAAACTGGTTCAACAAAAGGTTGCCATAATAAAATATCTCAAGATAGTAATCAAGATCATGCACGAATTAATTCAGTAATTGCAGAAGTAAATCAAAATATAGTCTTAGATAATAAGTCAAAATCAAATATTGCCAATGAAAGACATACATTTTCCGAAACTGTGTGCCAGAAAACAGTATCTAATGCCAAAAATGATCAAATCAAGATCTCTGTTCGAGAAAAGCTAGCAAAAAATAAAGAAGAAGTATCCGGAAAACGTTCGAGTTTTGCTGAAGTGGATAACAAAGTGGATCAAACAGACAAAGCCATTTTAAACACAAGTCAGAGCTCGGTAGTTTCAAATGTTCATAGCATTGAGAATTTATCAGAAAAACTGATTAACAAAGAAACAGAATTAAATGATACTGCACATTCAGAAAATGCATCTAAATTTATATCTAAAACAGGTAATAAAAAGGAATATGTAACATTGGCAGGAGATGCAGTACCACTACCTAATAAACCCAGTTCCCAAGCAATAAGCAATATTTTGAATAGAAGTATGGAAGAATTAGGTCAACCACAAACAACATGGGAACAAGAAAAGCAGAAAGCTGAGTTAGCAAAGATGAGATTACAGGATAATACCTTCGCAAATGCAGGGCAACAAACTAATATACCTCAAAATGTGTCACCTGCTATTGTAACTCAGCAGCACATAGAAAAGAAACAACCAAATGAACACATTTTATCAGAGAGTAGTGTTCACGATGATAGTGATTCCAGTGATACCAAAACTATTACAAATTTAGAACATACACCAGCAATGGATGTGAAAAATGCTATCGAACAGGATGATTCTAAGATTGCAACAGAATCTCTTTCTAAAGCTACTATAAATCAAACAGCTTGTATAACACCGGATACCATGACAGCAGACGAGGCAGAAAATTTGCTAAGTTCACGGTAAGTTAAGTAATTAAATAGTTTATATTGTAAAAGACATCGATTTTTTAAAATAGTGAAAAATTGTATATAGTAATGAATATATATTTTTTAAAGTTACACAATGCACTAACAGTTTAATGTCTAATTTTTTTTTCTTTTTAATACATTTCTGTATTTTGCAATTATGGTAATTCTAGTTATATAGCAACTAATTTCATGGCAACTTGCAAACAGCTTAATCATTTTTATTTCTTTACTTTAAATTCTAATATTTTCTTCTATTCATGTTTATTTGAATGTGACTTCAAACAAACTTGTAATGTACTGGGACGAAACACAGCATCTTAGAAAAAAAGATAAGGTGAGTTAATTGTTATTGTCTGGTTAAATGTTTAGTTCATTGATCATGATATTAAATTATGAAAGAGCATCGTGAATCATGTGAATAATCAATTAGACAAGGATCAGCTTTATTGTCCGATGAGGAAGCTCAAGAAATAGCAAGATTATTGTCACCCAGTACACATGCTGAAGTTGTAAGTGAAGAAAATCCTAATGATAAAAGTAGAGAAATGGACAAAGAGAAGGAAAGGGATGATCAAGATAACACACCAGATTGGCTTTCTGATGTCTTGTCTGCTCCTGATACCAGTCTTATTAATAGCACCACTAATGATTATAGGTGAATCAGTTTGGTCTTTTATGTTTTTTCCATTTTATAAAAATATTTTGCAGCTAATGCTATGTATTGATTTCAATTACTTTTATTAATTGCACATGCGTGATATGATTTAGCACAAAGTCATAACGATTTTTCATGAAAATATATTAAATCTTTGCAATCCTTTAGTTTGTCCCATAGATCACGTAGCGATTTAACGATAGACTCGTTGACGGAGAGTCAAGTGGGTTCTGTAACGGGTAGCGAAAGTGGTTTACTTGGATCTGTTAATAGTTTAAATGACACTTACGAAATTAACGATGATACAGAAACGGAACATCAAGACGAGTATGTTCCACCAACACCGGGCAAAGTTGTAAGATTATAGATAAAATATACTTTTGTTAAATTTAACTTAAGGATAGAACATAAATAAACATTACAATATTCACTCAGGTATTCGTGGAGAATGGTGTACATTATTTTGAGGATGGTCATTTTTGGATGGAAGTTGCAGGAATACCTGAATCAGATGACGAGAAAGAGGATTATCCGCAAAATATACCTGTTAAGAAAATGACTAAAGTTTCATTTGATACGAAACCAATGAGAGTTTATTCTACTCATTCAGTAAATGAGTACGATCGACGAAACGAGGATGTAGATCCCGTTGCTGCCAGTGCAGAGTATGAACTCGAAAAGCGAGTTGAAAAAATGGAGGTGATTATTTAAAATCAAACATTGAGTATAACGTGTGTTTCATTTCAATATTTATACAATATTAAAAAAAAAAAAAAAATTGTCAGGTATTTCCAGTAGAACTTATGAAAGGCCCAGAAGGTCTTGGTTTAAGTATTATTGGAATGGGTGTCGGCGCGGATGCAGGACTAGAAAAGTTAGGTATATTTGTTAAAACGATCACAGAAAAAGGCGCAGCTGCACGAGAAGGCAGAATACAAGTAAACGATCAGATCGTTGAAGTAGATGGAAAATCTTTAGTTGGCGTCACGCAAGCATATGCAGCTAGTGTTCTTCGTAATACTTCGGGTCTTGTGCGATTTGTAATCGGTAGAGAACGTGATCCAAATTCAGAAGTAGCTATGTTAATTCGCCAAAGTCTTCAAGCAGATAAAGAAAGAGAACAACAAGCTAACTCTGCTAGGTACGAATCGATTTATTCGATGTTAATTAATTTATATATTTTTTAAAAATAATTTCCCAATGATGGTTTATCCTTGCTCGCTAATGTCCGTGACGAAAATTAATGGCCACTCCAATGACGGCACGAAGCCTCTTGGAGCGCTGAGGGAAATCAATTTTTAATGAATTAAAACACTAGTAATGATATAAACAAATTTTAAAATAAGTATGTTTGTACAGAAAACTTAATTTTTCGGATGCATCGCCTGATAGTCAACGAGGTGGTGAAGACATATCTGTCGGAGGCATGGGAGGAATACCGGGTTCTCCCGCTATGTCATCTTGTTCAGAAGGGGAACCTCCCCAAAGTCCTATAGAAAACTATTTATCTGCTTCTGGTCGGAGTAGATCTCCTATCATCAGTTCATCGATGCCGCAACATGCATCTGCCACGACGCAAAGCGATGTTGACAGTTTAAGACTACTTTTACAGGAGGTATTATACTTTTATCGATAACAAAAAAGGAATATGCACCATTAAGCGCATATATGTAATTTGCATAGTTTCGTGTATGCATAATGATTTGATTGAAATACTTTTTATTTGCAAGTTTTTTTGTATTCTTCTCATTTTCGTAGTTAATGAGAAATAGATACTCTGGGTCTCATTGTTTATCATGAAAAATATCTTTAATTACAAATATGATGACTTTATGCCAACTTATACTTTATATTTTTATTATTGCATAAAATATTTAGTGTCGTGTTAATTTTTATTAATTTTATGTAAAGTATTGCTGTATAGAATGCAATATGTAAACGTGTGTGAAGACGTGTGCTATAGAGTATTGTGTGTATATATATATATGTATATACTTGTTTATATTGCTATTTTATATACACCACGAGCACTTACCCATAGGTTAATAAGCGTAAATATATTTTTGGTTTTGCTTACGCACTGTGTTCGTTATTCACTGCTTGCAGAGTCAGTATAAACTAGCATTAGCGGATGGAGAGGTGGAAAAACTCAAAGCTAAGGTAATCATATAAAATAAGAAATTTTATATCATTTTCATTTGTTAATGCAATTTGCTTGTACATTACATGCTTATACTTATAAATTTATGTGCAGCTTAATATATGTTTTTATAAATTCCTTGCCTTTTTAATCATTTCATATAGTTTCTATATTTTAATTTGCTATCACAAGTAACACAAAGGAGTATAAAACGGTTTGGTTTGTTGAAGAAATAGTAACCTGTGTATGTATTTTACGTATATTGTTTATAATGAAATTTATTGCAAATTTTTTTGTTCGTAGCTTGTAGATTTAGAAAACAGTGGAGCTGGCAGCGAGGAGTACGCGGCAAGGTTACGTGAATCTGGGCTACGACTTCATGAGTCTGAAAGAGCCTTAGGCACTGCTAGGCAAGATTTAGCAACGGCTCGTGAAATGCTTTCTCAAGCAACAGCACAAAATGCTGCTTTCCAACAAAAATATGCGCGAGCAAGAAGAGCAGCCCGCGAATTACGCACGGATATTGCCGCTAGAGACGAATTTTATCAACAGTTATTGCAGGAGAAGGATACGGAATACAATGCTCTTGTTAAAAGTTTAAAGGATAGGGTATGTTATCAGTCATTGTAAAAAGAAAAAAAAGAAAAAATTAAAAATTAAAAATAAAAAATGTTAATAAATAATATGGACGCGAGAAAAAATTAATTCTGAATAATTGTAGGTAATTACATTAGAGGTAGAATTAACAGAAACACAAAGAAGGTTTGGTTTACCAGCAAGATTACCATACGATGGAACTACGGCTAGAATTGTTACACCACAATTATCTCGTCGGCAATTACCTCCTCCCCCCTCATCAAATAGCTGTCAACTTTCTGATACAGAAACATCAGATCTTAGCAGTCCCGACGATGGTGACAAAACAGCTACGGTCGAAAGAAAATTGCCACTTCCGTTACCAGTGAAAGAGGAATTAGATCGAGCGGTACCTGCTCATCGACTTTTGGACAATTCAGCTGGAAAAAGTAAGGCTGAACTTGCCAGTAGAGGAGGACTTGCAAATCGACAACTTCCTAAACGTTCTGGTGGTCTTAGCAATAGTAGTTCTGTATGTATACGATCATTATAACTATTTCAAAAAGCAACATGTTTATCTAATCATTTTATACCTTAGGATTATGGTTTGGACGAATCTGGTGATAATACCGATGAAGATTCATCTTCCAAGTTACTTTCTCAAGATACGAGCAGTAGATCGCCAAATGACTTGACATCGAAACAATCAAATTTGAGTTCCTATTCCAGCAGTTCTTCGATTAGTTCGCTGAAAAGTAAACATATGGAACCCACGCATCCGACAGCAATACGGCAACACAGTACTATTAGTTCACAAGTTAGAGCTATGACGGAACAAAGTTGGCCACAATCTCAGAAAAGTACTTTTTTTTTAATTCTTTGCAACTTGCGCAAAAGTTCGAATATAAAATTATCGTTTCCTCGTAGATTTAACTGGACCACCAGCATCATTTGCAGAACAGTTAAAGCAAGTTTTAGCGGAAAGAGAAAGACGACTTGGAGGAAACGATATGTCATCGTCGAGAGAAAGTTCTGGAGACTTCAGTGATTTAAATAATCCACATTCGAGCGATCCAACCTTAGTTACCCATCATTTAGTGGAAGAAATACGTCAAGCTGTAAACGAGGCCAATCAAAGAGGTAATATATCTTACTATGTGTCTAACGTTTAACTTTTATAGAAACAATTTTTTTCTTTTTCCAATCAATTATTTTTCTTCGCAGTCAAAAAAGCCACAATTCCATCGTCAAATTTAATTGGTAGTAGTTCCACCCCTTGGCATCATCCAGGTAGTTCACCTTCTAGTCTGTCTTCTGGTGGATCAGTGAGTCCACCTGCTGTTGATCCTAGTCCGTCTAAAACAGGTATTTTTGGGTATTCCCAATACGATGCAAGCAGTGAATGATTCTTGATCCCTTTTTAATTTTATTTTTTTATACGTTTTGTCATAATTTTACCCCTCCCGTGTGTAAACAATATTATGAATCTAGATACGAGTGAAGTTTGGTTGCCTCCTCATCCAAGCGACTTTGGTTTAGGTGACAAGAAGTCTCATTTTTGGCAGAATGCACCAGTTACCGATTGGTCCAAAGAACAAGTAAGCACTGATATATTTAAAAAATGATTTTTGCCACAAGCTTACTAGAAGTGTTGCTACATTTTATTTACATTTGTGACTTAAAAAATTGTATTAGGTATGTCAGTGGTTATCAGGGATTGGCTTGGAACGTTATGCAACGCGCTTTTTGGAAACCGGAATTAACGGTGGACACCTTTTACGACTTGAATCCCGTGATCTCAAAGCTTTTGGTATTTGTGGAGAAGAAAAATCCCATTTGAAACGTAAACTGAAAGAACTTAGGGCACAGGCAGACCGGGAACGTAAGGAGAGAAAAGAAATAGAACGGATGCGACGAAAAGCGGAAAAAGCTGCGCGGAAAAAATAGTTTGTGCGTACATTAATATACTTATGTCCTCTATAAAATGCAATAATTTTGCACAAAAAGTCAGTGACATATTCAAATTTTGTGTACGATATTCCAGTGATATTCGTAATGTATTTTCTCTTCTTCCGCCTGTATTTAATTCTCTGGTACATATAAGCGGTCACAATTTACCAAATGTTCTCATTTGGACTTCTTACTATCTGGAATCTTAATTTGATTATTTATACACTATTATAATATTTCAATTTTTAGATTTTTGCATTTATTTATAATCTTTGTATTCATGTTGCTTCATTGTTCTTCTAGTATCTGTATTAATTATTATTTATAAAGTAACAGTGAATACAATTCGAGGAAGAGAATGTGTATGAATGTGGAAGCATGCCTATTATGCTGAACGTATGCATGCGATACGTATGTATAAAATTCAAGCCATTTAGATAAATTGTAATAAAACTTTATCTAAAACTTTTTTTACAATTGTAAGTATACTTTTGTAGGAACATAAGTTTCATATTACTAGAATGTATTGTTTCTGTATTTATTTTTACTATCAATTTAATTGTATAACAATTTTTCATAATTAATATAAATGCTAGTAAAATAGAGTCCTAGAGTGTAACTATTGCCGAGGAAAGCAACTATCCTTTACTATGTACATCGTGAAATATCAACGAATTTGTAATTGTCAATATAGTATGTGTTACAAATTCCATTGTAGATTGATCAGATTGTGAGATAATTCTATTCATCTGTATTTATTCCATCTAAATTTGCTCAGTCTACATTTCACACAATTAGCAAGTTATTACTTTTTTTTAATGAATATAAAATAAAGTATTAATGAATTTCTATTATGCCACCGTCTTGATATTTGTATTGAAATTGTTCTTCCTTTTAATCGTAATGATGTTTGTATTATTGTATTACTTTACGAACTAAGTATTAAAAGTCCGCACAACGTCCATTTTATTGCGACGATAATTTTTAAATTATGTGATGAATTTCTTTAGCGGTTTTTATATACTTCAAACATTCCACGCGAAACTTTATAATTTTATCTTTATTAACACACAGAAGTAAAAAAAGAAAAAGGAAAAGGAAAAGAAAAAAAAATACTACAAGAGCTATTATGCTTTGAGCAGAGTCCCTACGTATGCGTGAATATTGTACGAATACATTGCGTATTAAGTAATGTATGTTAATATTAAACTAGTATCCTAACAAAATGTTCATTCTAAATGTTTGTTCAAATGATTGCGGGACTCGCTTGGGTACAATATAGACGAATGTACGTTATCGTACGTACGTACGTATACTTATTTATAATAGTGTTAAAAGTTTTGTACTTTGTTAAATACTTTGTTTCTCCCTTGTACTGTTCTTAATGTACAATTAAACAAATTATTTAGCATCGATACACGCACTGTACATATTATATAATGAACTAATATTATAATCTAAAAAAATAATTACGACGTAAGGCGTGTAAGAGGCATAATTGTAGTGTCATAATATCTTTATAGAAAATAGTTTTTAATTTCCTAACTTAAGCGTTTATCAAAGGTCCTCCGTTTTTTAATAATACTATGTATCACAATATTTCGAAAGTAATTAATTATTGTTATTTTTGTTGTTATGTACAACGAAATGTGGGAACTGATCAAAAGTATCAACAGAATATTAACATTCTTGCGTCTCAGGGTAATCATGAATATGTTTTGAGGTAATACGTGTGTTCAATGAATGAAAAAATTTTCATGGATTGGAACGTCCTGCAATTCGTTTCTAAATAACTATTGTGATTTCGTAGGAGCAGATGTTTGATAAATATCGACTGATTTACAATAAGTTTTTGTAGTTGATTTTCGAACAATGGCTAGGTATGATGTAATGAAATGCCATTTGTCCAAAAGTAATTGTAGAACCAAAACTTGTACACTTCTATGGAGCTGCATAATATCTAAATGTTTTCATACATTTTCAATGATTTTAAAGTATTGCTCATAAAAGAGGAAATTATGGTTCCATGGATAAAGACACAGAATGTCGGTTACATAAACGGCAGCTTTTTAATAATGTCTATGAAAAGTATTGTCAACAAATACTCTTAAACGTTTTAATTAAAAATAATTCATACAATACATTCGTAATTTGTTCTTTCTACCCGATAAACAATCTATCGAAAAAAACATTCGATATTTGTATTATATTATATATTACACGTATATTTAGAATCTAATTTTTTTTATGTACGAAGATGGATCATAAATATAATAATAAAATCCTATCTATTGCTATATTCATTTTCACTAAAAACATGCAACAAACAATATTCGTATTCGAACAAAACGATATACATATATCGCTAAATGTTTGATCGATAATCGGCATTATTGCGATAGCAGAAATTACGTACAAGAGAAAAGTGTATCGAAGAAAAAGAAAAAAAATGCCAGTTATAATTATCAAAGATTATTCTTGGCGTCAGACATCACAATTTGTAATATTAAACGTACCTTTGAGAGGACATCCGAAAAAGGTTGATACATTCGTAATCGATAATTATATGAAGGTAAAAATATTATTTTCCAATCACGACGAATTATATCGATAAGGTACAAAGAATTAAATAACCTTAGACAATATTTGATTCGACGATAGATCAGTTTTCCACCGTTCATATTAGAATTATTTCTTTGGGCTGATATCGTTGAAAAAGAAAGTAAGTGCACCCTAACCGAAGAAGAGGCAATAGTTTCTTTGCGTAAAACAAACATTGGTTTGGAATGGCCTACTCTTGAAATACAAGATATAAACAACGATTTTAAACGAGAGTGTCGAAATCAAGCTTTAGAACGTACTCAAAAGTTAGCCGAAGAAAGAGCAAAAATTAAAAGCGGTACGAACAAATCGATGTACAAATGTTACAGCTCATCATTTTTCTAACGATTCATAATCTTCAGAGAAGCGTCAACATTTACAAAAGGAAGCGGTGAAAGAACAAATTAATATCAACACAGCTACATTAAATAAGATAGACGCGATACGAGATACGCATCGGAAAGAAGCTATGCAGGAATTTGAAGACTGGAGATCGAAAACTGAACTACCGTTTCTTTCTGACGTTGGAGGAGAAGCACAAGAAAACAGAAAAGCTTATAAGTACTAGCTGCGATAAACGACATAAATTTTTATATCCTTCCTAATTTAATTAATCATTTCTTTTATATCTTTTTTACAAGACCAGCCTTAAAATGGTTTAAAGATGACAATAATGTGTTAAAATCTCGCCCAATGACCGAGGAAGAAATATTTAATAGTAACGTGTCTATACAACAGCTTGAATCTAAAACGAAGAATGATAAAATGATCGTAGAAATACAACCGAAAACCGAAAATCAAGAAAACAATCATGAAACGGAAGTATCAAAGAAGAAAAATGATTTCTTAGACAATACAAACGACACTAGTTGCTCCGAAGATTCCGAGTCGGATTGTGAAGATCAATCATTTAAATCGATAAAAGAAGTAAAGAAAACAGATTTGCGTGAAATTTATGAGAAGAAGAAAACAGTGAGGCCAGGATTGAAAGCTGTAAAAGCTGCGATAAGCGGTAACTTCTTGAAGAGAAGTAACATATTTGACGAGCCATCGAAGTCAGTACCGTTACCAAGAAAAATGGGTACGATCAACGTTACGTTTTCAGAGCGAAAATTCCCAACACCCGCTAGAGAAAGCTCTCATGTTGAAGAACAAGAAGTATTCTTATTTACACGTTTTCGCATTAAAATGAACACAAATAAAGAATTATATTAACACTGTTTTAATTGCAGTGGTTGGAGAAGCAAGCAGAAGCAAGACGCAAAATTGGCTTCGATGCGGAGGATCTTCGACCGGAAGAACGCGATCCTCAGTGGTTGAAGGATAAGGGAGAGTGTGTTTAATTGTTTGATACTGTTCGCGATTAAATTAATGCTTATAAATAACTAACAAATAATTAATGACCTTTCTTTAGTGATTTCTTCAAAGTTGGAAACTATTTGGCGGCTATAAGCGCTTATACGTGTGGGATTAAGATTAGTGATAAAATGGCATCACTTTATGTGAATAGATCAGCAGCACATTATACATTGGAGAATTATTATAGATGCATAGAAGATTGTTCCAAGGTAAGTTATTTAAATTAGAATTTCTTCAACTCGTACAAATAAGTTTTGTGCGTTAATTTCGTGTTTGTAGGCACTCGAACTAATGACACCGAAATGCGAAGGTAATCGAGAGTCAAGGGCCAGGTGTCATGCTCGACGAGGTGCAGCACTCTGTAAATTGTCCGCGCCTCAGCACGGTATTCCTGAGCTAGAGGCTGCCCTGGAATTAACACCGGACAATGAAAGTATAAAACGTGACGTACTAGCCGCGAAACAATACTTCGACGCAAAAGACTAAGAGGTAAGTAGGTAAACCAGATCGTTTAGCTGATTGAAAAACCCGATGGAACGCTATTTGTTCTTGTTCATCGACTGGAGAGCGTAGAATGAATGTATAGAAATGTTATAGAAAGAAAATAGGTTTTTGAAAAAATTATTAAAAAATTGTGTTATTCAAAAATATTTATTAATGTATTACAAACAAAAAGAAAAAAAAACATCCAGTACTTTACATTATATTATAAAAATATCACAGTCACAAATCCTGAAGAGTGATTAAATAGAGGAACTTATCTTTCTATGCTAACGCTAACTACAATGTTACTTAATCGCACAATTATAAACATTATTTTGGTATACTTAAATTTTTTTAACGAATAACTAACTACTCACAATATTCCCGTAACAACGCGTAAAGATTCTTCTGACAAAAAAGAGGATCAATCGAAGTTTATCATTCTTTTATCGACACATCCGCACTTTGTATGTTCCAAAGCATGTATCACTTCGTGATGCCTGTCACGTTGTCGGTCGATTGTATGTTTCACCATAAAAACGAGGCTGACGTTTCTGGTCTCGATAGGTGCGCAAATTTGTTTAGGGTCCGGACAGCATCCGGCTCCGTCGCAACGTGTCAGAACGGTGGAAACAGGATAAAAAACTTCATCCGGACTAGGACCAACGGTTAGAAGCTCTGCCACGGGTACAGCTCTTGGTTGAGGCATGGAACATCGAAATTCATGCACCAGTTGCACGTGATTCAAAAACCCGCTGTCTCTGGAAATCGAGTAGATTGTTTCAATGCATCTGTCAAAGCCACGTGACTAATATACACTTTCTATACGTAATATAATTTACCTATGATGTCTGCCAATCGTAGCAAAGGCAAGGTGAATAGAAAACAACAGTAAAATAAATCGTCTCATTTTTTCAACTACTTTTCACGATCAAATGAGATTTTGCTGATAAATGTTCTATTTCAGTCGTAAATCTACACTCTTCGATAGATCACTCCGAATTGTGCGGGGCCGAGAACTGCGACTACTCTCTTCTGCGATCTGAATTCTTTCTTCCTCTATATATATATGTAACTTTCATCCTCGGCCTGATGCCCTCTACCTCCCCTCTTTTACCGATTTCTCATCGCCTCTCTTCGTTGATCTACCTCTTACCGTATCGTTTTGTCCCGTCCTATGGCGATTGGCACCATCTCCCTCTGGTTTCTCGGTAAACTCGAGGAGGACTCGAAGCAAAGCGTTCTGAGAACATCGCGAAGATAACTATAATTACAACTAGTGGGTCCTGCCTCCCGTTCGAACTGGGACCATGTTACGTCGCGTGACTAGTAGTCTTTTCCTCCTCGATCGCACCTTCTTTCTCTCATTTTATCCTTTCATCGTATCTCTTCTTCCTCTTTGTACTTTGAATCCACCGAAATTTGACCAGTCATCAGTCAAATTATCATCTACCTCTTTCGTCCATCGGTTGCATCCCAAACACCGTCCTACGTTCACTAATGCACCTTGCTCGAGTTTCGTTTCGTGAAATTGTCAGTAAGCCTGTATTCGTTGATTTAATATTTCATTTTAAATTCCATAAAGTATTTAAAAAACATACTGTAATCAACGCATTAATTTACATGTATTTATTATACGTTTAATTTTCATTTAGAGAAACAACTGAGTGTTAAAAAATTTGGACAATTACTCAGGGTGAACTGTTTGGTGCAACTGCATAACATAAAGTATACCTCGGCTCTCCCTAATCTCCACTGCTATACGATGCGACAGGTTGCAGTGAGTCATCCTAATACGACCGTCTGGGAAGAGTCTGATTACAAAGCTCATTCATAACATGATTATTCTTGCAAAAGCTTTAAATAGCAAAAGCCAATATTGTATATTAGTATTTGTCAAACGATCGGCATGTCCGTTCGTGACGAATTTCTTGTACGTAAGGTGAGAGTAGGTATCGGTTGCCTAAATTGAAACTCGGATTACACGAATATCCGTTATTCATGGAACTGACTCAATGGTATGCGAAGTTGCGAATCTATGAACCATAAATGGAATTTCGTGCGTAGGTGTGCCAGTTACTAATCTTGAAAGTGGTCCTCTTTGACGTCATTATTATAAGAGAAATTGATTTTCTCAATTCCAACTTACCGATTAATACTAAAATTCCTAATTATATATTATATTACGTAACTTTTAGCATGTATGGTTGATTGAATATTTCATTCTCGTTTAGTTGCCAATTATTCCATTCGCGTATTTATTAAGAGTAAAAATTAATGAGTAGTTGGAGCAATAAACGGTACGTTCTATTTATAACGATATGAATAAGCACTTGCTGGAAGTACACATAGGTATAATAGTATTAACTGTCATTAAACGAAACCGGAATTACAAATGAGTATGCTCGAGCATCGCACGGTGAGGGATATCCCCGTTACGTCAAATGAATTCGTAATTGCCTAAAGTAATAGTCTCACGCACGTTTCTCTTATTAACCGTATGCCTTGTAGTAGGAATTATAATGTCGTAATAGTTACATCGTCAGTTTCCGATCGAGATGTTCTTTCTTTTTGTATTCGAAAGCTGATTAATAAAATATTAATAGAATACAATTTTGAGGTAGAATAAAATTGAAAAAGGACGCACTGAGTGAATGAAAGGCAAGAGTCCGAGAGAATATTAAGTGTATGGCAAATTGCCAAAATAGGATACAATGAAATTTCTGTTCATGCGTGAGTGACCAATTCTAAAACTACCAAAGTGATCAAAATAACCGATTTGTAACTTCTTACAAAAAAAATTATATAAATTTACAACGGTACGTTTTTAGACATTTTCCGTAATTTTTAATTAAAAAATATAAATAAAGATTTGTTTATTCAAATTTTTTCTCAAATTTTAGTAGAAATAAATATACTTTTTTTTCATAGATACTTTGAGTGTCAACGAACTTAAAGCACAACTGATGCTTTGCAACTCTGTTGCAAATTCGAGGAAATATTAAAAAGAAAGCAAATATTTACATAGCCAGACGGACCTGTACACCGTGGATAATTTAACAAGTCAAAAGTGTAATTCATAGACATCATCGGAAGAAAATTACTTCGCTTCGATTGTTTCCTTACTGCAAACGTTTGACTGCAAAACATCATTATAGTTATTTTTGAAAAACTCTCGAACTGTCGGAAAAGTTAATGTTCCTCGAAATGTTAAATTCCTTAAACATTCATTGACCCGGACACTCAATGAATCACAATAGTATGAGTCAAACATAATTTGCAAAAAGAAAAGAAGGAAACGGTTGCGCAGCAGGTACACATTGTTGATAACGTTAGGTGCTCGTGAAAAAAATTATGCAAACTTCAATGGGACAATCTCATTTCCGCAATTAATACAATCTTACTTGAGGAGCATCATCGATTGTTGATCGAGTAATAAACAGTACCGTATACGTTTAGTTGTCCGATAAAAGGTTATTGAATATGTATTGTATTTTTCATGTACGAGTGATACATTGCTCGTGTCGCGTATCAATATAAGAAAAGTCGAAGTTCGACTTTGATATAAACGCGTTTCTCTTCTTATCAGAAAGTTAGTAGATCGCACTAACAAAATATGCCGAAGAGAACAGTGGATTATAAGAGTTTAGTATGTGAATTTATATCGAGGGAATATCTAAAATGGAAGAATATTTATAGAACGATGATTAACTCATTGTATGTATTGTTATGCTGGTTCCAAACTTTGGAGATCGGTGTGTTAAGCTTTGAAGCATGATCAAGGATGGAATCCATGACATATAAAGAAGAAACTGTGGTGATTCCTTATGCATCAGGATATCTTGAGTGATTTAAGAATTGCATAGATGAATGTTATCCCAGAATCGTTAGGACATCGGATTTTACGCTTGCATGAATCTCTATCGATGCGTGTATACCTTGGGTGGAGTGTGTGCAAGCTCTTCCACGTATAAATACACTTCTGGCAGCAGGAAAGTCTCAGTTGGACGCCTCTTGATACGACTACGTGTCGGTGGTTCGTGTAATTTGTCTAGAAAAGACACGACTCGAACGTGTTCACCAAGTATCGCGCCGTCGAATTTGAATTTATGACAGTATTCCTAAGTGGACTCAACCTTCAGTTAGGACAAACGTTGAACGAAAAAATACTCCTAGTGGTGTAGTATAGATTATTCGATCAAAATTAAAGAATAAATAGAAACAAGGCATGATAAGTAGATCATTGAGGTCTTCCCTAGTGAAGTTAATGATACTTATACCGTTGATCCTGGACAATATGGTCCCATCAGCGGCGACAAATAGCGGCAATCGTTATCAGGTAGCCAGGAGGATTTACTTACCTAATGCAGTGAATGCATCCAAGACATTTGTTTGCAAGGAACCACAATTTCGGGCGTACAATTTGAAAGATTTGATACAAAACATTCATCATAATCCTGTAGAGAGTCCTGTTCAGCCTATTTACATTGTTTTAAAGCGATGCGATGGACACTCCGGATGCTGCATGAGTCCATACCTGAGTTGTACACCCGTAGAGTCAGCGATCTATTACGAGGAGGTGGAAATCAAAATCTGGAGCTTAGAGACTCATGAAAGGAAACAATGGATCAGAGTGGAACAACATGGTGAATGTTTCTGTCACGATACCAAAATCATAGATCGGTATCGACGGCCTAACGTGACTCTTGTTGATGTTATCTGATCACTCTGAGACGTTTCAAAAATAAGTACCTTTTTCATAATAAATTATAAAAATAAGTTACAGTATTGAGTTATAATGAGAAACATATAGACTGCCAATGGATCAAAATAATTAAGGATAGTTATTGTCATCTTCTCTGGTTTTAATATACCGGTTAATTCAAAAACGTTCAGTGTAAACGTGTTCGATGCATGTGTAAAGAAAATTGGCGTAAAGCCCAACGACGTGACGGTTATCTTTTGAGCATCACATTGTCGAGGAATCAGCGGTGAACGCTTGATTGATCATAAATTAATATGGATACTGTTTCCGACGAAACGTTGACATAGGAATTTGACAATCCGCAACAGTCGCACAAATTCCTAGAAAGTGGAAATAGTTGACGATCTAAATATATTTATACTAAAATTCCAACTATTCGGAAACATAATAAGTGTATTTAAAAAAAGTAGTCGTTCCATAATAACTGAAAAGTAAACGAATGTTGGATCTTCATGCTCTTCCGATGTGGATTCTTATAATTGATATTATCTAAGACTTTAGAGTATTGTTTTTTTCGAAAGAAATATTTAGAATCATAATTAACTTCAGTCGAAATATAATGAAAGAAGTTTTATATAATATCAACTATATTAAATGTAAATTATAAAACTAGTCATATTTAATACTTTATCTTCTAATTACTTTTAATAACATTAAACGAAACGAAGGGGGCCAAAACGTTATCTTAGAAATTACTATAAAACTCTTCTAGAAAAAGAGTTTAATATTCACTAATGTGATACTGTTTTATTTATACATTAATAACATCGAAATCATGATACTGATAGATTTCGTTTTAACTAGATTGAAAAATGTATAAAACTGATATTTATTAACTAATTATAATAGCTCCAGTATTTATACGTATTTACCGATATTTAAAATTTATTTGTAACGAGATATATATATAATTTTTTGTAGACTATTTTAAAATAATACAAGATATTTAAGTATTGAGCAAGTATTAATTAATAATACTATTTCAAAATACCAGTAAACTAGACAAGAGACTGATGTATAAAATATATTGTATATTTACGCATCTTTTGGTACGTATATAAGTACCTTCTATTTATTCTAACGGTAAATTTCATAGCAGATATCAAATTGTATTTAAGTAGATACCATAAAACTTAAATATTTATTTTATACTATTTATTGATAGTGGAAAGTTGAAACATGTATGTACATGTATATATGTTCACAATGTATATTTATACGACTGCTGAAACAAATAGTAGAATTCATACTTAATTCTGTAAATAAAAAAAAAAGAACGCGCACAAGATAAACTACTTGTACATCTTGTCAAACACTTTTAATAAAACTTTTATGATGGACATTGAATAAATTGTAAAATCCGATTATGATACATGCCTTGTACAAAAAGGTTTTGCACAAAGGTATTTCCAGCACTATGTGAAATTCGAACAATAATTATATAGAAATTATTTTTGAAAGTAAATAAATAGAACAACTTAAATGCTATGTAGTTTCGATTTAATTTCCTAACTTCCAAAGAAATCTTGATGAAAGGAATGTCATTTTTACTTTTAAAAATGTAAGCAATGAAATTACATGTTAAATTTCCTATAGTTTCCGTTATACGAGTCATAGTTTTGTCTAACTTTAGCTATAACACATGTCGCATCGACAAATGTATCTGTACAAGAAAAGTATTGTTTATCGCTAAATACAAATATTCTCGTTTTGGAAGTTGATATATTAACAGTCAACGCTTTTTATACACTGTTCGTGTACAAAGACAGCAAATGTGCATTTTTCCCCACGATTTCGTATACCAAACTATATAATTTTAAAATCGCGCGTATGAATATTTCGAACGCATTCGCCGTCCTCTTGTTCCTCGCCCTCTTCCTGTTTCGCTATTTGATCCTCTTGACGCATGGCCACGCATTACGCTTTGGCCTTTGAAAAGAGTAAGATTCTTTTGATCAAAAAGATATGTTTTTTATTTAAAAATTTACCATTTATAATCCTCACCTCTTCCACCAGGTTGAGTTTCCCATACAATAGGTGTAGGTCGAGAACCACGCGCAGATCTGAATGGTGATCTCGATGATCGCCGTGCCGTAGCACCTCTAGTACCATTTGCAGCGGCTGCAGCATTAGCGGCTGCTGCCATTGCCCTCTGACGAGTATTACTAGACGGAGATGCTTCCGCTTCGCGACTTTCTTCCACTTCGTCTTCTACTATATCACTTCCTGGTTCTTCAGTTCCTTCGCCGGTATCTACTGCGTCATCATCCCCAGAATTTAAAGGACCAGCTTCCTCTGTACGTTTTTCACTCTCTAAACTCATACCTATATGTAAAGATATGTATTATTATTTAAAACAGTTATTGATATTAATATAACTTACGATAACTACCTTCAGTTGGTGTCGTACTGATAGATTCTGTAATTATTTCAGTCTGATTATGTTGTTGATCGTCAACACCAAGCACGCGAATACTGGGTATTGTAGGCTCTTCGCTAGTATCGCCAACAGTAGTACCGGTTACTAACACTGGTGTTACTGAAACTGGTGTTTCCTGTTCTTCGGATGGTCCACTACTTGTCTAAAAACAAATCGTTCAATTAAATTACAGATTAAAGTACTATAGTGCTGCATAAAAATATATAATTATTTTTATACCGAAGGTGGTAAATCAGCTGCTGGTGAAACTTGTAAAGGTGTGGTAGGTACACTACGACCAGTACCACCATCCTCTAATTGAGCAAGATCCATTCGTGTATCATCCATATTTTCTTGAACTACTTGTGCTACACCGGAACTAGATGATCCAAATATAGTTCGAGACGCTGATCCAGATGGGGTTGATAACGAAGGAGTCGATGATGCTGTCGTTGGCGTAGACGAATCTCCAAAAGTGAAACGTCCTTGAGGAACTTGAGGTGAACTTACAGCTTCTCCAAATCCATCTCCTCGACGGGGTACAAATAAAGTTGGAGTACTTGGTACTATACTATCATCACCTCCATCTTCGTATCCTTGTTGCGGCTAAAATTCATTTTATTAAATAAGATACTACATTTTTGTTTTACTTGTGTTTATATAAATAAGAATGCATACCAAAAGAAGGTGTTGTTGTTGCTGTTGTCTAGGCATCGGAGCAATACCACGTGATGATCGAGTTGCAAACGACGTAGGTGGTTCTCCCGTTGGCCCAGCGCTACTAATTGCTTCTGATTGCTGTTGTTGTTGATTCGTAGGTACTGTTGCCTGTGCTTGTCTAGGAACTTCCACGCTTGTAGAATCTTCTCCCATTATAATCTCAACTTCATTGTTATCCCTTTCCACTTCTACTTCCACTTCATAAGGCATTTCTTCTTCTTCTTCCATTTCTTCGTACGGGTCGTTGTCAAATTCTTCTTCTTCTTGTGTTTGATGATTACCTCCTCCTTCACCCTCGTCGCAATCTACTACAACGACGCATCCTTCTTCTACCTCTTCATCTTGATCCCGTTGGCTCGATGTTGGTACCTAAAAATTAAATAAATACATCACACTTTAAGTATACAATTATTGTTTAATACCTTTTATGCTTTCATTATTTAAATTCACCTGGTACTCGACCTCTGAAGCACTTGCACTAGCAGTGGATGACATTTCTTGCCTGGTTCGCTTAGTTTTAGGGCTAAGCACTTGTTCCTGTCTACTGTGATCTACACCTTCGACAATTCCAGATCCCGAAGCTGTCGAGTCAAGTGCTCTAGGACGTTTATGCCCAGTCGAAGCTTGCGATGTGCTCACCGATTGAGTAGAACTACTAGCTACAGTCTGCTGTTGATCACTGACCGCAGCTTGTTGTTGCTGTTGTTGTTGCTCGACTCTTGGACTAACTAGTGCAACAGTCTGTTGCTGCTGCTGCTGCTGTTGCTGCTGACATTGCTGTTGTTGTACACTAAGTGTTTCTGCACTTTCTGGATCTTCCCTTTGCGTCGACTCTGCCGATTCACTTAATTGTGGCTGTACAACAAGCTGTCGTAAAGTACTCGGCGCTGTCTGTGATGAACTACTACTAGTACTAGCTGGTTGAAAATCTGGAAGACTACTAGTCGGAGAACTCGTTTCGGTAGTATGTACCACTTGTTGTTGTGGCTGTTGTTGTTGATGAGGCGCAACCATTACTGGTGCACTAGCAGTTGTAGGCAAAACGGCAGCTGTTCTAGATTGTACTACTACACTCATAGGACGAATACTTGCTAGTGGAGTTTCAGCACGAGCAGACATTGGTTTAATATTAGCTGTCGGTGGTTCTGTAGTAGCACTAACCCCACTAACACCAGCTAATTGTCGCTGTAATTGGGTAACTCTTTGTACAAGAGTTTCTTTCTCTGCCTGAATTTCTGCTTTTTCATGTTCCAAACGAGAAATTCTACCTTCCATTTGAGATTTGAGCGCCACGATTCTAGCATCATGTTCAGTAGTATCTGATTCAGTAGTACCAGCTTCGAATTTTGCTTTTAAGTCAAATAATTCCTTTTCGCAAATTTTCTTCGATTCTGTTAATTGCATGATTTTAGTTCTTGCACCTTTTAATACTAGTTTCGCACGTTCTTCTTTCTCAACGCTTGTTTTATTTATTGTTTCAATTTCTTTCTTTAACGATTCCGCTTCATTTTGTATAGCTACCACTTGACGTGACAGTTCATCGACCTTTGACGTTAACTCCAAGTTTGCTTGACGTAATTCTTGCCGACCTTCTTCTCTTAATTGATCTTCGCGTTCTTGGGATACATGAACAACATCTTCATTTCCAGAAGTACCAGCCGACATTCGAGACTCTTCAGACTTAGTCTTTTCTTCTTCCACTGTTTTCGCAAGTTCTTCGAATTGAGTTTTATATTTTTTCGCTATTTTTCTTATTTGAATTTCTTTATTCTTTATATCATTCAAAACAACTTCTTTATCGCCAAGCTCTTTTTTTAATAATGCCAAATCCTTAGCTTTAGAAGTAGAATCGGCAACTGCTTCACTTAAATCTTGACCTAATTTACGTGCTTCCTCGGAAACTTTTTGAACTTCTTCTCCCTGAACTTGTACTTGTTTTTGAAGTTGTAGTAATTGCTCTTCTAATCTAGCTTTTTCTACTTTCAATTGATTTAATTCTTCTGCGCGTTTAGCATGTGTTTCGCGTTCAGATGTGAGGAGTTTACTAAGATTTTCTCGCTCAGTTTGTAGTCTGCGCCAATCTTCCGGACTTGTCTTATTAGCCCTTTCTACCAATGCATTGGCTCTTTGTCTCCATCTAGTTGCCTCTCCTTTAAGACTTGAATTTTCCTGCAATAAAGCTTCAGTCTTCGCTTGCAAATCTCGAGATGTGTCTCGAAGTGGTACGACTTCCTCAGAAAGAACTGTAACTTTCATGGTAAGTTCTGAAACTTTTAAACTTAAACTATCTCTTTCTTCTCTCAAAATTCTATTAGAATCTGTGATGGCATTCAAAGTCTCAACTTTTCGTAACAGTTCCGCGTGCTTAGTTGTTGTTACCACATCGATTTCTAACTTTTCTCTTTCTGAATTAAGGGTAGCCTCTGTTTCCTTTAATCTTTTTTCTATGACCTAAATTAACAAAATTAACAATTGTATAATAGAAAATTTTACCAACTAAAATCTTAATTATGGAATTTAATACTAACCTCCACTTGCGACTTTAACCTAAGGTTCTCTGCTCTTAGAACATCAAATTTCGCTACAGCTAAATCTTTTTCACGTCTCAAATATTTCATTACTCTTAACAACTGTTCAGCAGATTTAGAATCATCTTCAATTCCACTAAAACTACGATTCATTGCTTCTAAACTAGTGTCAGGACTTTCCTGTTCGCTAATTTTCGATTGCTGGCTATGCATAATTGCAGTTTTATCGCTTAGTTCTTGAATTTGATTGTGCAAAATAGCATTTTGCGCATCCAAATCTGCTATTCTCTGTTGCGTTTCCTGAATCTCTTCAAGTAATCTTTTCTCTCTTTCTTGGCAAGCTGTTCTCTCAAGTTCTAAAGCTTCTACAGCTGCATTCTTTTGTTGTGTTAAAGTTGCTACTTTTTGTTCTACTGCTTGTGCATCTTCTTTCAGTTTCGCTAATATCTGTAAGAAATACGATGAAAAAAAAAAAAAAAAGAAAAAAATTAGCTCGTTATATTCTATATCTTAGTTACTTACATAAATGAAATATTTATATTTACCTGGAGATCCGCCGAATGCAATACCATTTCTCTTCCATACTTTTCTTCGGCTTCCTTAGCTGTTATTGAAGCATTATGCAAATCACTTTTCACAATCTCTAATTCTCCCTTAACTTCATCTAATTCTTCAAGCTTCCTCTCTGCGTCAGCTAATTTTTCTCTTAATTCTGAATCAGTTTCTTGTCGGCCAGTAGAAACTTTTGCTAATTCTTCTACTAATTCTTGAACTTTCTTTTGAAGGGATATTATTTCAACGCGTGCTTCTTTTAAGGCAGTTTCTAATTCTTCTTTGCATTTATTATGTTGCGTCGTTAACTCTCTTAACTGAGCTTCTGCGCTTTCTGCTATATCGCAATATTGTTGGCCTTGTTGTCGCGAAGCTTTTAATTGTTCCGATAAAGATTTTGCTTCTGCTTGTGATGTTGCGAGTTGTATTTCAAGTTCTTTTAATCTCTTTACAAGATGTTCATCGCCTGGAAGTTTAAATCGGCACAGCATTTTATTTATAATACCTCTAACTAAGTATATAAAAACTTAACTTTATATCTTACACGTACCAGAGAAAGGTTTTGATATTGAATGAGTAACGGCTTGTCTTAGTTTAGCGTTAAGTTCTTCTATACGCTGTGCATGTTGAGAATCAGTTTCACGAGCTTGTTCCAAGTCTGCACGAATTTGTTCAGTTATATTGCGTTCCTCCGTTAATCGTTCTTGAGCCGTAGCGAGCTGTCTTTCTAGATGCGCCGATAATTCCCTAAATCGATCTTGTTCTTCTTGCAATCGGCGCCTTAAAGCAGCACATTCTCTTGTAGCATCGTCCAAACGTTGTTCAGCTCGTAATTGACCCTCAGCTTGAACACGTTCCAAACTTGCTTTAATAGATTCAACATCTGCTCGTAACAAAGCTTGCGTTTGACGTTCTCTTTGAAATACTTCGCGTTCTTTCAAAAGACGTCCTTCGGAATCGCGTAAAAGTTGTCTTTCTTGACGTAGATTTTCTAATTGTACTTCTGCACGGGATAATCGTGTTTGTACCGCCAAAGCTTCGTTATTCAAAATCATTAAGCTATGTTCATGTTTGCCTGTAAAACATATAATTCCAATAATTAAACTTGTTATTTTTTTTTGACATACTTTTTTAATATAATATTTATCGCTGTAATAAATATTTCATACCAATCGTCACATTGTAATTAGAACATTTTTCTTCAAGGACTTTTATTTGTGACTTATAAGAAGCAACATTTGATTGTAAAAGATTAAATCTATCATTTGCTGAATCTAATTGGGCTTTTAATCTACAACATCGAGCCGAACTAGCTTCTGCCTCTTTCCTAAGTCTTTCCACTTCCTCCCCTAGCATTCGTTCATGTGCTGCTTTTTCTTTTCTGTACGTATCATATTCATCCGTAACCTGTTTTAATTTAGTTTCAGTTTCCGTTAGTTGTCTTTGCAATTCTTTTTCTCTATTAACATCATCCTGAGTGACTGTAGAAACATCTTCTGTAACAGATTTAACTCCATCAACTTCCTTCGCTTCTTCTTCTTGAAGCATTGAAAGTTCTTTCTTTTCTGATGCATTTGTTTGCTTTAAACATTGCTGATACATATTTTTATACATGTCTCGTTGTCGTAGAAGACCTTCCAACATCTTTGCTTGTCTATCTTGGGCAGCTTGCATATCTTCTAATTGCTCTAAATACCTATTATAATTATTACAAAATAAAGTGAATAGAAACAAGCATAATGCCGTGGTTCACTTTTAACAAAATTACAAACCTATCTAATTTCTCTTTCATTTCACCAGAGTTTATTTCATCAGTTGCTCGTTCAATTTCTTCTTGTCTCGATGACAATGTACGAACTATTGACAATAATTTTTGATTGTTTTCTTGTAGTTCTTCAATATCTTTAAAAGTCACAAGCTTTTTACTAATAATTTCGGACGAAGCAAGATTATCCATCTCCATTGAATTTGAAAATTCGCTTGTATTAACAGTTGTGCCGCTTCTGCTCTCTTGAACTTCTTTTAAAAGGAAACATACCTAAAAATAATAATTATATAGCGGTATAAAAAAATATATGATTGCAATTTTTTACCTGTCTAGCTAAATCTGATAATTCCATTTTTAATCTTTGATTTTCTTTAGTATGATGCTTGGCAATACGATTTGCTTCATCGGCTGTTTCTTGCAACCTATGATTTTCTGCTAGAAGTTCGTCTAATCTTGATGTAAGTGTGGCAATATTGGTCATCGCGGTTTCATAGTCTTCGCGTTGTTGTTGCAAAATTGGAGCTTTTTCTTCCAGTTCGCGTAAAATAACATCCATTTGCGATTTTAGACGTTCATTTTCCTCTCGTTCTGAAGTTAATTCATTCGTCACATCAACTAATTGTGTATAAATTTGAGTAAGACTCAAACCCTTTCTAAGCACTCGGCTAGCTATGGCTGCTGTAGGTGCAAGTTGTTCAACAGCTTGATCTAATCTTTCTGTAAAAACAAGTTGACAGAATTATTAAATAAATAAAATCGTATAAAAAGGACAATGGCTAGGTAATTACCTTGTTTGATGTTTTTCAATAATTCATTCGCATGATTTAATTCTTTTGAAAGCTCGTCTATCTTCTGTTCTTTTTCTTCTAACTCTTGTTTATGTTGTAACTGCAGTTGACCATGCGTTGATTCCAGTGTTCCATATTGTTCAGTAGCATGCTCTAACAAGCCTTGAAGTTCCTTAACTGCGTTACTAAATTCTTCAGCTTTTGCATTTGCTTCATCGGCCATTCCTTTATAAAGATCTGCTAGTCTGGTCTGTGCGCTAATTTCTTCTCGATAGGAAGCATGCATAGAAATTTCGTGTGTACGCTGTTCTTCTAATTTCTGAGCAAGTTCATCGCAGCGCCGTTGAAGAGATGTGTACGATTCTCGCAACTGTGCCGTTGCTTCATTAGCGATACGTAATTCTTCTTCGCGCTGTGCCAAACTAGTATCCGTTAAGAGAGCTCGTGCAGAAGCTTCTGCTCTCGTCGCTTGTAATTCTGACATTCTTTTTGCTAATTCTTCTTCAAGACCTGATACTTGTTGCGAAATAAGAGCCCTTTCTTGTTCCAATCGTTTTTCCCTAGAAAATTTCAAGTAACATAGTGAAAATTTTTTTAAACAAAAATTGAAATAATAACGAAAAAACTCATTATGCGCATAGGTACTTGAATTCAAGAGTCATATCACGACTTCGAATTTCCTCTGTTTCTGCTAAAGCTTGACATTTTGCGGCAACAGCATTTTGCAATTGAGTTCCCAAAGAAGATAGTTCAGTGTGCATTCTTTCAATTTCTGCATCTCTCCTTTCAACTTGTAGTTGCAGTGCATCCCTTTCGTCCACAGCTGTATCCCTCTGCCTACGTAAATCGGCATTCTCTTTCTCTAATCTGTAATATTAAATATTTGGTTAGTTATTACAGTCATCGATACAATCATTTTAATGTTGTATACACAGAAATATATATTTTTAAACAATACTTTTTAACGGTCCCTTGTAATTTTTGTGTTTCGACTTTAGCTTGATCCAAACTGGATTGTAGTTCGATAGTATATTTTTCTGCCAATTCAAGTTTTCCCTTACATTCTTCAAAATTTGACTTTTCCTCTGCCAAATCCTTTTGTAACTTATCTAATGTTTGGTCTGAAAAATAAAAAATCACCTATGAAACTTTTATTCTAACGTATAATATATAATATATTATGCAAGAATAAAAAATAATGAAATATTGAAACGATAATTTATTTTAAATAATAATAACATAATTTTATTGATTTTATGAGAAAGAAAATTCACAAAATACAGTTATTTAATAAAATTAACTACACAGTTTTTATATGAAAACGTCATTCGTATATTTAACAAAATACTTGATATAAACTATTTAATGGATACAGTACGGCTCTGTAAAGAGGTTAACTCTAAGTAAATAAACCGGGCGATCGTTAGTTGGGTAAAAAATATAAAATTCAATTCAAACTTACCAAAATTTTTTTTATTAGTTTCAAAAACTGCTTTTGCTGTAATATACTGTTCAAATTTTTTGTTGAAATATGCGTTTAGTTTTTTAGCAAGCCCTTCAGGGATTTGCGTCAATTCTTCTTCACTTAAAACTTCTCGCAACACATTGTGCTCGTTCTCTTCTGTTTTTTCCATTTTTTCGTTCGATGTTGCTTACAAATTGAGCAAATCTTTCCTCAATAATGAATTCGTATTTCTTGAATAATTGGGCTCGATCGAAGGCACATTTGATCAAACATTCAACGTATATCGCCTTCCTCTCTGTAAATCAGTATGGCCTTTATCGAACTGACGCGGATCGGCACTAACTCTACCGTTAAGATCACCCGTATTTAGCGCTAGTGTTCCATATTTCCAATTATTATACAATGATTATTAAATAATTGGAATATTTATTAGATTCCATTGAATTTGTAAACATAAGCAGATGTACATTATTTTTTTCTGATCAAACTTTTTCATTCGTCTACATGTTCTACAACTTTTTCTGTTTTATTCTTTTTTCTTTTCATTTCCCGATCATTATAAAATTTCTCACAATTTTCCGATTTCTAAAAAAAAATATCTTACATTACAAAGTACGTACTTATTATAAAAATATATGTGTTTTAATTTTTATTTAATTTTATGTTTATTTTATAAAATACCATTTACACTTTAGGTATTTCTTTCATAAGTAGGAACTGTTGATACCAATAAAACGAAAAATGTGGAACACAAGGAAAGAAGAAAGTGTTGTATGCGAATAATAACTTGAGTTTATTAAAAAAAGTTTATCTCTATCGAATGTTCAAAAATTAATCATCATTTTAAATATGTTGTTCTTAAAAACAAATTATTTCTTAAAATCGAAAATTTTTATAGGTTATGTACATAACGATTATATTAAAGTAAAACAATTTTTATGCACATTGAAAGCATGTAATTACGTTGGTTATACAAATAATAATAATAATAATAATAATAATAATAATACACGTATGCATGTCATATGTTATAACAACAGAGACAGTTTAAATATACAAAGTACATTGAGATTCTCACATTTGTCTAATTTTTATAAACAGTTTTGTACAAAAACAGAACCTAATGATTCTGACGTGTTCGGTGATCTTTCTTATGAAAGGTATGAAAGTGTTGAAATGGATGAAGCTGAAGAACAAGAAGAGAAATTTGCAGGAAATGGTAGAATTTCAAAGAAAAGATTGTATTATGGAGACTATTGTAAGCTTATTCGCTCATATTTACATAATAAAAATTTACCATTGGCCTTAAGTGTATTGGATCTAATGAAACAAAATCATGACGAACCTAGTCTATACATATATAGGCTTTTACTTAATGCTTTTGCTCGGCATGGCGATGTAAAACAATGTTTTAAACTATTTAAAGAAATGAAGACCAAATATTCAAATCTTCCTCCGTCTGTGTATAATTCTTTAATTAATACTTGTGCTGAAACAAATAATACAAAACTTGCATTAGAACGTTTGACATATTTACGGCAATATTTTTATGAAAAACAAATATGTTTAAATGATATACATTATGCAACCCTTATTAAGGCTTACGCTTTACACAAGGAACTTTTAACTGCTTTTAAAATAGCAGACGAAGCAAGAGACAAAGGCTACTTTTCGCCGAGTATAATTTCTTCTTTATTTCATGCAATAATCAATGATAAACAAAAGGGGTTAAAATATGCTTTGATTTTGTGGCATAAAATGAGGATATATAAAATGGAACCATCTATAATACATTATAATCTTCTCTTGAGGGCAATCAGAGATACAAACTTTGATAATTTAAAAGTAAATGATATTTTAGTACCAGAATCAATGAATACTCAAATTCAAATTACCGAAGATAGAAGACCGGACTTGTTAGATTCCCCGCCAGTATTAAATGTTTCACTTGTTTCGATGCTTAAATCATCCAACTATTTTACCTCGAACAATGCTAATTTAGAACTAACTAGTTCGGAGCTAACCGATAAAAATGTACTATTGTCTCTAAATTTAAATGATGCATTACAAATAAATCGAATATTTTTATTCGGTGGAGTTGATAGATTATTAAAACGAATGAAAAATGATGGTGTGCAACCTAATACAAAGACGTTAACATTAATTTTGGATTTAGTTCCACCTACGACAGAAATAGAAGAATATGTCCTTGGATATATTACGAAAAATAAGATTAAGATTGATATAACTCTTTTTAATGTACTTATTAAAAAAAGGTGTGACAGAAAACAATATAAATTGGCCAAAGTAAGTAATTACAAGAATTTAGTCATATATATTCTCTGTAATATTTAAATACAACAATTTATTTATATTTCAATGCAGGATGTACTGAATAAAATTCAAAAACACCATCTTAGTCCAGATATTTATACATTTGGAGCATTAGCTATTGGATGTATAAAACATAGAGATGGAATAGAGCTATTAAATCAAATGGATCATATCGGTTATGCACCAAATTTTCCAATTTTAGATACATTATTTTACAATGCATGTGTTCATAGCCAATTTAAATATATATTGGATTTAATGGAATATGTATTGAACAATAAAATTGAACCATCGAAACGAATATTTCATATTTTAGAAAAATTTGATGGACTGATATTACGAGATATTGAAAACACGGTATGTAAATTGTTTTAAAAGTAACTAAAAGCAATTATGCATAATTTGTAATGATTTATTTTTATGTTTAATAATATTTTAGAGTAAATACAATCATAGTCAAATTATGGAAATAAGAAAATGTTATAGCTATTTCAAAATAACATATGAAAATTGGAAAGAGAAGGTAATGGAGTAGTAAATCAGCTTCTCTTTAATTTAATTTGAATTATATAAAATTGAAACTTCAATTGTATTGTGCTTATAAAATAAAATTTTGTTGACAAACATCAATATTTCTATATATTTTTATCTTAAACCTATATATGTATATATATTATTATTATTTTTAATAAAATATAAATTATATTGATTTATCTAATATAGTCATAATCCCTGCTTGAAACAAAAAGAAAAAACAAAAAAAAAAAAAAAAAAAAAAATTTTATATAAAAAAAAAATAATTTAAAATTTAATTT
>SMSQ01026157.1:355495-407164 GCA_019453375.1 Ctenoplectra terminalis | reverse complement strand
TTGACAAACATCAATATTTCTATATATTTTTATCTTAAACCTATATATGTATATATATTATTATTATTTTTAATAAAATATAAATTATATTGATTTATCTAATATAGTCATAATCCCTGCTTGAAACAAAAAAAAAAACAAAAAATGAATCTTATATAACAATCAATCACTTTAATATTGAATTTATCGTTATAAAATCCTTGTAACTGAAAAATCAAATTATTAATAAACGCTAAGTTTATCAATCAAATTACCGAAGATAGGGAGGCCGTGTTTCTTGTGTCCAAGGGCGACTCCTTGTTCCTGCATTGATTGCACGTGAAGGACATGTTCCGCGAATACTAAGTTTATTGTAACCAGTAGGTCCAGTTGGTTGTGCTCCACACGTTTCTAGTGCTACGAAATCATCTACATGAAGAGACGGTGGTCGTGAAGTGTTTGGTGGTCTTGATCTAAACGGATCTGCTCCTCTGCCTACACTTCCCACCACTGGGCCACCTCTTAAAGAACTGGTAAATTGCGTTCGACCTCGCATAGGTGTAACTGTAAGGAAAAATATGTTAATTTAATAAATAATACATAATGAATATATGCAACTTACCGAATGGTTGTTTCACTTTAGAAACAGGAGATGTTGTTTGTTTTTGAATGTCTCTAGTTTCTTGATCATCGGTTTGAGCTTTTGATTGTAATGGTTGAGTAGCATCGTCGGGTGGTGTCTTAGAACACAGATTTTGAGCCTCTGTTAATAAATTAAATTCGGTAGGGAGCAATTCAGCTGCAAGTGCTAATAGATCCATCGTGTTTTCATTTGATACTTGGTTTGGAGACGTAAATGTGAATTTCTTTGGCCGTTTAGAAGAAAGATCCGGAGTTCCTAAACATCGCTGAGAAAATTGATTTAACAGAGCTTCGGGAGTTGGCAATAATGGCTCTAACATTTCTGGAATTGGTTCTTTCTCTTCTTTATCTTCAGCAGACCTTAAGATTTCAACTAATTCTTGTGCGCTTTTTATTTTTTCTAAGGGGTGATCATTCTTATCCCACAATATTAAAGTTGCTAATTGTTGTATACGTAGATACAAAGATCTTCCTTGTGATTCGGATGCAATTAAATTTTCTAAGAACATTATAGTTAAATTCACAACAGATTGACTTTCTGGGTCTTCTAAAGTCGAAATATGGTCTAATAACGATCGTAATGCATCAGGATTATTTTCTAAACAACTTTTTACGTGATATAAACCGTAATTATGACTAATAAGAGATAAAAGTATACGAAGCGTACATTGTAATATCTCAAGTTCAAATTTTATACTAGCTGCCAATATGTCAATTAACGCAGTCAGAATAGATAAAAGCGGTTCCTTACTCGGTACCGAATGCGTAAGTCTTTTTTCAAATGGTTCACTAGCATCTTCTTGCACAAGACTTAATGTACAATCACACAATGTCTCAAAGATATCTAGTATTTCGTATTGCATTCTAATATCGTTTGTATTTTTAAGTGCTGTGCACATCATTTCAATAACTGGTGGATATTTTTGATCCGATTTAACTTGTGCTCTAGATGTAGGACTGGTTAAAGTTAACAAGGTAGCTTTCATAGGTGCGTGCCTTGTAAGTTCACTAAGCAAAGCAAGAATTAAAACATTATTTTCTAATGGTGTAGCAGCTATTACACCGTCCAATAAACATCTACCTACAAGTAATGCAGTGGGTGCTGCTAAGTCACTCAATTGCTTGCATACTTTTGAGAGTAGAATTAATAAATCTTTATTCCAACTGGCACAAAGCAATCGCAATGTTTCAGTTAAATTATTAGCTTGAGCCTGCAAATGAGCAGACCATAATTTTCTAAGACCTAAAATTCGAGTAGCGTCTTCTGTCATTGTTTCTTTCAAAGTCAAAACAGGTGGTAACAATCTTGTTAAAAGTTTTAAGCCTGGTATAAAATTACACGGACTTAGAGAAACCATCTTAAGAACTTCGCCTAACATTTGTGTCCACAATGATTTTGCTACGTTACCTGATCCATCTGAATCCACAGCCTGTGTAAATACTAAAAGTGTCCCTACTATTTCTTCGGATAAAGTTTGAACAATTCGAATGGGAGGAATAGCTTCTACTAATGAATAAACACCAAGTAATGGTATTACGGCTGTTAAATCCTTAAAATCTGTAGCCATGCATTTAACAAGACGTTCTAATAATGCTCTTGTTAATTTTACACATGGAAGAAGTAATGCAACTAATGCCAAACCCCTTCTACCCGTTAAAGCTGCACGATGCAAAAATGGCTGTTCATAGAATTCTGAAATATTTGCCATAACTGCGATAAGAGCTGTTAAACCATCGGCAGCATATAATTGAGTCAATGCGTTTCTATATTTCAATTCAATATAAGGTTCCATTGGATCCACGTCATTATTTGAAGGGAAAACAAGATAATATAAAATTCTACATGCTGTTATTAATTGTCCTGGAAGAGAGGCTGCCTTATCTGCATTTTTTCTAATACATGCAACAAGTGGAGAAACATCTCCGTAATTCCAATGAGATGGCTGTGTTACTGTAGTCAAATATGATGCAACGTCTTTTAAAACAGCCTGAATTCGTGATTTCTCTAAAATAATTGCAGCACGATTTTGAAATATTTCTATTCGATCGGAATAACGAATTGTTGCCGATATAATTTCTGCAGAGAATTCACACAGATTTGGATCAGAAAGATAGGGAACTAAAATATCAATAAATTCTCCTGTAGGAAGAACTGTTATTATAGCTTGCAAACCTTCGGGAAATATTAAGAAAGAATGAAGCTTTTTTAAAGCCATCCAATCGGAAGGTTGATGTCGTAAATGTAATAAACATTGTACAACTTGAAGTCGCCAAGCTAAAACTGATCCTGCTCCAGGTAAATCACATTTTAAAGCTTTTAGAATTAATTTTATAACTTCTGGTTCTTTCAATAAATATAACAAACCTTCTTTCGTATCGGAAACGCGTAAAAGGAAACGACGAATAGCTTTAACTAAATTTAAATCCGATTTTGGAGAAGTAAGAGCAACCAGAAAATGATATAAAAGTTTATGATATTCGAAATATGCTATCAGATGACAGCGGGGATTTCGATTATGTTCCCGTTCAAATTCCATTTGAGCTCCAGCTGGAAGCTGACGTTTTGGTTGAGCCATTAATGTGGGTGAACATATATATGTATTTGTTAATTCATTGATAGCCAACTCGTCAAGTTCTTTCATCTCTTCAAGAAATTCATACGTATGTACTTTTCGTAATAATGAACTTAAAGCATATTTCAATCTTGCTAATTTTGCTGTATCCAACATCGTTAAAGCATTTTTATAGAGATTACTTTTTGATTTAAGAAATTCTTGAACAATTATCGGACTTATTAGTGCTGCATCTAATGTACGGAGAGCGGAAAGTTTTACAGGAAGTGCTACATTTTCGCGCATGCATAACTCTAATAATTTATAAGGTGCATCTACTTTTAATAGTATATCTGGACCTTGCGGAAGTTTGCACAAGGTCTCTGCCAATCGTACACCAACTTTAACGTGACGAACTTTGTAAGCTGGTTGAGGTTGAGCACGAGCAAGATCCATATCTAAGCCGGCATTCACGATATTGGTCAAATCATTAAAATCGGTATTATTTAAATGAAATGGGCTAAGTATTGCACATAAAGATTCGCAATTATGAACAAATGCCTCTTTTTCTTGACCCGATGCATTATTGAAATGTAAAACTGATTTTGATAAAGATTGAAATATTTCATGTATCTTATCCAACATTTCCTTGTTAATCTGGCCTTCTTCGATAATATTCATCGATTCCTCTAATTCCAGCAAATCAGGTGGTGTTAAAGAATAAATATTATTTAGCTGTATATTTTCACACTCGTACTCTGTAGTGGGTGGTACATCATCTGTCATTATATCCTCATCGGATAATATTGGCTCGAACGGTTCTCCCGTTTCTTGTTCACCACCATCCTGTTCTCCTTCTTCTTCTTCGGCTGATATAGATTCAGGACTCAAAGATACTAAAGATTCAGAAGGTGGCGAAGAAGGACGTTTTGTAGATTTTAAAGTACTATTTGTAGCATTTTCTTCCCAGTGTCCCGCTTCTGTCTTTCCAGTATCTGATGTTGAATTTCTGGACGATTCTACTATTTGAATTGGTTGTACAGGGGGCGGAGGTGTTGCTGCTACACATGTTTCCTAAACATTCCATACAAATGTTTTAAGATTATTGCTTCAAGGTAACCCTTATAAGTTTATATCAACATAAAAGAACTTACATTCGAGTTTGTTTGCGCTTGATTTTCATAGTACCACTCGGATTGTTGTTCTGAAATTTGAGTAGTATTTTCTATAGCTTCTTCCAATCCGCTCACACAAGCCGCGGAACCAGCAGCTGAACTAACGACTTCTTGCGGATTATTTAAAGACTTTGTTAATGTTCCGTATACTGCTAAAGTTATAGTAGTATACCAGCCTCTTAAAACCAATCCATCTGTTGGTATTTGTTTTCTCTCACATTCTAATTGGATATGAATATTTTGTTTGTATTCCAATTCTCCAAGAGATTCAAACGTAGAAGCGCCAGGTTTACTTAAATCGTTTACGAAAAACTCAATTTCAAATTGAGACGGATTCGTGGCTCTAAAATTAATAATAATAATAATTGATTTACAGAGAAAGTTATTTTTCATTTTAACGTACAACTTTACTCAAACAATTAGATACCCTAAACGAACACCTCCAGGAAAGTCAGCTTGTACTCTAGCACCTAATGGAATAATTCTAACTTCGCTTATATAAACAGGCTTTGGAAATTGCACTAAATCTAAATTAAGTTCCTGAAATAGATGAACAATTTTATCAACAGTGTTACGTACAATGTTATATTTTAGAATAAAATAACCTTACGCTTACCTCGGATATATCATGTGAGAATGTATCGAAGAATAATAATTCTATATTGTCCATTTTTTAATTTATTTCAATATAGAATACTTTGAAATAGCATCTTCTTGCAAGGAGTCAAAGTTATCCGCGTCTACATTATTTTAACACAATAAATATTTGAAATACTGCTTTTTTTCAATTATTCCACACTCAAACCACATTCTGCTCTAATATTGATCTATAATAGTATAGATAATATTAATGCTTATAATGCGGTTTACACCGAAATTAACGTTTTAAAATCACTTTAAAAGTGAAGTTACTTTTACCAAACCATCGATACAATGTTTATACAAATTATTCGTATTTTAATATTGGATTTATAATAAGGGACACTTGTTCTTATATTAGTCTAAGAACACCGAATCATGTAATAGTAAGAAGAACTCGAAGAATGGTAAATTTTTAAAAAATTTGAATGCTGTGCATCAAGCTATGTTCGTTATTCTTTATCCTTTTGTAATGATATACATTTATTTAATTCAAGTAACGCCATCTGGTTCCGTTTGATACTTACCTTCGGTTTTATTCGTTCTACTTCGTTATGAGAGAAATTGTAATGACTAATACCTGTGCAATCTTCCCTGCGAACAAATTTTTCTTTCCGTTGTAAATTTTTGTCCGCAAAAGAACTTAAATTTCACACATTTTATACATTTGTCCGATTTTAACGTGTCCTTTTTATATGTATTTTATAAGTAGTACTTATTAAATAGCTGTGATAACGACATAACTGATCTGCGTCACTGGTTGCGTTTTTGATTATTTGTAAATTTGTTTTAAATCGTGATACGGCTGCAATGAAACAAAAGTTATATTAGATCAGTAAGTGTGAGGAGAGTTTTTGCTATAATTCACATTATACAACATTAGAACATTGTAAACATCTTTAAACATTGTTATTAAAAATTAACACACACAATGTTGCTTTTTTCAATAGGATCTTTCATATTATGTTTTCTAACAATATGTACGGTTGAATTTCAGTTTTGAAATAGGTGAAAACTTCTATTAACATTATTTTTAGACTCAATATTATGTATACATCTGTTCTAAATTCATAAAGAATAAATGAATTACTGTCAAAACGTTTATGATTATTATTTTTTTATCTATTGAAATATGTAATATTATTATTTTATCAAATATATCACAAATTTTTTTATTTTATATTTATATTTATCTCCTATATGACCTATACTTTTGGATCTCAAGAAATTAAATATGTTTGTGTATGTATAATTAAATAATAATGAAAAGTATGTTAAGAAATATCAGATGTGATACCTATCTGTTTTTAGGAATGGTAGCTGCTGGAGCTACAGTTTTAATGGCAACCAGTGAAGAAAGTTCTTCAAATGGAACACAAAATAATTCCACGCAATATGAGAATCCAAATGTTTGTTCTCATAATAATAAAGTATATCGTAATCAGCAAAATACACAATGTTCAATTAAAAAGAATATACCTTGTACTGTGAACAGTAAGTATTTGAAATATTTTCAAATTTCTTAATATGTTCTATATTGCGTATCTATCTATTTAAATGCCTATTATTAGTACAAAAAAACAATTGCTAAAAAACAGATAGTTTTTGGGGATAAATGCAATGCACTTCAATTTGATGCCAATAATTGTCAATGTTTTTACAATAGAGAGTAAAAATCGTAGCTCCATGTTGGAAAAGAATAGTCGGTTGATTTCAAGATCAGAAAATAAGGAGAGTAACAAGAACCTTACGTTGTATAAAACAGCACCGATTCGTGAAACTAAAGCTTCTAGATTACGTGCTGCTTCGATAACATCGCCTAATGGTAAATTATATTTCACAATTATTTTCAACAATTTAATCCATAATTTAACATTGTACTTAGTAATTTATAATATTTACCCTATTTTTATAGGTGGAACAGTGTTATCAAGGAGATTAGGTATGTCAGAAAATTCTTCACCTTTGGGTTACCAACCTAGTACTAGCTTATCAGTTAAAGATGTAAGTGATTATATTCAGTATGCTAACGGAATATATCTATTGTATATTGGTGTTACATTATATAATGTGTAACAATGTTATGCAGGAACATTCAGTATCGAGTAATAGTAGTATTACAAATTCTTTACGAGAGAGGGATAAAAGTTATAAGCGAAAATCGTATTTAAATCGTTCGCTTAATATGGAATCAACAGCAGATCGTTCGAATCAGTGTAAGTAATGTAAGAGTATGGATATTTATATTTATAATTATGTACTAAAAATTTTATATATATTTTAGCCGAATGTAATATTAGGCAAACCAAAAGACAATCAAATAAACAAGGTTACATATCTGATACAATATCTACTTCAAATTCTAGTAATCAGCATCAGACAACTAATTTAAGTAAAAAATCATCCGAGTCAAAAATCACTTGCCAGAAAGTTAAAGAAAATTATTCAAAAACTAATACATTGCCTACAGTTAACTCTCCTGCAAACACTAAACATTTAAGTACACAACGAACTACTAGGTAATTTTATTTGTTAATACTTTTATAATATTTTTTTTCTACTTGCTTATTTTTTCAATACTAATACCGAAATATGGAATTATTATAAAATTTAATTTTGTAACAGCGGTGGACATAGCGATTCAGAAGTTTCGCGGAGAGTTGATGCATTAACAGCATTAACAAAATCTGCGATAGAACGTGTAGAAAGACTTAAATCGCACACAAATCTGCCGACAAATTATGGACCACAGTTGGAGAACAATTTATCTAGTGTATCGTGTCAAGGAAATTCTTCAATTAGTACAGAAAATAACACGAATAATATGCATGCATCGCAATTATCACCGAGAAAAAGTTCTATTTTAAAAAAGTCAAACGACGAACACTCTCAAGATGGATCTTTAAATCATCAACATACACCGGTTTCAATTCTCAAACATAAGATGCCTGATAGTGATACGAGTCAAAATTTATCTACCACCGTGAGTCATACGGTTTTGCCTGTAACATTTTCACCGTCTGTAAGAGAATCGACACGTAAAAGGCATGGTATTTTAAAAAAACGCAGTAGCTTGGATGAAAGCGAAATACTTCGACGGCGTAGTTGCTCGCCCGATATTTCGTCTACCGACAATATATATTCTGAATTCAGACCAATATTAAAAAATCAAAGACGATCATCTTTGGACGAAATTATTAAAAGGGACCAGAGCCCAGATCCTCAGCCCACTTCCATCCTAAAACGAAAATCATCCAGAGAAGATGATAGAGAGGATCGTCAAGTTGGTTCTGCAGAACCGCAGGGTATACTTAAAAGAAAATCTACAAATAGCCAACGAATAACTGCTGTTAATCATCACGTGACCATTACAATGGATGCAACAAGTGTGAACAGTCCCGAAATACTTGATAGTTCCGAAGTACGGCCAATCCTAAAGAAAAAACACAGTAGAGAAGAATCATTTGGTAGCGATCCACCGTCTTTGGAACCACGACCAATACTGAAAAAGAAATCAAGCACGGAATCGGATGAACACGACGATAAACCCAAAAAAACTATTTTAAAGTGTGCTCGAAAAAATTCACAAGACGAATGTAACTATGAGACAGAATTGACTTCGCCAAAAAAATTGTCAATGCTTAGAAACCGTACTTTACAAAGTAGAACAAGCGGAGTGTTGGAAAATGATCCTGTACGACCTATATTAAAACAACCTGGCCAGAGAGACAACGAATCGAGAGTCCGTTTAAACTTAAATAATGAAACAGTTATTAGTGACGATATTCCTACAGAACCAGCAGATTTATTTTTGCGAAAAAGAGCACAATCTGTGGGTCATCTGCAACCTTCTAATATTCCTAATGAATTCACTGGTATACGTAACAAACGAAGATCCCTTGAATTAATATCTATGAGCGATAATACATCGGAAGAAAAGTCGCAAGTGAAATCAACAGCCAGTAGCATCTATTTAAAAACAGACCTTTCTCTGGGTGATGAGAGTGCCAATACTTCTACTGTTCCTTGTGACACATTATACAGGTAGTGTTAAACAACTAAATCAATGTTACGTATAATAGAAAGTTACTTTTTATAAAATGAAATAGAAATTTTTCCAAGCACATTTCTTAAATTAAACGTATTTAGTATTCTTTCTCAAAATATAATTTACAATTAGAAAACAGTGATTATAATAGAATCTCACTGTTGCAAAACCATCCAATAAAACATATATTATAATTTTTAGTTAAACAATTTATCATTAACTGTCAATGTTGTCAGTTTTTAATACTTCGTAGTATGTATTTGTTTATATATGTAGTCTGTATACTAATATGTAACTTTGGTAAGACTTTGAATCTGTGCCAAGTTTAATAATAGATCACCTAGCAATTCTGAAAGCTACTGAAAACAGGATCAGAGCATGCACACAACCTGTGCAACTGTCTAAGAGTTAATTCTGATTTGAGGTAGTGTTTTAGTATTTTTGTAACTTTTTTTCCTCATTTTTTAAACGCAAGTTTCAATTTACAAACAATCTTAGATTCAAGATATTTTTCCCTTTTCTATTTACTTCTATGTATGAAATATATATATATATATATATATATATATATATATATATATATATATATATATATATATATATATATATATATATATATATATATATATATATATATATATATATATATATATATATATATATATATATATATATATATATATATATATATATATATATATATATATATATATATATATATATATATATATATATATATATATATATATATATATATATATATATATATATATATATATATATATATATATATATATATATATATATATATATATATATATATATATATATATATATATATATATATATATATATATATATATATATATATATATATATATATATATATATATATATATATATATATATATATATATATATATATACAATATATATATTTAAAATAAAGGATACTAAATTTAAAAGATTTTTAAGTTTCAATAACAAGTGCTTGTTAAGTATTCCTGTGTGCATGCGTTTAATTTAGACTAGGAGTTATAGTTTTATCATATTGCAAGATTTAAAATAAGATTATGTTATTATTCAATTTCTTGAAAACATTTCAATAAATTAATATTTTGTTGAATTGTAGCATAACGAAAGAGAGCGTTACAGACAAGGAAAAGCAAACTATTACAGTATTTGAAAGTGAAGAAGGAAGTAGAGTGAATTTACATGGATCTTCAGTAGATTGCAGTACTTATGATAGTATTCCACTTGCTACTAGAATGAGTGATAAAGATTATACAAACAATGAAGCACCATTATTACCAAATGAAACAGATGATGAAAATACTAAAGAATTGAATGGTATACACCGTAGTAACAGTGTTTCCAAAATGGCATTGCATTTTAAAAATTTACAAGAAAAAGATAGTTTGTCTCAGAAAATACAGAGTAAAGGTTCGCGTGGCATACAACGATATAGAGAACGAAAAAATCAAGGAAACGATAGATTTAACACTCAACCAGTAACTTTTCAAGAAGTGCAAGATGCAGTTCTACAAAATCAGCTCAATGCCGCATTAGTTAGAAAATCAAGTTTGACAGAAAATAGTTTAACCACAACTGATGATGAATTTGATCCTTCTAAATTAAGTTTGGCAGAACGAGTGCATTTGTTTAATAAAAAGATCGATACTGAAAAAAGTACAGTATCAAATAACACGGCGTTAGAAACACAGTCTCGAAGACGATTAGCTGCTCGCTACAAAACACAACCAGTTACATCTGAAGAAGTTGAAGTAGCATCTCGAATATCTCCATTAAGTACTGTTAATCAATGTTTCTTAGATCCTGGTAAGTTTTGTACGTTTATTTGAACGTGTTTTTATATAATATAAAGTACTAATATTTTTATTTTTTCCGAAGACGATTTACCAAAAAGCATTTTAAAACCTATCCCGTTACATGCGCATAGTGCATCGCGAACAAAAAGTCCTGAACTTGAAGGTATGAGGTTAATAAAATCTGTACTTAAAAAGGAATCTGCAATAGATACTAATGACGGTCCAAGTATGAGCATTGCAGACCGATTAGCTGCGCTGCAACGTAGCGGAAATACAAATTGGAAGCGACGTATAGCGTCTGAATCATCCAGTTCATCGGTAAATTACTTTAAAATAATACTATTGTAAAACAAAAATTCTCTAACGTATTTACCGTTATTAATTAAAATTAATTATTAGGATAGAGTGTGTTCCAACTTATCTAATAAAGAAGAATCAAGTATCAAACAAGGAGTCCTTGCCGATTGTCTCGGAAAGTTAGAATCCGCAACAGAAGGATGGAAAAAAAGAATAGCTACCTCGGATGTAACGAAGTTTACAGTAGCTGGTAAAATGAAAGTAGAAAAATTGGAAAATGTAGATCCGGGACCATCTTCACCGCTTATCGAAGCTACAGGAAATATTACAGATAGAAAGAAAAAAACGCCTCGTCCTGAACGATTTAGAGCGAAAAAGGGTAATATTATTTAAGATACTTGTTATGTATCTTTTAATCTAAATCTTTAAGTAAGGTATTTAAAATGCATAATTTATTCTCAGGATACTCAAAGGACGCTGCATCTATGCCAACTAGTCCAAACAAGGATTCGTGTATTAAATTAAGAGGAAGCTTCTCTGAACCTACAAGCGATGATAGTGGTTAGTGAATAATTATTTTAGAAATTATATCATAGTATTTTTCTACAAAAAATTGATATTACTTAAAAATATATTTCATAGGAGAAGAATTGAAAACGGGAAAGAATGTGTCACCTGTTGTCTCAGTACCTAAAATAGATGACGAAACATTCACTTCCTTCTTTACTGGAATTTCATTAGAGAAATGCGAGGCTGAATCTGTTGATTTAAATGAGAGCGATTTTGATATAATTACATCGCAATCTGAATTGTAAATTTATATATACATATATATATATATATATATTTTTTTTTTTATTTATAAATTATTTACTTCTAATTGTATGTTAAGTATAAATCTCATAGATTTATATTTTTCTAGATTAGTTCAGAAACGAAACATACGGTTGAAGCGACGACGTGTTATATCTAGAAATCCGCTTAAAGCGCTTGCAGCTCGTACTGATTTAAAATCAGAATATACCGAGATACGGACTGGTATTGCAGAAAAAGTAATGAAACAATTAAATGTCGAAAAACGTAAGTCTCTATGAAATATCGTTAATATTGTATGTTATTATAAAAATTATATTATTACGTTATGTTACAGTAGCTAAAAATTCAACATTAGCAATGGAAGCTCTAGCTGGCCTAGCTTCTACTGAAGACTTTAGTAATATAACGCTAAGGAATGTAGCAGAAACAAATATTTCAACGAATAGATTACAACCGTACAAGGACTTAATGTTGATTTTAATTAAAGGCAGGAGACATGTACAAGTGAGATTAATCGAGCCTGTTGCAGAAAATATAAATAGTGGGGATAATTTTGTTCTAGTAACAAAATCAGAGGTGATTAAGAGGATATTGTTGTACAAAATTTATTTAAAATGTTGTAGTTGAATTTATATTTTTAATTTAGGTTTATAATTATATTGGAAAATATTGCAATGTTATTGAAAAAGCTCGAGGTGCAGAAATTGCAATGAGTATTCAACAAAATAAAGATCTTGGTTGTCAAGCATCTCAAGTTATTATTATTAACGAAGATAAAGTAACTTGCACAAAAAGTCAACTGCAAAAATTTTGGAAATATCTTGATGTTGAAAATGGAAGCGTGGATGGTAAGATAGTATTTTTTATCATGTATAAATATAATAGATAGTTGGTACTATTATGTGAATAACAGTTATAGATGGTGGGCATCCTGATGAGGATGAGCTTTATGAAACATTTATGATAGATACAAATATGGTGTATGAAATTAAAGATGAAGAGTTGGTACCTCTTGAAAAGTATTGGGGTACTATACCAAAAATTGAAATGCTTGATCCAAATAAGGTAGGTAGTTTACTTTTTATAGCATACTTTTTATAATGAACTTTATTATAAATCATTGTATCTTTCTTTCTCAAGGTGCTAGTATTTGATTTTGGTAGTGAAATGTATATATGGAGTGGTAAAGGAGCTTCGTCTGATAAAAAAAGACTTGCAACTCATCTAGCTACAGAAATGTGGCAAGAAGGATATGATTATTCGGAATGCACTGTATGTCCAATTAGTGCGGCATCTATGATTGGTAGACGCACCGTATCGAAAACGGACATAAAATCTGCTAAAGTCAGACCTAAGTGGTGTTTACTTGCCAAGTTAACGCAACATGTCGAAACGATACTTTTCAGAGAAAAATTTCTTGACTGGCCAAATGTCTCTGGTATAATACGAGTTCGAGGTACTAAGTGCAATGAACAAGTTGATGGATCTATAACTATAGAAATGTGCAACATTAATAATTTACTAGAAGAAAATACAACTCCAGTTGATTTAATTCTTGAAGCAAGTCATTTGGGTAGAGGAACTGGTTGGTATGACAATGAGGTAATAGTACACTATTATTTTGAATAATAATTTGATTATATGGTTTAAATGATTAAATATATGCTATTCTCGATCGTTATTCTTCAGCTAATGAAACAATCCATCGTCACGACAACGGGTATAAAAATGTGGCATATTGATGAATTTTCACATACTCTTCTGGATGACTCATCTGTTGGACAATTTTTTTCCGGAGATAGTTATATCGTGCATTGGATGTATTCTGTTACAATTACTGGTAAATGTGAAACATGTTACGTCTTGATTTTTTAACTTCTTTGAAAATAACGTACGTTGAATTAATTTTTATTTAGGTCGTGAGCTTAGTGGTTTACCATCAAAACATTCTGCGAAGGGCCGTGATCGATCGGTATATTTCATTTGGCAAGGACAAAATGCGTCTTTGAACGAACAAGGTGCTGCAGCATTACTAACTGTCGAATTAGATAATGATCAGGCACCTCAGGTAATTATTAGTTTGAATTGAAAGTAAACATATCTCTTGGATGAATATTTTTAATTTATACATACATGTTTTACAGCTACGCGTAGTCCAGGGACACGAACCAGCAGCGTTTTTGAATTTATTTTCTGGAAGAATGATTGTACATACTGGCAAGAAAACGAATACAAAATGCGACGAACGATGGCGATTGTATATATGTCGAGGTACTTTAGAGTCAGAGGTGTCTTTAATAGAGATTCCTTGTAGTACTCGTCAATTACGGAGCAGAGGTTCTCTTATATTACTAGACACTAAACATGACAAAATTTATGTGTGGCATGGATCTAATACATTACCTCATATTAAAAAGGTATTCTTTTTAAACTCTGTATTACAGTGAATGTAACATAACACAGAAGTTAAAATTCTTGTTCATGTTTTTTGTTGGTACTTTCATAATATTTAGATACAATATCTAAATATAAATAATTACAAGATAAAATTAGTATAGTCTACAAAATGTTAAAAGTAACTACTTTTATACATAAAAGTGGTAATTTGTTTCTAGAATGCAGTTAGCGCAGCAACTACATTGAAGAAAAATCGGCCTCAGGAAACAGGTTTGTCCTTTGAAGAAAATATAGAAATTCTTGAAGTTGACGAAGGATCAGAACCAGAGGAATTCATTAATGGTAGATAAAAGTTTGCATTTAATACGAGGTTATTAATATATTAGAGTAATTAATAACGTACATTTTATTGCACAGCATTAGGACGAATGAACAAAAAATTGTATGTATCGTTAGAAAAAGACCAATTACAGGAACATACTCCAAGACTGTTTCATTTGTCAAGTATTTCTAAAGAATTTAAATCTGTAGAAATATTGTGTCCTCATCGTGCATCTTTGCCAACTCCATTTCCTTTTCTGCAGGAAGATTTGTATCAAGTTCATCAACCAGGTAGAATATAAAATATTACAAGCAAATAATTTTTTTTTCTTTATCATATAGCATATAAATTGATTAAATTTTCATTGTAGCTTTATTTTTGTTGGATAACAAAAACGAATTGTGGATATGGCAAGGCTGGTGGCCCAATACTGGAACAGAGGATCAGTCTGGTAGTAAGGCAGTTAGATGGCAAGCTGAAAGAAGAGCAGCCATGACAATGGCAATGCAGTATTGGCTAGAAATTCATCCGGAAACTGATAAATATCCAATTTATCTAGTCTGGGCTGGTCTTGAACCTTTACAGTTCATAAATTTATTTCCCACCTGGACATATCGCGATGATATTGCTGAATTAAATATAGAGGTATTTTTACATTTACTAAAATTGTTAAAATTATTTAATTCCAACAAACACTTTTTAACCAGGATGGTCGAAATCCTGGAGAAGTATTGACCGTAGAAAGCGAATTGGTTCGATTAACACAAAGTACCTATCCTCCGGCTCAATTATTGCAACGACCACTACCAGAAGGAGTTGATCCTACCCACCTGGAATTGTATTTATCTCAACAACATTTTCAAGTAAGTTTTCTACATTGTTAATAATAAATTAATTAAATTGCGAGATATATATATATATATATTTTTTTTTTTTTATATGCTTTAATAGGAACTCCTAGGTATGACTAAAGAAGAATTTCAAGAACTTCCCGTTTGGAAACAAGTGAACCTTAAAAAAGAAATAGGGCTTTTCTGATGAAACGTCCAGACTGCCGAACCTACGAGAAATAGCTGCCCTTGTAAAGCGATTAATAAAGTTTTTGTTAATTGTTTTGTAATTTTTATAACTTTAAACTTTTTAACTTCTCAGTGTATGAATTCGCGTTTAAGATACGCCTAAAGTTGCCTATCTATAAAAGAGAAACTAATATTATAATGCAGTTAAAGATGTTTACTACTATTTCAAATATAATATATACTATATAATATACATACGCGCGGCTGCGCGCGCACGAACACAAATAGGTGATTATATATTTTTAATACATACTAAACGTAAATTGGCTTGTGAATATTTCCTTTATATTTGTATGGGCTTTATATTCAATGATAATACAATATGTTTTAGAATGGCTTATTCTTACATGTGTAACATTTGTACAAGAGCGACTGTATTCTTTACAACATACTCCATGTTTTTGAACAGTATTCAATGAAATTTCTCAATGTTGCCTTGAATCTTATTTCATAGCCCCTTATATTCCTTAAAACATTGCACATATTATATTCAAATAGGGCTGCAGTTTATCTTTATTTTGGAACAGTCCTTTCCCTAATGCTACATTATCCTATCGTATGTATGCATAATTTTAAAATAACTTTATTTTACAATCTCTTTGTAATTACGATTCGTGTGACATTGAATTTAAATACATAATCTGTATTATAAAATAATTAAATTATTTTTTAACATAAAATATATCCAATGTAAATGCATCATTAAAGTCAATATTCTGTACACATATAACATACTTATGTATATATGTCGTTATTTGAAATGTACATAAACACTACAACAAATAATCAGTATAAATTATTCTTTTAAGTAAATTGTAGTGATACACGTTATCAACAAATAAATTGAAAATTACCTGGAAACAATTTGACATACCTTAAATGTTTTTAACAATCAGTCAATTATTCTTGTACTTTTCTCAGAGTGTAATTTACAAATATCTTCATTTACGTCTATTGTTTTCTTATCTTTTTATATACTGACCAAGGCACAACATTATGTCAAGTATAAAAGAATTATACATCAGTTTCAAGTACGTAATTTAAAATCACATTCTGTTCAAAATTTATTGATGTCTGTGCAAAGAACACAAATTCACCCCAATGCTTACAATGGTCGTTTCTTTATTTTATTCTACAATAATAGTAATAATAATGTTATGGAAAGTTTACATATACCCACGAAATGAGACGCATAATGATAGAGTTTTAAATAACGCAATTATGCACATTATAAAAAAACAGTATATTAAAGTTTCATTAACGAGTAACTTTAATCATTTTTTCGTTTTTCGTTACTTTTTTATTTTTTCACACCAAGTATTAGATCGTATAAAAATCACTATACACTTTTATTTTTCTAATTTTCAATAACTCGATTTCTTTTTTTCTTTTTTATACAAAGCATAATTTAAAAGTTATTCAAAACAGTAACGCAAAGTACCTCATCTCGCGTATGATCATGCGCGCATGTAATTCCATACATCTAAATTACCTAATATTAAAATAGTTTATCTGAATAATTGATTCTATATTATTTTAAAATAATCGTGCGTTGATTGATGTAAAATGACACACCAGAGCCGTGACTTCTTTTTTCACTTTAACGTTCCCCAAATGAATTATCTCGTTATTAATCCTCGCATCCAATTTACAATACTAGTGTTGGAATATGACGTTAGTACTTCCATTCAAACCGTTGGGCATCTGTAGTACATAATTGTATTTTTAATACGTTTATTCCATAGATACTTTTAATTAAACTTTCTGTTAAATATTGTACGACATAGCATTAAAATTTTCTTAGAAGATATTTAGATTGAACCCACTGTCGTATTGATATTCTGGTTATCATCAATAATGCACGTTAATTTTATATAAAATCTTCAATAATAAATGATAAATGTGAGAACTAACTTTGAAACAATTTTTTTAAAAAGAAAAAATGTATTGTACAACATCATATACAAATTATATATAACACATGACAAACATGTATTTACACTTTGCATATTGATATATGTATTACAGAATTGTTACCAACACGTGTAATACTTCATCAAAATAACTTTCTCGTTCATGCTTAATATTTTCATTATTCTTTTCTGTTATATAAGTTACAAGTAACCGAAAACAGATGCACAGAGAAAACGTAGTATTACCATTTGAATGTTCACTGTACTTTTCCATCCATATAAGCCTTTATGGCAGTTTGACATTCAACAGAACACCAATGTTGGATCAGCAAATATGTTTCTGATTCTAATGCTGCATCCAATTTTTTTCGCAAACTGTGACGTAATAGTGCTTTCGTAGCTTCCATAGACTGAAAATGAATATACAATGGATTAAATAGCAATTTTGAATGCGTATGCAAATTAACAGAATTCAGGATGTATCGTATAAATATTAATTAGTTTTATGTACAACTTATACGAGTGCAAGAATAGAATGTCTTATTGTTGCTTCTGACACAGCATTGATTCTATAAACCAATATAGTTATATGCGTAAAAATGTATATTTTAATTTATTTTATGTTCTTTATAATAACAAGATGTTCCACTTATTACGTTATCATTAACAGTAAATCAAGTAATGTCACATTTAAATATTTCGATGATGTATGTATATTTAAATTTATATACATAGAAGACTATGATATATATATATATATATATGTGAAAAAAAATATGTGTATATGTTAATATAGATTAATGGAGAAAGAGATTTGCACGAATGTAAAATTAACGAAGTGTGCAATGTAACTCATGACCGATTTTGGGTATCTAGTTTAACAGAAAGATTTTGTCGTTGCTCTAATGGAAAAGAATGTCCCTGGCAATGGACGAAAGAACTTGGAAACTCGTCGATTTCACTTAATAACAAATCGCACATGGAGGTACCTAGAACTATGTTTCACAGTGAAGCTTATATTTAAAAGTTCATTTTTTTACAGTTTTGTGCTCCAATAAGAGAACTGAACGTATGTACATATAAACAAGAAGCAATAAAAGTTTATGGAAAGAGCGATAGGAATAATTCTCATCTAATACCGCATAATGTAACTTTAAATTGCATTTGCCCAGAATCACACTACTGGAGGCTTCAAAAATATGCATACAGTGAAAATGATCTTATCACACAAACATTCAAATGCGTAAAGGTACATATTGTGGATTAATACATTATTCTAATAAAATTTTAATACAAACCTGTACTCGGTTTAATAAATACTTTCTTTTTTTTATATACGCATATATGTAGAAAAGGATATGCGACGCTTACGAATTTTGTGGACACATACGATCTGATTTGTACTCAACATATTACACATGTACTTGTCCAGAAAATCATCTATGCATCTTTGAAAATAGAAGCAAAGAAAATGTTCAAAAACTACTTTATTCTGGTCCTGCTTTCAAAGGTTACTGCTTTCCATTTAAGAATGTATAACGTTTATTTACCGCAGAAGTAGTAATATATTAATTATAAAACTGAACGAGTATAGAATACATACCTGTGAGGATTGTTCACTCATAGCTTTTAGAGTTGGTAATAATTCAACTTGAAATCTATCAGGCCAGAGAACCCGAGTAACAAGACCAGCCCTTAGTGCCTCGCTAGCTGTTAAAGTTCTCCCACCTAATAATAATTCACTTGTCTACAACATAAAACATTTAATATGTTACACGTTCCTTTCATATCCAAATATTGTAAAAGAAAAAGGACTATACTTATGTACATTTAATATACTTACAATTGCACTTCCTAATATATGCGATAATGTGAAAATAGCAGCACCTTCAGCAATTTGTCCTAATTTTCCGTAAGGCGTGCTAAATGTGGCTTTATCGCTAGCTATTACAAGATCAAATAAAGGCAACATTGTTACTCCAAGTCCAATTGCAGCACCCTGAACTCCAGCAACGATAGGTTTGTTAAACGATGCTAAACTTTTAATAAAATCTCTAAATACAGAGAAAATGTGCTTTTTTTTATTACTTAAATATACCCAATAATTCATGAGCTTTACCATAATATATACATACTTAACCGCATCTGCCATTTCTTGGGCATAAATTCGTCGTTCTTCTTTATTTGTATGTAACAATACAGATAGTTCGAGACCTTCGCAAAAACTACTCCCTGTTGATGTTAATAAAACAACTCTACAATCATCATCTTTTTTCAGAATTGATAGTGTTTCGCGAAATTCTTGCATCACCTAGAAATATGTAAAATAATACTGTTATATAGATAAAATGATGTATTTGCAACAAAATAGAAAATATAAAATTATTTTCTTTATAATTCTGTTACCTGAAGAGTGAGAGCATTTCTTATTTTTGTCGAAGATGATGGTGTAAGTATTAATTGCACAAGATTTCCGTGTCGACGTACATTTATTTCTTTATTACTGAATTGACTTCGAGTTTCCATTTTTGTTTTGTTATTATCCAATTCCAGCATCTTATTGTTGTTTGCATTTGCTGAAAAATCATCTCATTCAGTGCTTTATGTTTTACAGAGAAATGTAATTAATATTACAATTTGCAAAATGTTTTCACCTTTATTTTTACGATTTGCCGTTGAATTTGCAGACCGATTCCCAGCATTAACTACTGACAAGGCATTTGCAGCTTCTGCAAGGCAGGCTGAAAGTTCATCTTCTCCTTTGGAAAATTCTTCATTGTTATCTGGTTCACTTGTTTTAGCAAATGTAACTTTGTTCTTTGTAGTTTTCTTTGTCTTTGATGTTATCTTACCTGTAGTTGTACCATTTGACCGAGTAACAACTTTGCCTAAACTACTATTGGTTTCATCTAGTTCTGGTTGCTTGGAATTTTTATCTGGTTTTTTTGAATCCGATTTTTTATTAGGGCGTGTTGGAAGAGTCGCTTTATCTTCTACTATATCAATAACATCAATTCCTACATCATTTTTCTGTACAGCTTTTTTTTTACTCTTCTTTACATTTGTTTTTTCATCTTGAGAATGTCGCCTTTTTGTAGACCTCAAAGAATGGGACCCCCCTTCATCAACTTTAACTCCTTCTGTTTTTTCTGGACTGTCAATACTAACTCTAGGACTTCCAGATGCACTGGAAAATGAACTGGATGAATGTCTCCTGATTATAACAGATGCATCTGCTGCATTTCTTATTTTTGCAGGTAAGATAAAATCTTGAGATGTTAAATTTAATGGTTTTGCTGATACAGTCTGATCTCCAATTTTTTTATCCACTTGCACATCACTCAAATATATAGAAGTTCTTTTAGATCTTGGAGAAACTTTTGAGACACCTGTTGAAGTACGTAATCTTAAAACAGCATTACGTACTAATTTTTTTCTAAGTTTAAGTTCACGTTGTACCTTTTGTATGTCTACAACCTTTGTTTGAGATTTGGTAATAGGAACTAATCTCTTTTTATCTGGTTGTTCCACGTCATACAGTAAATTTACAACACCTTCATCTTGAAGCAATCTATCTATCTCATTTATAATCTTTTTTTTTGGCTTAGAATCTCCAATATTGCTTTCCGTAGCTCGTTTTGATTTTGATACCACTTTTGCTCCTGATTTCTTTGATGAAGGATTTAATTTTGTTTTTAAAGCAGCAGCTTTTTTATTGGAAGGCATATTTTTCCTTAATATTTGTTTCATTACTATATTTCTTTTAGCAACAGATTGCGAACCCCTTTTACTAAAACCTTGTTTTGGTGACTTTAAAGGTGCATTTTCAGGATTGTCTAATACTGAATCCACTTTATTATTATTTGTCATTTGTGTGTTTGTTAATTCATCTGTTATTGTGACATCAGTTTCGTTTTCATTGATAGATAAAACAGTCTCCTTGGGTACATAATTCTCAGCTGTTAAGTTAGTATCAACTGGAGCTTGTGATTCATTTACTTGAGGTTGCTTTTTATTGAGTGAAACTTTACCTTTGTATACCTTCTGACGTTTTACAATACTCTGCTGTTGTTCATGTTCTCTAGCTTTTTCTGTAAGTTTTCGTTTTCTACCTGATCTTGATTCATCTAATCGTACATCTTGTGCATCTGTACTTTTTTCTGGAGTATGAAGTTCAATAACTGGAGGAGACGAAGCACAATCGGGAGGTCTTGTATCTTCTACAGATTCTGTAGCTTCACTTATTAAATCAACATTAACAATTTCTTTTTCTGTATTAGGTATAGCTTTTATTTTTACCTCTTTCGAAGCTTTACTAGATACAGGTTTAGTAGTTTTCTTCTTTTTTGACGAACCTTTTTTAACCGATGCAACGGGTAATTCCAAAAGTTGTTTCAATGCTAGTTCCCTTTCAACTAAAGGATCAAGCTTTGGCGGTGTATTATAACCACTTTGCTCAACCTTTACCGGACGTTTTCCTTCCTCTGTTAAAGTTGGTGGTTTCAGATTAGACCAATCTGGATCAACATCACCTTCCAGTATTGCTAGCAATTCTTTATTATCAGGATTGCTTTCTTTGCTAGTTCCTGTATTTGCATTATCTGTCGACTTCTTATCACAGTGTGTAAATGATTGAGTAGTAGGTTGAGGCAATGGTATAAGTGCGGGAAGAGAATTTCCTGGACCACCTGCTAGTTTGCTCGACAATCTCTGTGTTAGTTTCTTGACAAAAAATATATCAGGTCGCGGAGGTGCTTCTACTATTTTTTGTTTTTCACGGAGTCGTTCTTTCAACGCTTCTGTTACCTCAGCTGGTGAAGCTATTTGACTGGTTAAATTACGACCACGATTAACCGGCATAATTTGTATTTGTGATGATGATGTCTGACTAAATGCAACTGCATCGTGTGTTGCATCTTTCGTAGATTTATTAAGACTTTGCAACATAGAAAAATTTACTTGGTCCTTCAATGATGATTTTATACTATTTTGAGTATGTTGCTTCTTTATAACTTGACTGTTATTTGTTTGTTCTTTCGGTACTTGCATTTCTTTATTTTCTTTAACAATTTCTATAATTCTTTCAGCATCCGTAACCGGTTCTTTTTCAATGCATATAATTTCTTCTTTAACTAGAAGAACTGTGCTTTCTTCTACTGTTTGTGTTTTTGTATCATTTAATAAACTTTTCAGTTCAATTTCCACGGTATCTGGCGTTTTAGATACCGACTGATTATCATCCTCGGTGTTTTCATCACCCCAATCATCAAAGATATCTTGAATTACGCTTCTTTTCTTAATTGGGCTCACCTTGTTTGTTTCAACTATAGATATATTTCCTTCCTCTGTATTATCACCATACGTAGGTGTAATAATCTTATTATGAACATCTTTCTTTACATTAAATTTATGTGAACTATCACAAATTTCAGTCTTGCCTTTTTCATTTATTTTTACTTGTTCTGCATCATGTTTCTCGTCAGTACTATTATACTTCTGTAAGTTTTTTTCTTTAAAACTAACATCCTCTACAACTACTGGATTGTTAATTATTTCTAGAGCGGTAGAAGTTACAGAATCTTTTTCCAAAACAGTATGATTTAAGACTTCCTTGCTGTCTTCCCGGGTACAAGTTTCAGAAATTTCTGAATCCACAATTTCTGTTGAGATCACTTCTATTATAGTTCCTTCACTTTCTTGAGTATAATCTATCAAATTAAATTCTTCATTTACAGTTTCAGGCTTCTTTACATCCTGTTGTTCCACGGAAATATCATTTTCATTGGAACTCGCTACAGCATCCTTTTCATGTACAGTTAAAACAATATTTTCTTCCGTAGCTTCATTTGAATCATTAACAGATACAGTTTCTACAGTTAATACCATTACTTCTGAACTACCATCAACTAATTTAGACAGATCTGCATCTGCATCTGTATCTGAAACATGCAACGATTGGTCCTTATCCTCAAAAGTCTCGCTAAGTGTTTTAATTAATGCTTGACACTGTGCATTAGTGTCATCAACTGTATCTACGTTTAACACTGTACAAACATTTTTTTTTTCAGAATTTTGTTCGCTCTTATTCGTGTCAAATGTTTCAACACTGTTCGAAATTTTTGTACTTTCTTTATCCAGAGATGCGTCGAATTCATATTTTAAATCGGTTTCAACTTTAATTGACTTTTCTGTTTGGTTTTCTTTACATTCCTTATTTTTTATACATTGATTATCATCAGCTTGTACGTCATTATTTATTACTTCTTGATTCGCTTCATTAATTATAACATTGTCTAGGTTTTCCGTTACTTCGTTACTTTTATTTTCCACTTCTTTAGTTGAGTCTGTTATGTGACATTCATTTATCGATAAAGCATCCTCAATTATATTGTCCGTACAATCCTGTGAACTACTCTCTTGATTTTCAGAAACACTCTCCACATTTTTTACACGATCCTTATTTGATTCTGTCTCTATCGAAGAAGGTACATCTATTGTTATTAATGATGCTATTTTATTAACGTCACTCTGTACTTCATGCGTTTGTTCCATGGTAAAACATCAAGATTGTTACGATTATTCAATAAATCATAAATTTTCCTGTTAGGAGAAAAATTACTACCATTAATGAGTAAAAGATTACAAATAAAGTGGTTAGATAAAAAGAAAGAAGTATCAAAGTACGTTTGGCACTTCCTTTCTTTAAAGAAATAAAATTTAAACTACGAGGTCTCATAAATAGCACGTATGCGATATTATTATTTATTAAACGTAAAATAAAAAAATTCTGAAAACTATTATAACCTTACTTAAATTCTCTAATCGTACAAAAATAAACTCTTGATTCTTTCTCATCTTCAAACAAAATTTAATTGTACAAGTTGCATAGAAATGTTTTAAGCGTACTTTAAAAGTCAATTATAAATCGAAAAATACGGAAGTACGTTTTAATAAACTTCATATTACGACAGCCTTCAAAACGACAATAAATAATGCGTTCTAAGATAATTTATGAGACGATATTCTTGATTATATCGATACGTCAATAAAATTACTTAATAAGTTTTAATTAATACCATTTTACTTACGTTATTACATTATTCAATAGTATTTATATGAAATATACAAAATGATCTTAATGGCAGAATAAAAAGCTTACCAACCAGGACTGTCGTGTCCATACTGTATAGATTCCAATGAAAATCACACATTATTTAAGTTTTATAATCCTTGTTCATGACATAACCACTTTATTAACTAAATATCTTGCTTAAATCACTGCCCAATAGATTTTACACGGAAAAACAATTACTTCCTTAAATCCAAACACAATGTTTACAAGAATGTAGTCGGAGGTTCGTACCACTGTTATCAGTTTAAATACTTTACTTTAAATTTTTCTAATAAAATTAATAACAATCGTGTAATATACGAACCATTTGTTTGAACCATACAATTAAAATGTATCATATATTCCGCGTTGCACGATAAAAATACAAATTTTGTATAATTATGATCGGTAGTTAGTAATAATTAAATAAGCAGGATTATTATTGGTTCTTACCACTAGCGTTAAGATGTGTCGAGCAGTCGATTAGAATTAAAAAAATGCAATTCCTTTTTAATTCTAAAATATCATAGATTAATAAACAAACGGTTACATTTGATTACCGATAAACGTATTTGGTAACAAACTAAGCATAAAATATGATTGTCGAGAAAAAAAAAATAAAAATCATTTAAATTTCGAAAAGATATTATTGTTGATGACACGTTAGATTAATTTTGTTACAGCTTAAAAAGACAAAAAGAAAAAAAGAAATTGCTGTTTTTAATACAATCTTTCTCAACGATAGTGGATAAATATTTATTTTAAGTAATAGATTCGTGTACACGCCGATAGATGACGGTGAAATAGTTTTCTATACTATTTTATTTCTCTAAGCTTTATCCGCAGCTTTAAAAAAAACATATCAATCATAATATTTATATAGCTTCTTCTTCTTCTTCTTCGAACTTAATTGCAATCGTATTGTTATTTTCCATAATAAAAAAAGAAAAAAAAAAAAAATATGATTGCGGGTTTTAAAGTGCAGCAGAATTTTATCTGTTTTGATATATGTACGAACCGATAAAAGTAACGCGTACTTACATTGGTAGTGTAATAAAATGTGTATTTTTAAATAAAATTTTTATCACTAATATTAACGTTTCATGTTTGTACTGTTATTAAATTATTTCATTATCCGTAGGTGAAATTCCTTCTTTTTTTTTTGTTATACAGTTTCACATTGCAGTTAGGTTATGTACGTGGTAAAAAAAAATATTTATCAATCAACGTCTGTGTGATAATTGTGATAAAATTAGATAGTAGGTTTTACTCGTTTATATAAACAGAGCTTTCATGCTTTTCCATTAAAAAGTACTGTTTCCATGTAGAAGTCGTTACTTACATAACCTTTCAATAATTTTCAGTTTCATAATAATTCCAAATAGCGGCTAAGTAAATCGTAAAGAAATGTCTTCAAAAATTGTTGTTGTTGGTTCGTGTATGATTGATTTCACTTGGTAAGTGATAATTCTATTTTCTACAAGTATAAACAACTTGTCCTGTTTGTTAGGAAATTTATATGACAAAATTATAGTTATTGATAAATAACAACAGTTTTTTTTTTTTTTTTTGTTTAATAATTTAGACGAAGCATTTCCTGTATTTGAATAGCTACAATTTTTGTAACGATATAATTCATTACTTAATTTAATGTTACAATCGCTTTAAGAGCGAACGGATTCTATAAATGTCATATTTTTAAATACCTGTTTAATTAAAAAAATTCTCCTACCATAGTGAGAATACATTTATGTTTTAGCTATTCTCCTCGTTTACCAAAACCTGGTGAAACGATAGTTGGTAGTAAATTTGAGATAAAGTATGGCGGTAAAGGTGCTAATCAATGTGTAGCAGCTGCTAAGCTTGGTGCGACTACTGCAATTGTTGCTTCTGTATGATATTCAAAATTTTAATCGATTCTCTAACAAAATATAAGCAATTACTTTACCCCTTGAGCAATCGATTAGAACCAATTTTATTTTAACTAATTTTCTATACAGTTAGGTTCCGATACTTATGCCCAGGAATACTTAAAAATATTTAAGAAGGAAAATATAGATGCTTCTCATGTTCAAATACAAGCAAAGCAACACAGTGGAATAGCACACATTACTGTTTCCGACAATGGTAAGTAGCGGTCTCTGGTTCCGATTAATCTTTAATAAGACAATGTTCAAAGTGATCCAAGTTTTTCGCGNTTTTTTTTTTTTTGTTTAATAATTTAGACGAAGCATTTCCTGTATTTGAATAGCTACAATTTTTGTAACGATATAATTCATTACTTAATTTAATGTTACAATCGCTTTAAAAGCGAACGGATTCTATAAATGTCATATTTTTAAATACCTGTTTAATTAAAAAAATTCTCCTGCCAAANTTTTTTTTTTTTTGTTTAATAATTTAGACGAAGCATTTCCTGTATTTGAATAGCTACAATTTTTGTAACGATATAATTCATTACTTAATTTAATGTTACAATCGCTTTAAGAGCGAACGGATTCTATAAATGTCATATTTTTAAATACCTGTTTAATTAAAAAAATTCTCCTACCATAGTGAGAATACATTTATGTTTTAGCTATTCTCCTCGTTTACCAAAACCTGGTGAAACGATAGTTGGTAGTAAATTTGAGATAAAGTATGGCGGTAAAGGTGCTAATCAATGTGTAGCAGCTGCTAAGCTTGGTGCGACTACTGCAATTGTTGCTTCTGTATGATATTCAAAATTTTAATCGATTCTCTAACAAAATATAAGCAATTACTTTACCCCTTGAGCAATCGATTAGAACCAATTTTATTTTAACTAATTTTCTATACAGTTAGGTTCCGATACTTATGCCCAGGAATACTTAAAAATATTTAAGAAGGAAAATATAGATGCTTCTCATGTTCAAATACAAGCAAAGCAACACAGTGGAATAGCACACATTACTGTTTCCGACAATGGTAAGTAGCGGTCTCTGGTTCCGATTAATCTTTAATAAGACAATGTTCAAAGTGATCCAAGTTTTTCGCGTGAAATTTGATCATTTTAGGCGAGAACAGTATAGTAACCGTGTTAGGATCTAACGTGTTGTTAAGTACCAAACACGTAGACGCCGCGGCCAACATAATCCAGAATGCTGCCGTTTTATTGTGTCAATTCGAGATATCCCTAGAAACCACCCTACATGCTTTGAAACTTCACAAAGGCTACGGTTCGTTGCGACTCGCGATGTTTCGTTGTTTTTTCATGGTATCGACCACGTTAACTATAGCTATAACTATTGTAATGTGGTAGGTTTCTCGATCCTGAATGGGGCACCTGCTACGGAAAATGTTGACTCGGAACTGTTGAAGCTCTGCGATATATTTTGCGTCAACGAGACCGAGGTATTTTCGAATTATAAAGAGCTCTTAACTTGGATGAGATTGGGAAGAATTCGTAAATTATAGCGTACGTTTGTAGGCAGAAGTTATGACGGGGGTACAGCACCTGGGATTATCAAACATGCAAGAGGCTATTGAGAAATTGTTGGATAAGGGTTGCAACACAGTTATCCTTACCCTTGGTGAAAAGGGAGCGGCATACGCGTCTCAGAAAAACAGAACTGTTAAACTGATTCACACCACACCTGTTCAACCTGTAGATACGACAGTACGTTCAGTAATGTTGCTCGTTTAATACGTGGATATCGAATATTTGTCTATTCGCTATTTTATTGGTTCCTCGTTTATTATTGGTGAAAATAATTCGTACGTATTCCTATCGCTAATATTCACCATATACACGCAGGGAGCTGGAGATGCATTTCTGGGCGCTTTTGCATATTTTAAAGCTTATCACCCAGGGCTTTCGATGGACGAGTGCATTCGAAGAGCTTGTGTCGTTGCCACTCATTCCGTGTTGAAATTCGGCACGCACACGAGTTTCCCGACCAGGAACAACCTGTCGCCGGCTCTATTCGTTTGAATTAATCAAAAATGTTATATATATTTTATACATCCTTACGATTTCTGTTTCTTTCCTTTTTTAACTGTACGTTCTGGTTCCTTTAATATCTCATTTGTACTCTCACCTTTCTTTCTTTTTGTTAAGTTTGACAATAATAAAGCATCGATAAAAAACCAAATAAAGAGAAGAGCGTGATCGTTTATTTTCTGAAATTCATTCCAATCTCTACGCTTATGTACGATAAGACAGATCATCGTTGATACTATAAATCGTCCAAGCGAAACAATCAAGATATTTAACGTTGCGTCAAACCTTGTCGACAAGGGTTGCGAGTTTCTCGGGATTCATCGAGAAAAGTAGGCGAAAAAATGTAGGCGCGTAAGACGATCGTTGTGCACGTATGGAAAATCGTGGCATTAAACTCGTTCATTGTCCTTACGTAAGAAATTATGATGCAAAAAAAAAAGTCCCGTTTAGGAATTCGACCGGTAAACGAGTGACGCGCGAACTCGAATTTCTATTCACCGACACTCGGCGCTATTATCCTAATAACGATCAATCGAGTTGCTTGGCTTGAAAAAACCTCTGGTTACACTCGTCATCGCCTGCGTAAGAAGTGTGGTGCGGTAAAATGTGTTGCGTGTAAATGCCAGCAGCGAAAGGAGTTGCGTTAGTAAACGCGGTAATGCGAGTGTCCATCATCGAGGCCATCCCCGTTGAGGAATCGCAATCCGTCGTCTCTCCCTGTTTCCACTTTTCTCATTTTCCACGAACGCGCGAGCCATTGGCAACCGGTTGGCCATTTTTCTTCGCTCATAGATGGCCGCTGACGTCCGCGCCGGAAAACACCACTAAATTGCATATTTAAGGGAACGCGTGCTACTGCAAGAGGAAATGAAACAGGGCCTCGTTGACGTCACTGTTTCGTTGAAATCTTCGTGGTGAGAAGCTAAGGGGGACCTTCTCGAAGGGGAATGGGATTGGTCGCGTGGAAGGTAGTGGTACGGTTGCTGTCACCCACGCTTTCTGAACGTCGAAGGATTAAAAATCCCGCGGTGAACAAGGAGAATTCAGTTTTCGGTAAACCGTCAGTAACGATCCTAGCCTCTTGACTAAACCATCTCTTTTAGCTCGAGGATTGTTTTCGAGTACTTCGAACAGTTGTTAAACAAGGTTCGGTTCAGGTATCGAACAGTATATCCTTAGTGGTTTGCCAATTTCATACTCTGCCAAATTTTAAACCATGTCGCTGTACACCATCACCGAAGTCCTTCTCTGCACGGTGTTCATCAGCTTCGCTGTTGAATTCACGGCTGCCATGTCGTTGTCGAAGAAAATTCAAATTCGCCACGAGGGTATCCATAGACGTTTCCATGACATACATAATCTGATAGTACGTCATAATCATGGGAATTCCTGGAACTTGTCGAAGATCGTCGCTGATAAGGACACGGAGACCAAGTCGCATGCGATCAGACAAAAACGACAGAATTTGAAGTCGATCGATGAATACGCAATGGAGGTGAGCATGGTGCAGAACACATCGATCTGTAATTACACGATCGAACCGATCGAGGAGATACAAGGCAACCCGATGTTGTCGAATCTGTATCACATCAAGTGTCAACATAGTAGCGTCGGTAACAGATGTCACGGTAACAAGCCTCATTGTTGCATGCAGACCTACGAAATGATCAATCTACCTATCTCTTGTAATACCACGAAACTGGTGAAAATCTACACGGGTTGCGTATGCGCGTACTATCATATGGGAAAACTGGCGGAACCATCCGCAACAAGGTACGACGATTAATACGCGATGCGATGGATAAACGACATCGATTTCGATAGAGACACGTTCGTCGCAACTGCTTCTAATCTACAGTGGTCTGAAAAACTATTTTTATACCGTTATATTTATCGTAGCGACTACCTACTCGTTAATTAGGTCCAAGTATGTATCGCAAAAATTTGGTCCGGTCGATTGGATTTGCTTGGACCGGGGATTCGCACCCCGATCTTTCGCTTGTCGGCCGTCTGCTCTAACTATTAAGCTATCAAGGATCGATCGGCAACTCTTCCTCTCCTAGTACTTATAAACCCAAATAGAACAGAATCACCGTTTACGGTTAACAGTGTCGTAGAAATTAAATGTAGAATTTGATCAAAAAGTATCTCGTTCGAAAATAGGAGTTTGTACAAAACGCTTTTTAAAACTATCGTACGTACATTCCTGCGGAGAGTTCAATAATTTAAGACGTGCATTTAGAGCGCAGTACAGAATAGTTGCTAGTTATTAACCCCGCGTTTAATGCGCGTTAAGTGCCTCGTTAGATCTTAAGAATGTAATCTTACTGATTTTCCAATCCGGACGTTTCCGTTTTTTTCGATCTCTATCAAACAAAATGGTTGGTATTTCTTGTTTTTATTAATCGAATGGCATTGACAGTAATACACGAAACGATGTAACTTATTTAATCCGAGGTGTTGTAACCATAATTGCAGGACAATTAGAATTGTAGCTCCGTAAATAAACGAGGAATACTCGAGGTGACGTCTGGATACGGAGAATCTCGATTTGCTCAATACTCAATGTTCCACGGACAGGTGTCCATATAATATTATATAATAAGTTATTATGCTTCACTTTGATTATAATTTATAGAATGCAAGCGATTCTGTTGTCAAATAATGTGATAGAGACGCGATACCACAACTATTTATATCATAATTATTTATACTATTTATTGTTATTCTATTTGTTCTTGTTGGGGTGTAACAAAATCGTGCTGTGCTATGTGATAAAACTGTAATTGTAACTTCTCAACAAACCGGCGTTAACATCTCAACGTTAACGTAGAAATTTCTACGATCTAACACTAATGCACAATTTATTAATGTAATCTATCCATTATCTACACACCAATCTTTATATGCGAAATATTTTGTAGTATACTGACAGAGGGTACTTTTTCATCGTATAATATCTATTTAATAAAACGCAGCAATATATTTGCCGATTGTTATTTCGTTTATCCCAATCCTGTAGGACACTTTTTAAATCGACTTCGAGCGACGATTGAAACGTCGAAAAAAGTATAGATAATCTAAGTCCTATGTTCCCATTTTAAAATAACTTTAAAACGTGCCTAATACGCATAAGTTGGTTTTTATTAATTTTTCTTTCTTTCTTACGCTATTTCCCTTAGCGAGAAAATCTCTAGAGATGTTCGTTTTCAACGAAGATACTTCGTAGCTTTGCTCTGCGTTTCAGAGAAAGGTCCCAGTCATTTTTTCGAAGTTTTCACAGTGATTCGATCTTTGCGCGCTCTTTTTTATTTCCAATAAAAGCATCGAATTTATAAATAATCAGATATAGTCAGCTATAAAATAGTCGCCTAATTTTGGTGCGATCATATAACGTGGTGTGTGACTCAGAATATCAGATTGAACTCCCAAGAATTTAATCATCAGATTACCCACACCAAAAAGGAAGAAACCACGTTTCATATGACTTTAGGCTCGATTCGAACGAACGTGCCTAAATGCACGAGCGTTTCTTCCTCGTGAATAACTACTTATAATTTACAAGACAAAGTCGGTAACCAGAAAATAAAAAAAAAAAAGAACGAGAAACTTTGCACAAATGTGCATAATTTAGGTACCGCTAATAACGAAACCATTTGTTTTATTTCTCCAATGATTCACTTCTAGGGGGTGAAGACATTGTTGAGACCGTCATTGCACGCGACCCAGAGATGAAGCAGCGTCATGGTGCAGTCCCAGGGCGTCGCCGTGTCGGAAAGTTATGGTGTTTTTGTATTATGTTAGCGCATTTTCAAAGTGTGACGTTGCATGCGTATTGCACCCGATTAAGTAACGTTGAGTACCCGCTGCGACCACGCACGGGCGAATCCCGCTCGGTGCATCGAAACCGAGCCAACCGATAAAAAAAACCAAAGCATTGGGAGAAACCATTCTCAATTGACCAATGGCACGTTACGAAGAAACAGTTGCATGTTACGTCTCTTCCTCTTTCTATCAAGCAAAACCGATTAAAGCGATCACGCGACAAAGCGATCGTTTAACTTACAATCAGTCCAACGGGTCAATAAAGGTGAACGTTCTCTAAGACAAACTTCCCAATACTTATTTCTTTCTTGCAACGATGGAATTAATAATTATCGGTTATAAAAAGTGCTCTTAAAATAACATTTTTAAACGTTACAAACGTTCCCTGTATACGTGTAAAGAAATAAAAAAAAAAAAAAGAAAAAAAAGAAAAGTAAAGGAGAACAATTCGATTCCTTTGTGCACACCAGAGAACGCGTTAAACAATTTGCGACTATTAATCGGCGATCACCGACACATCTCGACCGAATACCAAGGAGTTTGATACGTAGTAAATTGCGACACACGCTACTCGTCTCCGACGCCATGCCACACTCGTGAGTGGCTCGCGCGCTTCATCCGGAAAACCCCCGGACCCGCGTCTATGCAAAATTGTGGCTGAATCAGCTTCCATAAGTAAGGTCACCGTTCGCGCGCCAAGCAAGCGTGACGTACGCACGACATTGGCTGGAATTTCATTCACCGATCGAAGGAAAGAAGACGAGTTCCTCCTCTCTTTGCCACGCCATCGCAAGCTGGACTGATTTCCTCGTGGTTTTTTCTTCGACAGCTGGCATCACGTCGAAGGTTTATCATTCGAGGACAATTTATCAAATTTACGACCTTATTTCGCGGGATTCTCCTCAAGACGTCACAGGTAATAATGCGCAACGTTGTGACATCGAACCGAGATCTCTGCGTTTCTCTGACTCGAACGTTTATTGATAGAACGTTGGAACGTTGCAGCTTTACGCGTTCTATCCTTTTCTTTTGGCGAACCAATGGTACAACTTGAGATTTTCGATCGATTTTATACCGGTTTAGTTTTTATGGACGAGTTTTGTGGAGATGATTAATTTGCCGGTTGAATTTTTATACATCGTATTGTTCTTTGGCGATTGTTTTATCTTCAGAAATCGGAGTAATAGATGTTTTAATTCGATGCATGTTTTATAGATCGCGTCGAAAACCTTTCAGGTTTTTTTTATCGTCTACTTTCTTTCCCCTCGTTTGACAACTCGAGTGCGTTTTATGCAGGAATCTGGATTTCTTCGCAAGAAACTTTAAATTCTTGCAGAGTGAATCGGAAATAAGTCACTGCATGTTACAACGGTGTTTAAAATTTAGTGTAATAATAAACTAAAATTCAGAAATAAAATACAGAACCTGGTGAAAAAATGTCTCGTTGAAAAAAATGGATATGTGACTGTAGCCTATGAAGATACACAGGGTTTCTAAACATTAAATATCCTGTATTACTCGATAACAATTGGACAAATAAATAGACAAATCATTCGGCTGGTTCGTATAAAATGCAGAGGCATCTTGCGAGAAAATTTCCATCGATTTTACTCTACATTGTCGTGGCCCGGTGAAAAATATTTTCAATTAACGGTGCACAGAAGCGAAGGTATCGATAGGGGGAGAGAGAAACAGTTTTTCTGGTATCGGATTTCGAAAGAATAACGGCCGTTAAAGGGTTCATAACGAGCGGAAACAGTGAACGAGCGGTACACTGAAATTTTATATTTTTCCCTGGCGCAAATAAGAACGCGAAACTTTCATATATATTTTTTTTTTCTTTTCCCCTTCCTTCCTGTTCTTGTTTTTTGTTTTCCTCCCCCGAGAACTCCGCCACTGGTACAAGCTTCAATTAAAACTCCTGAAATACCGTTTATTATAATTTTGTTTAACAAAGGAAACGCATCGACCTGGAGTGGGGCCGGTTTACAAACGCAAAAATGATATTTTTCTTTAATTTTCTGGCTTCGCTTTCGATGGACCATCGGTGTGTTTTGACGTTAACAGAAACGTTTCGATGTTTCCTCTTAATAGAAGCGGAGGAACAAAAAAAAAAGAAAAAAAAAATAAAGTAAACACGAATACGCTTTGTATTTTTTCTAATTTTTTTTTCCCAGAGTTGTTTTTTTTGCGTTAATTTTGATAATATAGCATCGAGAGAAAGAATCCGTGTTACTCGAACGTTTGAATTCCCAGAAAGAAAGTGGTTTCCTCGAGACCGCTTTCGAATCTTCCAATTTTTTCTACTAATTCGCAATTCCTGCGTCGTTTGCTCGATGCGCGATGAAAGCAAGAAGCATCTTTTGTCGGGAAAGGACGATCCTGAAACGACGAACATCCTCCCGCCTCGTTTCTTCGAAGTGGAACACTTTCTGTCGCTGGAAAAATGCGATTTCAAGCGAACTCCTTTTCCTCTTTCCTATCTTTATTTGTTTTTTTTTCCTTCTTTTTCCTCTTTTTCTTTTATTTTAACCGGATGCCACCGAATTGAATTTTTGTAGACGAGTTTTGACAGAGCGAACACAACGCGGCAGAAATGGCGACGGAGAAACTTAAGAGAGAACGCTGCAACCCTCAACAGGTAGAACAGGTTTAAAATAATCCGAGATCTTCTTTGAGAGCGCTTTATACACAATCAACCATCGTAGTGGTTGTCCTCTAGAAACTTCGCACCCTTCATCTTCCCTGTGTACTTGAACTTCGCGCGAAGCGCAAACGCGTAGAACCACATTATCACACCTTTAACAAAGTTTTTTCCATTCTTACAGCTGCTCCAAACATTATTCTAATAATTAAGGGATCACTTGTTTAATCTGCACAGTTAAAGTATGATCACTGGGACAGAATTCTCTAATTCCTTTATCAGTATTAATTGCACGACAAAAGAAATTGCGTCGTTCGTATTAAAATCCACGAGTCTCGCGTTTAAACCGAGCCATCGAACGTTACGTCGATCAGACAAGCGTCAAGAAAACGAAAATCCGAAAAAAAAACATCTCTTGGTGCACTTGTCGGCTCGAGCCATTCTCAGCCCGACGGTAACGAGCACGGTTTTAGTAGCAAGACGTGGAGAACGAGGACAGGGGAGAAGACGATCGAGGTAATTGACAAAACGAGCACGACGATCCGTTAAGAGGAAGAAAAACCGAAACGGAAAGGGTGCCGTAAAGCGTCTCGGGCGCGCAACTTTAATTTCCGACCGATTGAAAAAAAAGTTGCCGGTCCGGTCGGTTTGATGGACGCCTTCCTTTGAAGGATATGCATTACTCGAACGATCCCATAAGATTTAGTAATTAAGCAACGCATCGTATTCATCGTTTCGTTCATTCTTTCCGTTCGCGAGATCAGTGTTGTGCGATCGATCAACGAGCAGCAGACATTAGGGAGATCGTTCGAACGATCCCTATGGTTGCAGCGAAATGTTAAAAATCGCAACATTTCGATACATCTTTGCTTTGGAGAAAAAATAATACGAAGCGAAAGAAACATTATTTTAGCGGTGAGTGGTGAGAAGTAGGATATATCATGGATTGAAAATACAGGGGCTTTAAAATTCTCCGAACATGCTATAAAGTTATTTTATCAACATAATTGAAGAACACGAGTTGTAATTATATACACGTAACGGAAACATATTGCGATGCATCGTACAAGCAAATTTCATTCGAATGGCACGAGCACTGGTCCAGAATTTAACGTGTTAATAATATCTTTTTGGGGTGGTATTCGCGTCATTTGCGTGTCGCGAAACGCTGTAATTATAACTGAGATATTATCGATCTTGCTTTCTCAACGTTTCACGATTCTTTGAACCATAACATTGACTTTTTTTTCAAACAAGCCACAGTTTTCAAATCCGATGATTCAGCGTTGTTTGCTACTTTGATGGGTAATACCGATATCGAGGGAAACTTTTGGTTCATGCGATGACAGAGGAAACAAAAATTCAGGAATTGATTAATTTTTGTTCTTTTCAATTATGGCTTGCTTTCTCTCTCGATGTTACTCGATGATCCATGCGGACAAGTCAAATCAAGGCACGCGACCGAAATTGGAGGTTACTAAAAGTTCTACCGTATACCGTATATCGTATACCTACATATTTATGACGGCCATAGAATTGTTTACTTTTTATTAGGGGAACGTGATATCCCGCGAGGACAGGGCCCCTTTGTTCTTACAAACTTTTTATTTCCGCGGTCCCACATCGGGTCGTGGATCAGGCCGCATTTCAATCTCGCAGATGAATGCGCGCGCGAACTTCATAAACATCGGAATCACGGTTTCGATATTAAATTTATCGCGTCGCCAGCCGCTTTACAATGCGAGCGCGTGTCAAGCGTATATTTTCAATAGCTCCGAGACAACCGAGGCCGTGTTGGAACGGGAGTGCGCTTAATTCTTCATGTTTTTATCCGGTAAACAGGTGGGTGAGTGGGTGCGTGCACGCGTTTTTCTCATTCCCTACGTACTTTTAGCGTTTTTTTCGCGCCACTCGTTCTATGCGTATGTACATATATATCGATCCTTCGATTCGATCACACTCGTGGTGCTTGTTGCTTCCGCTTATCACGATCCAATGGCTCGAAAGCGATGTCAAACGTAAAACGCCGTGGAAAAAAGAGCGACGGGACATTTTTTCCCAAAACGACGCGTGAAACGCGGCTCGTTGACGTCAGTGAGGAAACGTACCGGGACCGTATCTGATTAGCGAACAAAACGTATCGGTTGACGTCAAACGCTTCATTTCCATTTCTTCGTCTTTTCCACCTTTCTCGAGCGTATAACCGCGAATCGCGGACAGCTGGTCGTGTTTTATAAAAAAGAAAGAAAGAAAAAAGAAAAAAAAAAAAAAACCGGGAATGACACGTAGGTTGGCTCCGGTTGAATGGCACGTGGGCAGCTTATAGGGCACCGTGGAACCAGCGCGCGGAGCAGTGACACCTTAACAACCGAATAAAAGTTGCGCGAGGATTGGCCGAACGAGACGCGGAAGATTCAGCGTTTTGCTCTCGTTTTGCGTTTCGAAAGATAACAAACGAGTTACGAACATTCGTCGAACGATAATTCTGAACGGTGAATCGGTGACTAATAAAAGGGAAAAGAAGTGAAGAAAAAAAAAAGAAATAATAAAATCTGAAAAGATGCGCTCACTTTTTTTGACTCGAATCCTTGAATAAGGAAGAATACATATATCTTCTAGTATGGTGTGTTGAACGCGGAAGACTCGGTGGAAACGCGAAACAGGGTGAGACGAGAACTGGAGCGAAACACTGGCAAGTTGGAGGCGAATCTCGCATGTGAAAAATTGCTTCTCCCCTCAGGGTTGTGGGATGAGGAAGACGACAGCGGCGTCTAATTAATCGGAATTTCCAGTGTGGACGAGGAAAAGGAGCTTTAAAATTTGTCGTTCGAACGGCGTATATATATATACGTATGTATATATAATATATGTATATATAAAATTTGAAGAACGGGGAGGAGCAGCATTTGACGTATCTTCGAAACAGTATCTGGCAATTTTCTTGCGTGGAAGCGCGTCGCGGTATTACGCGGAGATATTGCGCTACACGTGGCTGCTTCCGCGTACAATTTACGGCGAACGAGGGTGGAAGGTTCAGGGGAAGCAGACCTGAAACGAGGTTTTAAGATTCACGCTGTTTAACTGGATACCGCTGCGTGACTAATTCCCTCCGGTTTCATAAAGCCGCTGGAATTTTTCGGGATTTTATCGGAACGAAGGATCGATCACGGTCTTTGATCTATCGGAAAGTTGAGAAACCGATACGTAAGAGTGGAAAAGTTAAAGAATTCTACAGAAGCGAGTTGAACTAAAAGTTTCTCTATTCAGAGACCTTGTTCGTGACCTTATTCAGACTTCATCTTGGGCGCTACGTTTCTTCGTTTCAATTACAGCCTGATACTTTTTACATACAGGGGGTAGTTTTCCGGAAGGGTAGCGCGATCGGTCAGGTCACTTCCTTCGTCCCGGGAAAAGAATCGATCGAATTCACCGTATTCGTATTCCGTGGTATTCGCGAGGATCGCGGTAGCGTTGTCGATGGTGCAGCCAAGTGGCGAAGTCCAACAATTCCGGAGCCCTTTTTTTCCCTCAGACAACGCGATATAGCCGGGAAGAAAAAAAAGTTAGAGGGAGGAGGTGGACGGAGGGTAGGAGATGGTCGGTCGTGACCCAGCCGAAGCTCAGTAGGACGTAATCGTCCCTGAAGGGGATTTCGCATTTATCGTACACATCCACCCCCTTTGGCTCGATGCTCTCTCGCACAGCAGTTCGACGTACGAGCTACGAAACCGTACATAGTCCCGGTGTCCGTGTACACGCGTGTACACGTTCACCCACGTGTGGGGGCGCGCGTGTGAGTACGTGTATACTTGCACGTGCACATCGTCGACGTACTCGTGGAAGAAAGGTAGCGCAGTTCTGGGGTACAAGGGGGTGGGACGAGGGTGGTATAGGGTAGGTACGTATTTCGAAGACTATCAATCATTGGTAACCTGTAAAGGATCTAATTATCCTGGAGCTGACTGGGCTCCGTTCGCTGCACCCACCGCTCGTCTTGTCCACCCCCGTTTGGTACCCGGTCCTCCCCCTCCCGCGGCCTCCGGCTGATCCTCCGGCCTGTTCTACTCACCCCAACCACCCCACCGGAGGCCACCCTTTTTCGCTCTAGCAACCACCCTTTTTCAGGATAGAAGAAGAGTGACAGAGACGGGAGACAGTACACCACTGGCACACGATGGCAGTAGAGGGGCGGGGGTGGGACGAAGACAGGTGAGATGGGATGGGTAGAAAGCACCGAAGAAGAGGAAGAAGGAGGAACGGGTTACGTTCGGAGTCAGAGAGAAAGAAGAGGAGGAGGTGGAGGAGGTGGAGGAGGTGGAGGAGGAACAGGGCGAAGAGAGCGAAGCCGAGCAGAGGCGGGGAGGAGGAGTTGGAGGTGGATGAGGAGGGCAGGGTGAAAAAAAAAGAAGGAGGAAGAGGAGAGAGAAAATTCGGTGTGTACGTGTTTGAGTGTATAAGAGCGCAAAGAGTGGCTCCCACCTCGGCAAGAGAGGCTGGCGTCGGTGTGCTCTGTGTGCCGGCTTTTTTTCGTACACGCCAGCATGTCTACCACTGCGTGGCCTGGCCCCCCACACGATTGTGTGGGTGCGTGCGTGTGGCCAGGTGTATAATAGTGAGTGCGGGTAGTTGGTTAGGTGGCCCGGTCGATATATCAGGGCTCCGCTGCAGCTGTCTGTCAGGCTCGCGAACTCAGCGCGCTAGACGACTCGGGCTCGGGGTCTAGAGAAAAAACCGCTTCGCCTATCCTCTTCTCTTTCCCTCTTTCAACCCCGCCGTAGTTCGGCCGCTGTTCACCAGCCTCTTTCCTTCCGTCTCTCTTTCCCTTAAACTTCACCGTTCCTCTCGCTCTCTTTCTCTTCTTCGCCGTCCCTCCTTCCCTGTCTTCCTACCCGCGCCCTCTTTTCCCTCTTTCATCCTGCTTCTGGGTAATTTTTCATCGTTGCAGCGGACGACAGAAGCGCCGCGACGGTGGAGGCGGCGCTTCCGTATACAGCTGCAACCGACGCTCACACGTGCACTCTACCGCTCCGTGCACCTACACGGGGTGGTGAGCACGCTCGCGCGCGCTCCTGTCCTCGCACCCCCCGTTGGTAGAACCACCGGCTCGCATGTGCAACACGCGCACATAGACGAGAACGGAGACCACACGAGACTGTCGCGCACACCGATACACTCACACTTGCCAGGTACAGTGCACACGGTTGTTGGATATCGTCGGGGGATCAGGAAATTTTTGGCTCGCCAGAAGAAATATACGATAGTCCGCTTTCATGGGTTTTCTTTGGAGTGGTTGATCGTCGCGCTGCAGAAGTTCTAGGCCACCGACCTGCCAATGTTTTCGCTCATGCAATTCTGTGTTAGAATGTTTTCAAAGCCCGATCGATTCTCAAATTATTTTGGCAAAGAAACATTTCGGAAGATTTTCAAATTTACTTTGTCTCACCGTGTTTCGATATTCCTTCCTAAACAGGGTGAATGCTTATATTCAAATAATCGTAATAAAGGGTAGTTTTTCAAAACGAGGAACAAATGGTCAAGTGTAGAAACAATGGTATTCCCTTTGGTTTTTTTTTTTTTTTTTTTTTTTGTTCCTCGGTGAAAGTCGTTGACCAAGTAAATGACGGCTACCGGTTCACGTGCAGTTGACCATAATGATAGTTTATCTACCCCTGTGCAGTCGCGAGCCGCGAACGCGTCGCTAGATCGCAACTTTCGGTTCGATAAAGAATATTAATTCACTGCCATGCGTCGCTGGAGGGACGGTCATTTTTAAAACTTCCATGATTATTTGCACTTTGTACCTGGTTATTGATATTAGTTTAATGGAAATTAACTTTGCGTTTAACTTTCTGACTGTTCCCTTCCTTCGTCCCTCTTTCTGTTTCTCATCCTGTTTCCAACCCCTCGAAACGCCGGTTCATGATCGAGAAACTTAAGAACACTCCCGGCAACTTAAGATACTTTTTAATTCGTTTAATCCAAATATTTTTAAACAACTCTCGCCGCAAACGAATTCTATTATTTACGTTGCTCTCTTCGACGGACGCTACTCAAACGCGCTCTTACGATCGATCGATCGAAATCAAATCGTCCGATCGTAGAAGAAAATTTTTAGAAAGCTTCAAAAAATTTCAATGAAAAATCTCGATTATTCAAAAATATAAATGAATTGTACGAATGAAATTAATTTAACCGTCCAAAGAATAATCTAGTAGGTGGTTCAAAGAACTCTTCGCAAAACTAGAAAGATGTCGAAGCAAAAAGTCTTTCCCGAATCTTAATGAATTATTAACGCGCAACTGTACACGTTTCGCAAAAGAAAATCTTCCAACTCGTAAGTCGTCCAAATTTCGCCTAAATTGAAACGCGTAGCCATCGAGTCGGCGATGTTGCGCGTTGGCCAGCTTTTTCTATTGCTCACGTTTTCTGTGAGTCTGAACGCGTTGACACCATTTCTACGTCATAAACATTGCGAAAGTGAAGACGCCGCGAAAGTTCGGGGCGTTTACCGCCGTCAATGAGGTGTACTGTACGCACACACATCGGACGGCCCTAACCACGTGGACCAATACAGACAGAGAGAGAGAAAAAAAGAGTGGGGTGGGTGCGCGAGCGCTGGCGCACATTGGGGAGGACCTACGAAAAAAACTGTCCAAGGTGTACACAGGCGCAACGAGGGTGCAGTTGCACGCGTGTAAGTGCCCGTATACACTGGCGTGCCTTGGCTCGCACGTTGCCGGCCCACCTACGCATACACGCTCGCATCCTCCACATACGACCACCCTCGAAAAATCCGTTCAATCACACGCACACAAAGGTAACGGTGACGCGTACACACGAGACAAATCGTGTACGAACGCACCAATACCATGGTGAACGTTCATGAAGATTCAGAAACGCGGATACACAAAGACAGACAGGGTACGTAGGTAACCCTGCAAGCCCTCCCCCTTCCAACGCCACCACCCCGGTGGTCCTACCCCCGACTACCACCCTCGTAGCCCCATCCTCTCATGGTTGCGAACCTCTCTAGGGGAAAAAGTAGGAAAAGAGTGGGGAGGATCGATTTTTACTGGGGCAACCGCCCTCCTCTTCATGCACCCTCCTGCATCAACTACCCCTCCTCTCACATCCTGTACTTTCCTGAGCTAGCCATGCCATGCCCTGTCCCGGTCGTAATGCACCGTCTCCGCCCCGGCTAACACCCCTTCACCACCCACATCTATCCCACACCATCGCCACCACCCTCTGCACCACCTCCGCCCCCTTCTCATCCTCCGGCTTCGCTCTTCGCGTTTTTATCTCTTTTTATTCTACGAAAATATTCAAAAGAGTTTTCGGATGATGGTGCATGACGATCTTTTAGTCCGGTGCTTGCCTTACGGCTCGCGTCGCGATACCGCCTCCCCCCCCCCCCCACCCGTTTTTTCTACCCCTACGAATATCTTAGGGGGTACGTCCGGAAACGATTTAACTCTCTTTAAGTGGCATCGATGAGCACGGCTGCTCGGATTTCTACGACTTTTAACGTTCAACTTCTTTCTTTCTTTCTTTCTTTTTTTTTTTTCTTTTTTTTGTTTTCCATTACTTTTTCTCTGATTCGTTTTCGGAAGGGTTGGAGGCTAGGAAGAACGTTTGACGAACGTGTACGACTTCCGAACGTTTATCGAATCGTCGATTCCTTTGCTTCACCTTCCCTCCTTTATTTGGTTTTATTTATTTTTTTTTTCGTTGGTCCTCTTTCGTGCCTGTTTCCTGCTCTATCGCTTCCAAACCTCAAGGTTTTGTTTTTAATTTCGTCGTGGGTGCGCGGTTTAATCTCGCGAGCTAACGAGGCCGATACTTAATTCGTCGCGCGAGGGTTAAACGGATTTTAACGACGATCGTTGCCGAGTTGTCGGGACGCGTTAAAGGATAAGTGGATTTTCTCGCGGATAGAGCGGTCGTAAACGCACGTCGATGTACCGCGCCGGCCTTCCTCAGACGTCTCCGTTTCTCCTCAAGATTTTATTTCGGATTGATTTCGCGTTTACGCGTATTCCCGGCTCGTTCGCGCGGAAAATCGTTCTGTCCCGCTGTTTTACGATATCCTAACAGCACTGCAGACAGTTTTACGCCGACTTTCGACTTGTTCGCTCGGACGACTTCCGTCTTGCTGCTGAAATGTTCGAGCGACTCGACGATAGGTCGTTATTTGAGGGAAACGTGAAAAAACAGCAAGGATTCTAGTAATTTTCTTCTACCTTAAACGGGGAAGAAACTTTCAATCGCGACGTCCTCTCAAAATTCTCAACATCCGGTCTGTGATAATTGGTATGCTGCGAGGAACCGATAAACGACTTAAACTACTTTACCAACTATTACGACGACGATAAGATGAGACGAAGCTTGCCGAGCTTCACTACTTTCGCTGTCCGCGATAACGGTTCTACGATATCTCTTTTCAAAACTCTTTCGTTCGAATCAAACCTTCTTATCTCCCATCGGACGAACGTTAAATTATCCTCGACCGACCACTTTAAATTTCTTTCAACCTCTTTCACGCGAAAGAGAAGTAATTTACACGCGTGTCAGGGGTTCCACGTCTCGGGAAGGTTCTCGAGGGACAAGGTCAGCCGGTGTCGTAGCTAAAGACGGGGTAAACTCGATTGTTGAGGTTACGGATCGGTGTCAAGTAGGCACCCTATGCCATGTGCGGCAGCCCATTCAGTCGTTCGTTCATTCAGAAATATCCTGCCTCCTCTCTCTCTCTCCTCGCCATTCAACAAGTAGATCATCGAGCCTATGCAGCACCCTCTACCGTCGGACCTACGCAACTTCCAAGGGTTACGATCCGACTCGGGGGGTTGTTATGCGATAAATTCGTAGCTCCCGCAGGCCTCCTTCGAGGGACGCGTCCTTCGCGTCCTCCTATTCACGGCAAACAGAGAAGTCGATGACCCTTGGCCCACGACGCGGGAATTTTGACGATTCAATTACTCGAAGGGAATAGAGAGGGGTGTGGATCGAGGGTAGATATACAGAGGGAAAGGGAGACGTAGTTTCGGGGTGGGCTCCTTTGAGAGGATTTTCGTCGCTCGCCCTACGAGGGGATGCTCCGCGTAATTGGGATCGGCGGAAGTGGATCGATGGTGGAGCGGCGTACTTCGAAATTGGTACGATTATCCTCTGAACTGGGAGCAAGGGACCGTGGTCTTTTTGTTTGTGCACGCGTTTTAACGTTCGAGAGAGAGAGAGAGAGAGAGAGAGAGAGGGAGAGGGAGAGAGAATTCGTGTAACTTGGAAGCGATGATATTAAGTATAGTTAATCGTTGTTTGAACTGAGTAACAATTAGTGGTACAAGAATTACAGTGGGCACAACAAGTTTAACGGTTCTCTCGAGCGACTGTAAATTTACTCGAACGCCTTCTGTTGGTGGTAAGGATACGTTGGAACGAGACAAATGGTAGGTTGGCGGGCCTTTTCGAGCAGGTTCGTGCGCGTGAACAGATTACGGATGCGACTCGCGTCTCGCCGCTTAATAACACGAGGAAAGCAAGCGTTAGAGTGACTTACGTGGTTGAAAGGTTAACACCGTGTTAAAGCGTCTACTTAACCGGTCGTTCGAGCGTCAGAATGTACTTTCTATTAAGGTAACAGCTATACTTAGGACTCTTCGACAGCACGTTGGTTCGACTACCGAGACGCGACGAAGACAGACGTGCCGCGTAGAACCGTGTCTTCCGACTGTCTATTTCAGGACCTTGCCTAACTTTCATCGATTCGAAGCACCGAAGGAGTGCCAGAATTCGAAGAAAATTGCCATTTGCGAGCAACAGGCCTGGTGACGTTGAAGCAGCGGAATTATTCGCATCGAGGGAGGCTATGGAAGTACGCGGATATCCGCCGAAAGGGTTATTCTAGCATCAAATACATTTTTTTCCGCACCGAGAGGATGGCGGACGACGTCCGTTTCCCCGATGCCGGGAGGATGGTGGGCGGGAGGGAAGAAGAGCGGTGACGGTCGGTATTTTTAGAATTCAGCATTAATTAAATAGCTTAGGAGAAAAGAATGAAGCCAGTGAGCCGAGACTGGCAACCATCCGGGCGATGTACGAACGAGCTGCCGCGATTTCGCGCTAATCACTAATCAGAGCAGCTTGATCGGGATACAGAGAGAGCGAGATATATAGCGACGTTCAGCCAATAGTGGTCGCGCCACCCGGGGAGTGTTCACCACCCCCCTGTGTCTCACTCCTACTCCCCGTCCCCCTTTTAGCACTGATGTCAGCCATGGCCAACAACAACAACACGGTCGGCATGATTATAATAAGTGATCGCTTGGATACTCGATGTGTGCCAAACTGGAAAGCTTTCTGCCAGGTGGAATAATGGGCTACCGCACAGCCGACCGACGTCATTGTCACTCATCACGGTCTGATCACTGTCACTGTCTACTCGACAAAGCCCTTTTGTCCGGCGGCCGATGTAACCGGCTCTCCTGAACCTAACCAGAACCCTACATTCCCCAATAACGACCGTCGGACGGACGGACGAGGCTGGTTTTTCTTTTTTTTATAGAAACGCTCGAGCGCGAGCCACCGAGCTAACGTCGAGGATTATGGTAATTCCTGCACCGCGGTTGCGATTCGATACACCCCCGACGCGTTTCTTCCTCCACCACCATCGACAACGGCGTCATCGTTGCCGTCGTCCCTTCTTCTTTCGTAGCTTCGCTTCTGTGCCTGTACCGTACCGTAGATCGGTGAAAATTGTGTTAGACCTTTTTCGCGTCTTTATTCAAGTATCGGCAATGCCCTTCGTCGAAGGAAAACGCAAGGGAGTTCTTTGTTCTCAAGGATAGACAAGTTTGAATCTGGTGTATCTTTTATGATTCATCTTCAGAGTGGGATTAAGTCGCGTTTTCGTAAGCCGAGAAAATTAAAAAAAAAATGGACTTCTTTAAACGAGATTTATATAGTTTCGTGTCACACGCGATGCTTGCGCCAAACTTTTGCGCGCCAGTTCGCTCGGTTGTAAATACGGTTGCATCACTGCAAGCGCAAGATCGCGCCTCGACTTTCACTTTCCTCTACAAGCAACACGCTCGAACATGAAGCTCAACGACAAAGGATCCATCGACGAAACAACAGACTCGGATCGTTTCAACTTCAATTTTTCGTACCTTTGCTCGAGCAAGGGTATTCCAAAGGAAAAAAAGACGCATAAAATAAGAAGAAGGATAAAGATGAGCCAAGAGAGGAGCAAGGATCGGGGCTCGTTTCGCGATGATTTCCGTTGCAGGACGGAGAAAGCACGAGAAACATGGTAAGCGGCGCGAAAAGTGTAACACGCAGCAAGGCACGATCTCTAATCAAGAAGTATCACCCCGCGTAAATCATCTCATCCCTGGAGGCCGTGGGGGAAGCCAAGAGTTGCCAAAGTTACAGACCGCGCGGCGCGGTCGAAGAAAAGCAAACGTTGAAGCGTGGTGCGAACGATGGATATACAAGTGGCCGAAAGGGGTGGCGAGAAAGGAGCGAACGTCGAACAAGGATGTAGCCAGGAGGAAAAGGAGGGTTGGTTGCTCGCCGGCTACCAGAGTTACGGAGGCGTTGGGTGGTCGAGGAGTCGGGAGAAACGAGGGAGAGGGCGAACGATTGTGGCACTTTGCAAATGCATAGGAAACTCGGTGGCAGACACGAAGAAACGGAACGCGAAGGCAACAAGAACGTGAGAGAAGGAAGAAGTCTAAGCCAGCAGTGGTGAAAGCACCCTCTATCCTCGTCTTTCTTCTTTTCCTTACTTTCCTTACTTTCCTTACTTTCTCTGTCTGTTTCTCCATCCTCCAGCTTCGAAGCTCCCTTCTCCTGCGGTTTCTCTTTCAACTTCCTCGTGCTCTCTCGCCTTCTCTCTGTTTCTCTCTTTTTTCCCCTCTCTCTCCCTTTCTCATCTCTGTGGCGAAGGCTCCCCTCTGCCCCTCTCATTCTCTGATTCATTCAGCACAGTTGCCTCTCTGTACGAGGCTCCTTTGCGGAGGTGGAAGCAAAACAACTCGAGTGGCCCTGAACTCCATAATGGCAGCAGTCCATTTTTTTCTCCTATCGCACACTTTTCCGCGCATTGTTCCACCGAGGCAAATGGAGAAAAAGCAGGATAGCTAGATGTACGCGGAATCTCGGCGAAAGGGAAAAAGAGATCGCGAAGGGTGAAGAAGGGTGAAGAAGGGTGAAGGAAAGGAAGGAAGAGGAGAGTAAAAACGAGGGATGTTCCGACTGTCTCCCCCGCCTCTGTTTCTCCCTTACGCTTGGCTAGTCCTCGTGGTCGTGGTCGTAGCCATCGTCGTCGTCGACGTTGTCGTGGTCGTCGCTTGTTCCTTCGTTCATCCTGCTGACCAACTTCGCTCGAGTACTCCCCTGTTTCCTCTCCTCCCTCTACCTCTTCTACCTACCCCTTCGCCACCCTCTCTCGCCCGCTGTCCGATCTTTCTCTGACCCTCTTAACCCTTTTCAACCCTTCCGCTCGGCTCGTCGACGATTCTTTTGAAGGGCTTATGAATAACTTCTGCCGCCGCGTTAAATGGAAAAACGAGCGGCATTGTTTACGGAAAAGGGGGTAATACCTTTCGTCTCGAGGCTCTCGTTGATCGTCCCGCTTTTATTCATGACACCAGCCCTCCTCGAAAGGCCGAGGAAAACGGATGGAAACGTGAAGAGTTGCGAACCGCGAGAGGAAAATCGCCTTTATCCCTCCCTTCTTCCTTCCTTTCCTCTTCTTCTTCCTTCGCCTCTTTTTCTATCACCGTGGAACCTTGTGTCCTTCGCTTTCGGACGTACCGATGTTTACTTTTTTCTTCTTCTTCTTCATTTTTTTTTTTTTTTTTTTTTTTTTTTTTTTTTAATAAAAGCACCCGGAAACAGAGCTTTTGTCCCTACTACGAGGGTGGAGAAAGGGAGAGAGAAGTCGAATGCACTTTGTGCGGACTTGGTGGAAAACGTTGTACATCGGACTATCGGGACTCGGTCTCGTTTGGCCATGTCGAGGTGGGCAAAATCCTGAGCGTTGCGTGTTTTTCAAAAGGCTCGTTCGAGCATCGCGCGACCCCTATAGGATTTTCTTAAAGGAAAAAAATTCCTTTATGCGAGCCTCGTGGACAGAGTCGGCTAAAGCCTGGACGGAACTTTCGCTTTGCATATTGTCTCTTTATCAACGCTGCTTGTATCGTTGTTCGGTTATTCAACGTCTCGAGCCATTCGACTCCGCGAAATTGCCGGGAACAGCCTAGGTAGAACATTGTTGCGTTCCCTGCATCCCTTTTCTTCTCTGCAACTCGTTTGTTTTTTCCCTCTATCTTTTGTTGCGTTCTAACGACACGGATTCGAGACGGTTTTCAGAGGAAACTTCTTATCTGCAGGAGTGTAAGGCACAGAGATGTTTGAATAGTTTGTGAGAGCCTTTGGCGAACATTTTTTGAATCCCTTTCCCGACTTTTTTTGTTGTTAAGAATAACTATGGTGAAACTGAAACAGTTTGTAGTATCATACTCTTCGATTTTTCTTTCTGTTAACTAATACGCTGCATAAAAATAAAAAGAAAATAATTAAAAAAGAAGTAACAAAGCGATTACTTTAAAGAATTTAAACTTGGGTACATGCTTCGAGACGAACGAACGATTAAAACTCGATTTTTAGAGATTTCGTCGTTAACGAAACTCAACGAAAACTCCTGGACACGCGACCCGTTTCCTCGCTGTAGACGTCAGTCGACGGTCAAGCAAGAAATAAAAGCGGGGAGCGACTTTTCATTGTGCGTGTAGTTCCTCGCGCTTCCGTAGAATCGGGCAGTAACTTCGAAAATTCTAAAAAGTTCCGTCGGCCGTCGTTCTAATTTACATACCCGCTACGTTGCGCCCCGCCGTTTCCTGCTAACTTTAAACTAGTTGCGTCGACTTGCCGAAAAGTCGCGCATTTTTATATCGATCCGCGTCGCGTCGACCAACCTGCCGAGCCCACGTCGGTCCTGCTAGATTCTCTACAAACGCGAGCAATTAAGGCTGGCTGAAAATGCGGGTCACTTTAAAGAATGCTTTCGAACGAGATTGAAATTGTTGCCTGTTGTTCGTATCTTTAATTTCTTTTTTATTTTTTCGATCGAAATAGCGGTTGCTAATTTTTGTAACAATTTATATCGCGCAATACCGTGTATTGTTTTGTAAAGATTATTTTACATGGACGTAGCTTCGGAATCCACTGTCCGATTGTGTGGGGTAAAAGTTCGAGATAGTTCGAGCATCGGGAGAGACCGGCCAGTATCGATACGTCTGTTTTTTATATAAGTAAAACAAATAAATCAGCTTATCGTTCTTCTAATAACTTACATTTAAAATTTCGTGCAAACTAGAAAGTAGAACTAGAAAAAAAAAATGATTTCGAAACCTGTGCAAGCGAGAATTGGGTTAAACGTGTAAGGTGTTGACGTTGGTTTCACGATGGATCCTCTAAGAAGGAAAACATTTGTGATTTATGTGGAAAATTTAAGAAGAAACAACATCAAAGTTAGGACTTTTAAAGTTCCGATATATAAATCAAGGATACACTTTCACGAAAGCTACAAAATTCTCTTTCGTACGAGTTACCAGCCTATATTGTAAACAGAGGCAGAATTAATTCGAATCTAATGATCCTAGAAGGCAGGGAAACTGACTCAACCGCGGAGTCAACTTTCCCGCAAACTCGGAGGTCGTTGGTCGAAATCAAATTTGCCGTGCGTCGCTCGCCGCGATACACCGCCTGTACCCGCAATCTGTTAATCACCCAACAACTTGATTTCGGCGTCGCGTTCCGTCGCGGCACGCACGGCGTCGCGTCTGTGTCGCCGTTCGTCAAATCAACACGCGGAACGCCGCCGCCGTGCTACGAAATTAACACCTCGAACATCGTACTTCCGCGTGGCGATCGGTGGATCGTCTTCGTCCTGTCTACTTCGTTTTCCTTCGTCCAAAACTATCCAAGATAAACATTTACTGTCTTCCGTTCGGCGACATAAAAATATGCAGGGTGTTTCAAAACTGGTCGCGTGAAAAAGAATAAGTCGAAAACGTACAACAAACTTTCTTCGTACGAGGCTTTGTTTAGGAGAAAATCGTGTTCCAAGATTCACCAGATACGCTTGTGTTTAATCGTCTTTGCACAGATTCTTCGCGTATCTAGTAATAAATTCGATTGAAAGGACGCATTCTTATTCAGATTCATCCTCGAGGTTGGTTAGCGACTGTAACGAGGTGAATTTCCAACGAAGATGGAACGTGTTCGCGTGCACACGCGTTTCGGTTTTCCTTCGACCGAAAAATGTCTGCTGGCTCCTGGTCAGACGTTGACCATTAACCTCTCGGCCGCGATTTGCATACGCGACGTTTGTCCGTCGAACCAGGGGGGAGGTTCCAGGGAGAAGGGTTAAACTTTGCACAGTTAGTCACCGTCGACGCTAACCGTTCGGAGGTTGATGACATCTTTCCTCTCCCTCTTCGTCGTCTTCTTCTTCTTCTTCGTTCACCTACCTACCCGCTTTCCTCACCCTACTTTCCCTTCGTCGCTCGTTTCTCTCCCGTTCTTGTCCCAAGTCGAAAGCGTATATAAGCGCGTGCCAAACGATTCGTAGCAGGCCTCCTTTAAATTTGTTTCGAGCCTCGCAACTTCCATCGAGAGTATAAGCGAGACAGAGAGGCAAGAGAAAGAGAGAAGAAGATTATTACCAGAGGCGAAAGAAGAGGAGAAGTTCATCCGCGTTCCTTTTCCGGCTAATTGCGTCGTATTTCCACAATCAGGCCGAATTTCCGCGGGTGACGCGTTTTATTTTCGACCAGATACCACCTAGCAGACAGGGACCGTAGGAGAAGGATGGAGGATCGTTATATTTAACTCGTCACGGGCCGGGGTTTTCTGGTATTTCTGCGTGCGACCGTGTTAATTGTTGACGCGAACTTCGTTCCGTTCGATTATTTGACTTGCCGGAGATGAAACGAGATCGAGTTCAGGCTCGTCGATTCAGAAGGGAAGCGTGAACTGATTTTTTCAGACCTTCCGAACGATCTATTTTCGAGGGAACTTCACGGGGCGTGTCTGAAGCTCTTCGCCACCGAATCAAATTTAATCGCTCCGATAAACATTTCCCTAGGAATAATTAAATACAGCTGATTCTTTTTATATTTTCATGAAAACGTTTCAAGCATCTTGTTCTCGTATCGCGTCGAATAATATTCCCGTCCATTTCTCCAGCCGTTCACCACGGAAACTAACAATGCGTCATAAACACACCTCGACAGGACGAAATGAGCATAATCGAGCGGTGAATAGAGACGCACAGGAAACGCGAAAGCGGTTCCCGATCATCGGTGGCCGGCGATGCGTATCATCGAGAACGATTATCTCGACTTTGCGCGGGACACGTCGAATGCGAAACGC
>SMSQ01026157.1:342475-353642 GCA_019453375.1 Ctenoplectra terminalis | reverse complement strand
TGTATAAGAATTTCACGGCAGATGCAATTTTAAAAGAGTTTTATTAAAATTGATCGATGCGAACGAGTGCAAAATTCAAAGAAAAAAAAAAAAAAAAAAAAACTCGAAGAAACCAAAGTCTAAGTCTTGTTCCACGAAGAAACAAAGAAGCCTGTTGGACTTGTTGACACGAAGTGAGTCATTCTCGTGGGCACGCGACCATCGACTCATTTACCCGAACAAGCAGAAAGTCGTTTTGCATTTCAGATTCGTCTTTCGGATAGAAGACAAAACTGGTAGAATGCGTCGAAAAGTTTTCGAAAAATTACCGCGAACTTTGATCCTGAATCTGGCACTCTTATCTGGAAACTTTTCGAATGACCCGTGTAAGAAGCGGTGCGCAGAGGAGGAGCACCTGTTCAAGAAGGAAAAAGAGGAACGAGAAAGGGAGAGAAGGAGAGAAAGAGAGAGTGAAGCGATTTAAAGCGGTAGGAGACTTATAGAGCGAGAAATTCAAGGAGAAAGAGACGAACGCTTAAAGAGGGAATACTTAAAAAAAAAAAGAAAAGAAAATAGAAAAAGAGAAGGAAGAGCGGACTCGAAGAAAGAGAAAGGCAAACATAGGACGAGATTCAGGAAATGGAGATATTTGTAAGAAAGAAATTCAAGAAGAGGAACGTTTAAAGTAACAGAAACTCAAAGGAATGAAACGTTGAAGGAATTAAACTGTGGAAAAAGGTGCAAGTGTTTCAAGACAGAAGAACCAAAATGGAGGAAGGTTTCTGTAAACGTGTAAAACCTGATGTACAGAAACGCGTGTAAAACGAGATTATAAAAGGAAAGTGAAAAGAAGAAGACGCCTATGAAAAAATGAAACCACCCACAAAATTCTTTAACACGGAAAGTTTTAAGTAAACGGAACCTCAAAGAATCTTGGCGGTATCAAAAACCAAAAGAAAATCAGGCTGGCTAGGGAAACAACTCTTAAACGGAGTTAAAAATCGACTCAAGACTCAAACTCTATAATCCGAGCAACCCCAAAGACGACAAAAAGGAAAAGAAAAAAAACGAAAAAAGGAAGGAGAAAGATTACTAAATCGGAAAGAAGGTCACAGAAAACTGTACTTTTCACTTCCGGATCCAAGCGAAAGGGCTCTGGACTCACGATTAATCGGCCAGCATCCCATCAATCCGCATCAGCGTTTGTCGCATTGGCAGAATTCCCTTGGTTCTACGTAAAATCTGGCGCCGATCTCGGAGTTATGGCCCGGTCCCCCGGCGAGGGTGCCTGAAAAATGTTGCCTGTTCCGACCATAAATTAAGAAAGGTTCCCGCGCAATCTTCCGATCTCTGACTGGCCGTAGCCGAAAATCGTTAACGTGCTCGCGGATCGCTCGTCAGCAAAAGGCGCCGCCGCGATAAGGAGACCTAAGACATGTCGTTGCTCCCAATTTCGAGTAATATCGTAAATTTCGCGAAAAAGGGGGCGAACCAGAGGCGTCGTTCGATGGAATTAGCCGCTGTAATTCCAGCTCGATTCATTATCGAGCATTATGTCCACGGTTCGCACGCTTTTCGTCTGCACGCGACGGTGTCCACGAAGAGGACGCTGAACGGTGAGTTTGTTCGAAACGAAGGTCGACCTCAAGGGATGAGAATCTTGGGAAAAATCCGGAAAAAGGAAGGTGGTTGAAAATCTACGCTTTATAAAGTTTTTGCGGAAGATTCTTCTGTTGGGCTTTGTCGGAGATTATAAAGTGTTTTTTTTTTTTTTTTTTAGAATCAAGAATGCTAAAGACCTTTTTTTAACTTTGTAATACATATTCTGTGTCAGATCTGTAAATAACCAACGACCGAAGAGTAAAACCTTTTACACGAGCCAAGTCATCCCATTACACAAAACCTGACCCAAACAACACCACGAACCTGAAGCATCGCTTATCTCGTTTCTCATCTACGAGCAAAGAAACCATGATTTTGGTCATTAACGAGGAAAACGACGCGACTACTGGATCTGGATTATCCTAATATCCTTCGAAGAAGCTCGTGTAGTTGCGACAGCATTATGAATCAGGTTTTTATGAATCGGTGCGACGCGGTTCGCGACGAGGGCGAACCGGTTGCGGCGATACATCATCGGTCCTGAAATCGGAAAAAGCGTGTAAACCCCGTGGAAATGCCGTCGCGCCGCGTCAGCGTTCCTTTTAATTACTTTTCCTTGCGCAACACTCGACCAGCATCGGCCTCCGCACGCTACACGCCCCCGAAGCCTCGCGATTTAATTATTTTAATTAAAACGCTCGACGTCGCGAGTCGACGCGTGCGAATATTCGCGCGTACACGAGGATAGAATCTCGAAAGAGTAATTCGATGAAGGAAGATGGACAGGAGGAAAAACATCGAAGATTAAAAACGAAGGATCGTCGGTGAACTCGCGAACGGTGCACGATGGAGACCCGTTGCGTCGTCGGGGAGACGCAAAAAGAGGAACGAGGCGAACGAAAGAAACGCGGATAATTTTATCGACTAACATCAAAATCGTGGCACCATGGCTACCCCTTCCGTTGGTTCGTCGCGTTGTCCCTCCCTCTTCTTCCATCTATCCGTGGTCACGGTGTCCGACGAGAGGAGTCGAAGCGTTGCAAGAGAGTAAGAGCGCATCTAGAAACGGAGGGAAGTGGAAAGAGCGAGCGAGGAGCGTCGAAGAGACCGAAGAACGTAGGAAAAAGACGACCAACTCGAAGGGAGAGTTAGGCAGAGTTAGAAAGAGTTAGGGAGAGCTAGGGAGAGCTAGGGAGAACTAGGGAGAGCTAGGGAGAAACAGTGTAAGCGACGGATCGCTTTGTGCGCTTCTCTGCTCGCTGGCTGGCTAGCTCGCTGCTGCTACTTGCGTTGCTGGTGCAAGCAACGCTGCTAGTGGTGCTGCTGGTGCTGACGATGCCGACGACGCTGGTGGAGCTGCTGCAGGAGCAGCTACGCGCTCTCTTCTGAGCGCGCGCGGTAAACAAAAACTCAACGGCGACGTTGTCGGATCTTCCCGCTCGAGGTTCAGGGCCTTCCTCCCATTGGCCACCGCCGGATTTTTGTCCCTCTCTCCTTCTTTCTCTCGTTCCTCTCCACTCGCAGCTTCCTCCTGCTACCCTGGTCCTCCCGATGATCCCTCCGCCTCCCTGGTCCACCTGCTCTGCCACTCTCGAAACGGCCCCACGGCTGGTGGTGTAAGCGCGTCTCACGCGCGCGAGCGGGGATGTTGACGATGAGGGACGCGGAAGGGTCGGGGGAGCTGGTGCACCAAGAGAAGAACGAGGGGCAAGGGGAGATTGGGAGGGAACACGGAGGACTCCGCGACGACGGAAGGGGAGGGCACAGGAATTCCCTCTCCTCTACTTTTCACCCGGGTTCGCGGCGCATCGTCTCCGACACGCGCGCACACGCGTTTCCCGATGACGCTTTTAAGTGTGCGTACGTGTACGGAGCGAGTACGTGTGGTGCACGCGTGCACTCTGACGCACACGTACGCGCGATCGCTGGAATGCACGTACACACGCGAGAGAAAGGCAAAGAGGGTCGGGTTGGGTTTCCCGTGTGCGTCCGTATATCGGTAGCCGATCGGCGCGCATCGATGCGCGTGTCTCCGCAGAGAATCCTACGACGTATGCGTGCACGCGTACGCGCGCGGCCGTGCACGCGCGTCTACTCGCTCACGCGCGCAGTTGTATGCAGGCGCGTGCTCGTCGCGGTGGACTTTTCTCGCCAACGACCATGTTTCGTCGAATTTTTCGACAAGGTGGCCGACGTTCCCCATAAATTCGGGAATCGATTAAGATAATCGATGACTCGAGACAATCCCAAATTTTTTATTATATTCGCCGGAAGCTTCTCCGTGTTTAAAGAAGCAATCGTAAAATCGACTGTACCACCCTTTAATACCGATGTGAACGAAAAATGTAAAAAACGCGTAAATAAATTAATATTCAACGGAAACGAGATTCTCCTCTAACCGTGGCCCACCAACATGTACGCGAGTCCAAGTCGGTTTCGCGCGGGAACACGAGGAGTATCTCGCGGCATGTGCATGTGCACACACGCGTACGTACGCGCACGTACGGGGCACACACGTGTAGACGAGGAGGAACGAGTCGTGTTCCATCGGTTCCATCGCGCGTTGCCTCTGTTCCCTTCTCCCTTTCTCACCCTGCCGCGCCTCCTCGTCCTCGTGGTCCGTCCTCCTTTTCCTTCCCTCGAGAGGCGGCTGCGGTGGTGGCAGTCGCTCCCCCTCTGGCGCTAACCCGGCCTGCACTTTTGTGTGTTTAAATTGGGTTGCGTTCTACGCTCGCGCTTCGAGCATTAACCGAATCCTTAATTACTATTCTGATTGCGTTTCGCCGGCGCCCAGATATCTCTTGGCCACGCTCTTAATATCTGAGAGCGCGACCGCTGAGAATTTTCGGGTCGTTTCGACCCGTTGTCGCGGGTTTCCATTCGGCCTCGCTTCACCGCCTTTATTAGCGAGACTGTCGACTCGATGGTGTTTCTTAAATCGTTTAAGGGATAGTGTGTGGGAATCGATCGAACTTTATTTGTTCTTGTTCTTGTTTTATTCCTATTCAAGTAATCTGCTTGCCACTTCTTTTTTCTTTTTTTTCTTTACCGAGATAATGATGTCTGTTTTGTTGTCATGTTGCTTGAGATGGATTACCATGTTCCTTGCATATTTTGTTCTTACGTATTGTTGTCTCGCGCACCTCGTTTCTGTAAATCCACTTCCTGCATAACTTCTTGTATATCTTCTCTGTTTGCGCATTCTTTTCTTATATATTCTCCGTCCCGTATTTGCAAGCAAACAAGCGCAAGGTCCATCTTCTTTATCCTAGCCGCTAATTAAGGATCAACCGCAGAAAATACTTGAGAAACGAAGAGAAGTATCTAACGATTATACCATGATCTAAGCTGGTTATGCTTACAAACGCTCATTTTTATCTCGAACAAACGTTCAACCTAGTGGAACGACGTCAATATGCGAGTGGAGACTGCTAAAAATTTGTAAAATATATCTCGATTATGGGCTCGAGAGGGAACCTGTTACGGGACAAGGGAAAAAAACTGGGCGTTATGTCACCGTTCGCGTGCGATTTTAAGGATCTAGCGGAGGCCAGTTACGTGGAGAGAAATCGAGGAACGCGGTTGTATCGCCACGGTGATACGAAAATTATATGATACGAGTTTTAGTTGGCCAAGTTCCGCGTGTACGCGTTCGCTGTAATTGCACGGTCGCGGAGAAGTGGAATCGATGGAAACGCTGACCAGCCCGAAGTAGAATATTCCGTCTTGGCTAGACAGCCTACTGGTTACTTCGCGAACTCCAGAGATACGCATCTTTTACGACCTTGCCGACCTAATGTGCAAATAAACGTTTGGTTTTCTTTTCGGTGTAGCAAAGAACCTTCGAATTGCATCGTTGAAAGCATAGATATCGTAAAAAAAAAAATTAAATTAAATTAAGTGATTGCTAAATTGTTGCTAATAACGTTTCTAAAAAAAAAAAAAAACTTTTTGCATAAAATAAACCATTTTTTAATTCTTTTTATTTTATTATTATTTTTTTCCTTTTTTTTTTTTTTTTTTATCAAACTCACTTGATGCATTCATAATTTTCTTGGGAGGATTCCGGCGGATGGGCCGCCATTCGAAATCGCGTCGAGCGAATGACGGGGTAGAGATCGGTTCGATTACTATCTTAATTGTAACTTTAATTGTGTTCCTCGTTTAGCGACGAAGTTATCCAATCACTTTCTTGGCCGTCGATGGAAGTGGCTAAACAGTTTCATGAAAGTACCGCGAGTGCCGCACAGCTAGAAGTTATATCGACTTAAGCAAACTTTCTTTACCCGGGTGCAACGCGTTCCTTCGATTAGCATCTGCGTTTTTCTTTCGTGTTTCCACGTCGAACATACACGTTTACCGGTACCCCGCTCATTATCGCCCTACCCTTAAACATATCGTGTGGTTATTTTCATTTTCTGTTACAAATTCATGCAAATTTATCACACGAACCAGCTATTTTTTTTTTAATTCATTCCAAGCTATAATCTCTAATCTTCGAATCACTCTCGTAAATTCGAACTGTAACGTTAATTCGAAAGCAAACAAAATTCCCAAAGACCCCGAAGAAGAATATAACGAACATAACGAGAAACCAGAGATACCGAGGACGCTCCCATCGATATTTAGCGAGAGAAGAGATTACGATCGTCCAAGTCGAGGGCCGGAGGCAACGAGCGAATCGCATCCGAGGGGACCCGTGGAAATCCAGCTGCTCGAACGAGTCACATCGGATGCCGTTGGTTCCGCGGAGCGGCGAAAAGGGAAGTTGGCGTTGCGGAAAAGAGGAAGGAAACGTCTCTTGACGTCTGTCGAGGTGACGATCGCAATTACCGATAAACTGATCCCCCTTAAGTCGTCCAGGATAATTCCTAGCCTCGGTTACAACCGATTTTCCTCTCGTTTCCCCGTGACTCATTTATCGTTGCCAGAGAAGACACTGGTTCGCGACTTTTCTAGCTTATCCGTGTAAACCGACGGCGAAGGAAGCGCGGAAGTAGGTAAACGTAACGAACGGCGTAAGCGCCGGCGTGGAATAACAATGATGCCTCGAGGTGGCAGACCCGTCTTCCGCGCGTCACGTTTGAGTTTTTACGCGATCGTGGACTATCCGCGAACAGTTGGAACAGCCTCGACCGGTGCACGTGATCCTCCAAACGAATCGTTGAGTTGTTTTTTCTTCTTCTTTTCTATTTTTAAAGTTAAGAATGTGTGTGTTAATTGATACCGTGATTAAAGGTGATAGTTGGAGCGACGATGGGAGATTGCATTATGCCCAGACTGCATTAAAAAGGTAACTGATTTTAGAAAAAGATAGGAATATTCTTCAAAGGCCATCCCTCGTACGTTAAAAGTGTAAAACGCAGTGGTTCCACCTTCGTTCTCGGTTTAATCGCGAAAAATGAACTAAAAAAACTCTCAAAGCGACGACGATTTGAAGGAAAGAGGATAAAAAACATAGGGGTGCGTTTTCACGGTGGTCTATCCTGTAAACATCGAAGGGTTTCCTTCGTGGCAAGAACCGGCTGGTAACTTCGTCGAGCGGTAAATCGAGCATCAACGCGGTCTTTCACAAAGGATAGGAATTGTTCAACGTTTCATCCCAATTATTAATCTCATTACCGGTTTTTTCTTTTTTCTTTCTTCTTTACGCGCCAGCTTACCTCCATTTCGAACCTGTTTGCGAATCTTCTATTAACGCGAGCGGTGGGTTTAGATTTCGTGAAAATTTCATTGATTTGCACGAGTAACTGGCAAGAGATCAAACATGGCACGGGAAACAAATATTATAGAAACGAATAGAAACGAATAGAAACGAGTGAGAATAAGCGGAAACGAGAGCATGGAAAAAGAGAGAGGTACGTAAAATTCGGATCAAACGGTCGAAAACGTCTTCGGAATAGGATCGTCGGGTCGAAGATCGTCTCGAGCGTCGGCGGTGTTCGTCGTCGAGACGATTAGCGCCGTGACGCTGCTGATGCAATCGACGCGTCGTCGTTAACGCGATTACCGACGGATTACGATTACTCACCCTCTCGAGCGACGTTGTCTTCTTTTCTGTTTCTTTTCATTTTCTTTTTTGCTTTCCCTTCGTTCCTTTTATTCACCGTTTCGCGAAGCTTGGCATCGTGTCCGACGGATATTTTTAGATTCGCTGCGTGAGTCAACGACAACGACCATTCGACGCGTTACACGTCCCGTTCTCTCTTTCTTACACCTGCGAGAGTATTCGCGTAAATACCGGAACGACCTTGCACCTTGATTCACTTTTATCTTTTTTATCGAATCGTTGCTAGGTTACCACCATGGCGAAGGTAAACGACGAGGTTTTCATCCTATTGACAAAATCCAGGCCGATTCCTAGAGAATTTTAACGAGATCTCGACAAAAATCGCTATAAGTATGTTTATCGTCGGCCGTTGCGTGAGAAAAAAGATCGTTCGACGTCATTTTTATGCCGATTTACAGTTTTCCGTCCGCTTAATCGGACAACGGGACAGTTTTCTAATATACTCTTACGGGATACTAGAATTTACGGTATTTCTTTTCCAAGCAACGCTCTATTTTTGGCACATTACGAATTCGTTCTTTCCAATTTTATTTTTTCAAGGCACCTCGACGAGCCGAGGCAGAAAATGGTAAACGATGGAGAAATACGAAACAAGAGAGGGCGGAAAAAGGCTCGGGCGATCTCGTCGAGGCAACGAAACATCCCGTGTACGCATTTTAATTATTTTCCGGCGGCGGACGATAGAAAGTCTGTTCACTTTGAAGCAACTTCGATGGCGCGGAGTGCCCTCGAGGAGTCTGCCTTGATTTAAATGCGTACGAGGACTTTGGTGGCGCTGCACCGTGCACTTGTATGCGTGCTACTAGAATAGCAATGGTGAGTTATTTTCAGGTGACACTTTGGAGAGGATTCGTGCGAGTAATGTCACTCATAGGCGTTCGCCGCGAGAAAGCCAACGAAAGCCAACGAAAGCCAACGAAAGCCAACGAAAGCGGCTCTTTCCGACCCGTTAAAAAACACTCTCGCCTATTCTCGACGCTGTTCCTCTAGCGGAATTCTTTTTCTAGAAAATTCATCCGCGTATCGTTCAATCGGTCCAGCGCGAAGCGAGAGACAGAATATTTGTTTCGTAAATTATTTAAAAGTGTAAGCAGGCGAAACAATTTTTGTTTTCCCTCGCATATCGTTAAACATTTATTTGAAAGAGGAACAATGTAGGAACAAAATTATTCGAGAAACTGTGTTCTTAAAAAACGTTGCAATTTTATTGGCCGCTCTTAAAATAATTATTGGTGATCGTTTCGATGGTTCAGGGATGAAACTGAAACTTTATTCCATTCTAAGAGAAAGTCTTTGACATTCGTAATGACTGTACACGAATTCTCCGGTTTTTGCGAGCCCTTTAATCCCACAAATCTGTAATTGCATACAGCCCTGGAAACTGGTAGACGCGAAATAATAAACAACGATTAAAGTAAAAGCGTGTCCGTACGAAATGACCGGCAGGTAATTAATTTGTCGGCTAATCTGGCGCGCACAGGCGGCGGCGTCGGTCGGGAAACAAGAGAAAGCATTTCTGGAGAACGCTGTATCCCGAGACGAAAAACGTGGCTGCAAGAGCGAACGCACAGGACGAATACATAAATGCAAATAACGCGTGATGCCAACCGGGGCGTGCAAGTATCCACGGGGTACCTGTTGCGCGTCATTCATTTTGGTACTGATCCAGTCAACGTTTGTTTGAAAATCAATCCCGGCCAGTCGGCCAGCTGATGAAACTGACCAATATTTTGTAAGCCGTCGAGCGAAACCAGATCAGGGGATCGCCATGGTGCTACTACGTCCAACGAAATGGTTCCGTCATTGTTCGGTGTTTTCAATGAAAGGTAATTTACACGATGATGAATGAAATTGTTTGGGAACGGGATTTCCGATTAATTCTAAGGGATTTCTATAATTAATTTTATCGATAGGGACAGATTCGAAGTAGAAGATATTTGCAATTAATGCTTAAATTGTCGATAATTAAAACGAACAGGATTAAAGGAATTTTTCAAATTGAAATTATGGGAAATTGGAGAAAATGCGCAACCGTAAATTGAAACACCTTAGACGCGTGGAATAAAAGGGAATAAAAGTAAATAAAAGTAAATAAAAGTAAATAAAAGTAAATAAAAGGCAGGGATTACTCAAGTTCTCCACCGTAAAGTGTTTAATCCTTTCCGTTGGAAAGGTTCTCGAAATACATCGCCGTGATCATTCCCGCGAACGCGTTTCTAATCGTTTCGATGTATATTTAGTGCACGGCACGTCTAATTCGGCCACGGTTCAGCGAAGAATGACTAATTCGACGGTTGGTAGACGAGCTGTTGGACATTTCAAAGCCGCGCCACGTCCGCGCGGCCAGGGAGGGAATTTGACCCCTTGAACTGGATAGTGGTCACCAGGCAGAAAGAGCACGTCGGGTATCGGAAGCTTTGGCAGTGGCTCACGGTCAAGCAGATCGGAAAAAAGTTGCGTCGCGTGGCTGCCTGCCAGAATTACTTTTGCTAGGTTCGATTAATCTCGCGTTAACATCCCTTTTTTCATCGTCGATAAAATAAAAAAGAAAAAATTTCAATAAACAGCACCAAGAATCTACAAGTTTGTATAATTGTTCATAGAACACTGGATGCTTCGAAGAAAAAGAGAGAAAAGAAAAAGAAGAGTAAAAAAAGGAAATAGCATTTCAAAGAAACCTCTTAAATGTGGAATTTCATGAAGCACGAGAGATCGTTTCGATGGTAACGACGCTGTTTTTCAGCACGCGAAGAAAGAAGATCTATCGTGCGGATCGTGAATCACGATCGAAGAATACCTACTTTAATTAGCACGGCGTCGTTTGGTCGAAAGGTGTGTCGTGTGATAGCAAGTTCACCGGGAAAAAGGAGACGCGGACATACATACGTACACAGAAGCGCGTACATATTATACAGAGAGGGGAAAAACGGAAGAAAGAATCGCTTAATTCGCGGCGGAGCGCGCGAGCGCGTCCCTCGTATATGTAAATTTAATAACGCCAATTTGGTGTGGGTGCAGAGCGTCGTGCAGGACAGTTTACATGTGCTGGTTGTGCATTATGCATGCGTATTGTGTGCACCTGTTGCCCCAAATCAAGGTTCGCCTCTCTTGCGGAAACCTAATGCAGCATAATTGTGCTTTGAACGCAAACAGTGTCGGGTGTGGAGGGCGCCCGGGGAGGGTGACAACAAAAAAAAGAAGAAAAATTAAAAAAAAAAAAAATGAGACCCTGCAACGAGAGCATTATCTTGTTCTCATGCGATATTAATGAGACTCATTTTCATAAATGCCTCCGCTCGGCCCATTAAAATTTATATCACTTTGAGCCGTGGCAATCACGTTACAACTTACTATATCTTCGTAACAGGCCTCCTCTGTTCCCCGCGACTCCGTGAAAAATTCGTTTCGCGTTGCTGCTTTTGAAGTCGTACGGTGTAATTGAATCGTTTCACGTTTCATTTTGCCATGTTTTCGTTTTTTCCTTTCTTTCTTTTTTTTTTTTTTTTTTTTTTTTTT
>SMSQ01026157.1:312073-342090 GCA_019453375.1 Ctenoplectra terminalis | reverse complement strand
TTTTTTTTTTTTTTTTTTTTTTTTTTTTTTTTTTTTTTTTTTTTTTTTTTTTTTTTTTTTTTTTTAGCGAAAGAGAGCGAAAAGAAGAGAGAAAGAGAGACAGAGGGAAAGAGAAGCCTGTTTTTGGCGAACCACCGCTTCGGTTTGCTTCGAACTTCGATACCTTTTTGAAACGTTTCACTTGGCCACGCATCGAACAGCTCTGTCTTGGAAAAACCAGTTTGCTTCAACTTCAAAGGGCTTGTGAAACAACGTCGCGTACTCGTCGTACTCGTCCTGCTCTCTATCGTTGATTGAAGTACATTTTTTAGAGCGAATATTCAGAAAAATACACAACCCAATCTAGCAGACTTCTATTAATATGAAAATTAATCATTCTAAACGATCCTTGTAACGAGACGATACGAAAAATCAATCTCGCGATACTCGTTCTCTTCGCGACCCGCGGGAGGGAGAGGTGGTAACTAGCTCGCAAGGAAGCCGAGAAAGCTGCTATCCGGACTCCGTTCGAGCTTCCGTCGAAACACGTTGGATACGTGCCACTGGACCACGCCTGTGAGCTAGCCTCCCGACTAGCATCAGAGAGGAGCCGTCCTCCCGTGTATCCTTAATGTTCGCCGCTCACGAACGCGCGCGCCATTCCTCTGGTTGGATGCCTGTAATTCTACAACGGCGTGGTCCGAGGATGTATTGGCCTGATAATCGCGTCGTTCGATAATACGCGTTTATTTTAAGCCACCGTAAGAACCACGAACGAAAAGGAGCACGCGGGAAAAATTCGAGCGATTCGCCGCGCGTGAACCACGGTGCCGAACCGAGGAACGACTACGAGGAGCGGTCGAGGAAAATTTCATCGGCGTTTGGTCGCTTCGCATAAATAGCCCCTGACGAAGGCTGTTATTACGATAAATCATGTTTTTGCGGGCCAGGCGTCGCGCGGAATCCCCGCGATAATTGATATTATTGCGCGGTAATAAAATATACTTACGCGGCGTTCCTCGTGCCGCTCGTTCGATCGTTCCGACGATATTTCACGCACACATGGAACGCGAGTTTTAATCACCGCGACCAAACATTTTTTCTCCTCGATTCGTCCAGTGCGCGGCTCGTCGATCGGTCGAAAAAGTGTTCTGCCTCGATCGGATGAAATTCCGCGGGATCTGGGCGAGGCAGTGAGAGAGAAAGAGACTAGAGTTCGCACACGCGTGCAAGCCCGCGAAACTCATTGCACCGTGACAAACGGCCGGGCTGAGGCATCGATATTAACTAAGCGTCCTGCCAGTGCAGCCATCGCTCGATGAAAGGCGGTTCTAGATACTCCTTCGGGGAGATCGTTCCCGATTTCTGCGGACGATAAGCAAACGGTACCGTTGATAACAGGGGATCGGTACGAAAATTGGGTTTTCCAATGGTAGACGCTGGGACTTTTGTAGAGTCCTAGACTTACCGTTGGAGAGTTTATGGGAGTTTCGACGGTGGTTTTTCGTAAATATGTAGCAAAAGGATTTCTATGAACGGTGCTCGAGCCGAGACGGACATGGTTACCGATGCGACGCTTAGAAACAAAATTTAGAACCCATTGTTTCACGTTTCTTAGTTCTTCTCTCAATGATAACGGAAGATTGTTTGACCTCCATTTTTGAACGTCACTTGTCAAAAGACTCACCAATTAATCAATTCAGTCCTCCGATCCTATTACTAGGACCAGTCACCTCCATCAGCGTCCAAGGTGCCAGTAGAGAAGCAACAGGACCGCGATCCTTCGATGGACAACGGAGGCAGCACCTGTGCAACGCAAAATGAGCCCGAATTATACAAACAAACAGTCGGCTGACGGTGGAAGAGTTAAAAATAAACCGGCTAGTCCGCGGAGAACGGGCGGAGCAAAAACGCAGGAACCTGCAGGATTCCTTCATCAATAACCGGGGGAAGGTTTCTGGTTGCGCGGCTATGATTAATACCGAGCAACAAGAAAACAGGTCCCCGCTACGCGGCACGATCGCACCGCGCGCGGCCATAGCTGGCTAACATTTCCCCTCGGCGTCAGAAGAGGCTCGGAACGTCTCCGTTCTCGACGGACGTCGAGGTTTCTGCATACCGTGGCGACGTGTACGCGCCAACGGAGATAGAAAGGCGAAAGAAAGAGCGAGAGAAAGATGGTACGAAATGAGTTGGAGCGAGAAGGAGAGGAAGAGAGGGAAAGAGGCGTCCCTCGAACGAAAAGAAAGGCAAGGCAAGGCTGACCGGCAGTCCTAGAGCTGGTACACGGTTAACACGTACGTGCACCGGTCTCTGTACGTCGGTGTGCGGCCCGTTGGCTATCTAGAATCTAGATGATGGCAGTGAGCTTGACCGAGTGGCGCTTCGCGAGGCCGGCCGACGCCCTTCCTCCTGCTTGGCCGCTTGCTTTTTGCGCAACCTACACACCTCTGCTTCTCTATTTCTCTATTTCTCTATTTCTCTATTTCTCTATCTATCTTCTGTTCCTCTGTTGCTCCGTTGGCCGTTACGCGTTCATCGCGCTCATCGCGTTCATCGCGTCCACACACCTGAGTACCATTATATTTCCCTACGTAGCTGCTAGTAGCCACGGGCTAGCGCAGCCGGCCGCGTAATCTCGCCGCGGTATTAGTTTTCATATTGGTTCGTACTTACAATATTAACGTAATATCGCGCCAACGGGTCCGCGTCTCTCTTTCGTTCTTACGCGGCTAGGTTCGCGTGCGAGCGAGCCAGCCACCGTTTCCATATTACTGTTTTATTAACGGTGCCCAGGGATATTAGATCGAGCTCGATTTTGCGGCGTTCGGACGCCACTCGTCGCCCAGGATCGAAATCACTCTTACGTTCGCGGATGCTTTAGGTGTAGAGGAATCGAAGGTAATTTGGTTCGTGGAAGATTTGCGCAGGAAACTGAAGGTTTCGAATTGGAGGTCAAAGGATCGGATCTAACGGTGCTATCGATCACAATCGAAGAGAAGATTTTGCATTGAAAAGGGGAGTAACGAAGATTCTTGAACGGAGAAATCCAAGTTTATCGGGGTCCACGAAATTTCTGTAAACGTGGCATTGGAAACTATAAGAGAGTAAACGGTATCGTAATTAGAAAGCCACTTAGCGTTCGAATCGCGAATATATGTTTTACGTAACTGTTTACGCGCTTCAGGAGCTAGAAACTGAAACCTTTTCTCCGTAACGCGACTGAAAATTAAAACGCGTTACGTTTTTCGGTCAGTCTCCAATTTTGTATCTCCAAAAAATTATTATCTTCCAATTACCCCTTTCATGAAATCTTTTCACCCCAATTTAACCCCTGTTTCGGTTTCTTTGGTATTTCGAATGATTTAAATACACGTTAAAGCAGTGATCGATGGAGCGTCAGTCACCGAGTCAATCGCGAAAAACGCGCCAAAAATCTGCGTGCCGCAGGTGTTCCAGTTCGATACGCTCGACGGGAGCGGAGAGGTTGCCAATGGACGCCGCGTGTGCCTGGGTGAAGAACCGACGGACATCGTCGTCCAGAGAGTCGTGCGGACCGCATCGCCCACGGCGATGCTCGCCGTGGCACACGGAAGCGTTCGGAGCGGCTCCTGTACACCGTTCCTAGGATACGGCTCGGTATTCAGATTTTCTCGCCGAGAAATGACCCTGTTCTATTTGCCGCCGCAACTCTGGCATCCATTTCGAACGTTCGAAAGGAGATTCTAAGATTCCAAAAGATTCTACGATCGCGTTTAATTTACTAGCGAAATTTGTTACAGGATTAAAGACAGAAACAGCCATAAACGTTAAAAGTCGCTGCTTTCGAGCGTTCGAGAAAAGATTTAGAGATCGTGTGACCGAGTTTAATTCGTAAATGAACTGTTTCAGGTGGTCGAAAGAACGCAACATCCATTTCGAGTGTCCAGAAAATGATTCCGAGTTCGTGAAATGAATAAAAGCGGGTAGAATATTCTCTGGATGAATGAAGTCACATGGCAACCCACGATTCTCCAAATAAAGAAGAATAACGCTTTTCAAGCTACTTCCACGCGATGAACTATGGAGCGAGAAAATCTCCTTTCTTGCAACATGCGTAACGATCCGTCGATGTTTCGGGTTTCTTTGCGTTTCTCGAAGACAGACCGCTGGCAGGATAAGAAAACGTTCATAGGCAGTGATTTGTATGCTCGCCGTTCGGCCACAGCTAGGCTTACAAATTATCGATGAGCACGAGCAGCGTCGTTAGGCGGACGTGAAAGTGGATCTCCGATGGTTTTTACTGTAACGTGGATACTTTGATAAAGAAACGGACTCTGTACGCGCTCCCCGGTTAGAAACATCGTCCACGTTTCCACGGGTCTTTCCCCGTAGCGTAATTAGTACCGCGGAAACGATTTCTGGTTGCTACACATCGGAAACGCGGTACGATTAATTTTTCTTAGCGCGAGATGGCGAAAAAGTAAGGCAATCCTAATTTTCCACGCTCGGAGAGAAACTATTAGAAGAACAGTAGAAGAAATTCATCGCATTTAGGATACGTTTCTTTCGAATCATCCTGTACGAAGCATAGCGCATCGATCGGTTCGCAACAGAATTGATTAGTCTGGTCAAAAAGAAAAGTGACGGATCGAACGAAGCGAGATACGCGTTGAACGCAAGGTATGACATCGTTCAACCCCTAATTCGTTTTCCGATCGGTCCTTACATGGCGAACAGGCTGGATCGCAGGCAAGGACACGAGGCGACCCTGCTGCAGGGCGTGAAACACGAGGCCGCAGCGACGGTAAGTTCATTAACCATTGCGAACGGCCGATACTTACGCACGCAATCGGCTCAGGAACACCGCAAGAAACCGATCTGTCCCCGGCCTGTGGCGACGAGCAAAAAGTCGCGGCGGAGACAGAAGTGGCGTAGAGAGAAGAGGAACAAGACGACGGAGGCGAGCACGCGAACGGGAGAAAGACGAGAGGCGGCAGCGAGCGCGGAACACGAGGAATAAGAAGACGAGGAAGAGGCACACGAAAAGTAGAGAGGCAGAAGAAGGAGTAGAAGATAGGAGAGTAGCACCAACGACGGGATACCATTACCGTTGATGCTGGATCGAGGAAAGGATAAGAGATAGAAAGAGTAAGAGAAGGAAAAAGGGAACGAGAAAGAGGGGAGGGCTAAACACACACGCAGCGGCAGTGTGCCTCCACACACGAAACGCGCTGTAATCCAACGACTGATTACTCGGTCGTGTCGTACCCGCCCATTCTCCGCTGAATTTTTCCTGCTCCCTTTCCACGTGTTCCCCTTTCCTCCGCCACAACGGCGGTGGTGGCGGCGGCGGCGGCGGCACCGGCAGCGGCTCTCCTCCAGGTTGGCCGTCTTTTTTCTTCGCCAACTGCCGGTGTAACCGTTGTAATTAGTAGCTATCCCCGTTTAAACGTCCGTAGCCGTGTACGTATACTTGGAGAGCACGTCCTCTTTATCTTTTTCTCTCTTTCCCTCTTTCTCTCCGGTGGTCTAGCGACTCCAGAGGAAAAGAGGGTGGTTGTCAGGGGTAAAGGGGATGGCAGGAAGAACGGCCAACAGTCGAACAGGAGGAATAGAGAGAAAGGTGTGTTAGAAAGAGGGGTAAAGGGGGAAAAAGGTGGAGGAAAGGGATGGTGCCGATAGTGTGGCGACGTCGGTAGTAGTGGCGATGGTAGTGGTGGTGGCGGCGGCGGTGGTGGTGGTGGTGGTGAGCAAACCACACGCCGCCGTAGCTGCTGCATAACTACGCGCTTATTGCACTATTTTCACCGTGAGCCGATACACGTGTGCTCGCTGCCCCCTCCTTCGTTCTGGCTACCGCGCATTTGCCTGCTGCAGGATCAAATAGGAGTGCACGGAAGATCGACAGGCTGGCAGAGAGGGGGATGAAAACGAGCGAGAGACTCGCGAAGGTACGTCGAGCGGGGAGGTCGGTGTCGAGAACGAGCCGTTCGTCCTGTCAAAGGATCAACAGGCGTCGAAGAAGCGTGGATCTTCGATTTGGAAAATGTCGAGAGAAAGGGGAGGTCTGGGTAGACGTTCGAGGAGAGAGGAGAGGTTCCCCGGAAGGCGGCTCTAACCTACAGCTTGACGATCTTTATACCGATTTTCTTTTCCTACGTATCCTTCTTTTTCGCCTCTTTTTCATCCTTTTAACCATCCGTTTTTCTTCTAACGGAATATCCTCCAACGGAGACACTTTAATTATGCAAGTTTCTTCAAGTCGTGGCGTTTCGATCCGCGTCTAGGATGTTAAACTTTAAAACGAATCACATACCGAACGAACCGAACGAACCGATCGACTTTCAGTAAAGCAACCGAGGAGACAGAAACGACGGTGAATTATGCGCGCATAAGTCACGAGCTGGGGAAATATTTATCGGCCGGCGAAAGAAGAATCCTCGATATGTAGCTCGGTGGAAAGTACGCGCGGCTGGCCGCAACGTGAAAGCGCGTGCAACGAGTCGCGAGCATCGGCCCCCGGTTGGGCGTGGAAGTGATTCATTGAGCGGTGGCGTGCATGAGCCGCGTATTATCTAGATAATGATGAGTTACGCTGCTCGAAAATCTTCGGCGTAGGTCAGGCCTTCGGATAACGGCTTATTCGCGCGACGGGCTCGAGCATCGCGAACAGCATCGCGGCCTGATCGCACAAGTTCATTAAACTCGGTAGGCGTGTCCCGGCCTCGAGAGGATACGGTTAAGTATGACAATGCGCTAGATTCGGTCCGATCTGTATCATCGATTCTATCGATCCGCCGATTTTTCAACGAGCCACGATCGGGCCAAACATTGGACGAAATTAATTCGGTTTCTTTCGGAAAGGGTTGTTGCGATCGGTCCAACATATTCCCATCGTTCGTTACGTTCCAACGAAACTTTTATGCAAGTAAATTTAAAAGTAAATCTAGAAAGTACAACTTAATGCACGACTAAATTTATCTTTATTTTAATTCCACGATTATCCGGTGACACTTTTATAGGGGTTAATTCGCACAGGTATACGCGTAGCTTAAAAGGCATCGAGCGTGCAATTAATCGAGCGACCAGTCGGTCGTAATTTCGCTAGAGATTCTACGCGACCATCCTGGATTTATTACCGCGCATCGCGAGCAGGTTAATACCTGCGTTCGATTAAAAATCATTTTTCTAAGATCGTACCGGATGGCGTCCAATTTACTTTGAACCTACTTGCCGCGTTCATAATTCAAGGATAATTACTTAATAACAGATCGGTCCGCGCCTAATGTTCGCTTTACGATCGATAGAGCAACCGTAATTCTTTAAAACTCATTTTTTCCTTCTGTCGACGGAAGCTACGCCAACTTGCCCTAATTCCCTCCTGTATAAACTACTAATTCCTATCTAATAAAGTCTCATCCATTTATCTAATATTTCAAAAATTATCCAACATCCTTGGCAAACAAGACTGAAACCTCCCCGTCGAAGAGAAGAAGCAGAAAACAAACCCGAGAAAAATAAGAACCATAAGAAGCGAAGAACACGGGAACGCGTACAGCTCTATTTGTATCCCTCGAGAAACCTATCCAACCGATCTCGATCGTTGGATCGACTCGGTCTCGCGAGATGGTTAATAATTTCCAGCGGTAATATCTCGCGATATAGCTGCTCGTCATCGGATAACGCTATCTCAATTCCGAGGCCTAGTGGAGCGTACGGTGGAGCGGCAATTTCATATAAAAACCACGACCGCGTGTGCGTGCGTCTCTACCACGCACGCATACATACACACACTCTCTAAAACCTTCTAGATCGTACGTGTATCCGGTGTTCGTGTCACGAACGCGTATATGCATCAGGATGACCGATCGTCGGCTTCTTCTTTCTTTTCCAGCGCTCTCTTAACCGGCTTACCACCCTGCGCACACCGACACACCCGCCAACTAGCCGGAGCCCATTTACTAGAGCCAGCCTAAGTCTGATCCACACGCATCGAACGTGGATGATCGAATGGCCACGGATCCAACCACGACGACGGCACCGAACCGTTTCAGGGACGGTCGAACGTTGCGTCGGCTCCGAGGTCTTGCTAGATAGGTAGAAAACAAGCGTGTCCGTGGCGGTGAGTTTGACGCGTGCACACGGGTTGTGTCGTCGACGCGACCGGCCACAGAGTTCGTCGAACTGGAATAGAATTCCATTCGGACCGCTTCTAGGGGTGGATTCTGACGCGCTGCCCGCTAAAATAAGACCGCGCACCGGCCAGATTTAGAGACGCGACCATTGCCGTAGGTTCAGATCTGCCAATTTTTTTTTTTTCTCTTTCATTTTTATTCTTTTTTTTTTTTCGTTCTCTTACTTTCGCGTTAAAGTCGTTTCGGACTATAGTTGGTGTTCTCAACGTTGAGACGCACGATGCGATCTTTCCGATTGAACGATAAATCGAACGTCTTCTTAATCGTCTTAAACGAGACTCTCCCTTTTTCTTCATAGATGCTACACGGACCACGGTACTACCAGTCAGTCACGAATAATCCTAAATATAGGCGGTATCCGTAGAAGCTAATCTCGGTTCCCTCGGAGTTAATAATTTCGTCCGAAACTAACCAGTGTTTTTCCGACGGAAACGTTTCCGAACATAGTAGCCATCCTAAAGCAAAACGAGCTCGAGGAAGACTTTCTTGCGAGAGAAGAGGTCCAAAGACCGGGATCTATTTGGTGTCGCTTTGATCGGACTTGTTGGTCGTTCTTTCGCGAATCCGCGGAAATTCTCGCAACGACAACGTCGTAACGAGTCGGCGACCGGTGTCGTTGGTCGAGATCTCGATGATTACGAGAACTTTCCCCTCTCCTGTTTCGAAAAGCACGAGGAGAAACGAACCGAGTGGTCGTGGGCCTCTCGCGCTGCCTCGTAGATGACGGATGGGGACAGTTGTTGCATCGCAGTCGCTGCCAAGAATATCTTCTCCTCCACCCCTTTCCCTTCACCTTTATCTCTCGAAACGTCACTCTCCTTCCCCCTCTACCAGCCATTTCTGTCACTTTATTCGTTCCTCGCATTTGGCTCGCTGCTCGCCTCTCTTTCTGGCTTAACCCTTCCTCCGAGACGATACTTTTCGTATCTCGTCGTTCGGCGTATCCTCGCCGTAGACTTCGTTAGCGTATACCTTTAGACACGTAATTATATGCTTATGGATGTTTCTCCGTACGAATTTCACGTGTAAGGTTCTCCGTGTTTGACGGTCAATTTTAGACGCAAGGTGCAATCGGTACATTTTCGGTAAGCCACTTTCAACGATGCTTCGTAACTTGTGTGTTTATATTTCAATGGTTCGTAGCGTATCGATATGTTTACATGGAATAAAGGTTGAACGAAAAGAAAAATTATACGTTTCGTGTATTAAAATTCGTATAGGTAGAATCAATCGTTGGCGAAACACTTGTCAGAGCGCCATAAATGCGATGCTCCTTGCTCGACCCAAAGCCAGGTAATAACTGGATTACCGAACCTATCGCCACTTTCCCGAAACCTCACCCTTTCCCTTTCCTCTCTTTACGACTATGTTCGCGCCGCAAATTAAACACTATATTTCCTCCGGTCCTCTTATCGGCCAGTCGAATCGACAAGGGGCCACCGTAACAGGATAATGAATGATCGTTCCTCAAAGGGAATCCTTCCACTCCTGAAATACCAGCCAGACAATGGAAAAAAGTTGCGATCATAGGTAAAGCACGGGATATAACGGTGGTCCGATGTAACATCTATGATATCGCGCGCAAATTGTTAGGCGCGCACGTTTAACTATCGCGAATCCAGTGCTTCGTCCGCATAGTAAACTGTTATAACTCGAGGGCTTTCCGGTGGTACAGGGACGATTCGTGCCGGCTCGGATCTGCTTTACGTTTCAAGACAGATCCGAGAATGGATCGAGAACACGAGTCTGTGCACGCGGGGCTTGCGTTTAGAATATTAATGACCGATAGGTGCTCGCGAGATGATATTATCGAGCGGTTGGTTGAAAAATAATTGGCGATGCCGTTTCTTTGCTCTTCTTGCGTTTTTTTCTATTTTTTTTTTTGTTTTTTTTTGTTTTTTTTTTTACTTTTTCTTCTTTCTATTCGTTGTAGCCACGGTAGGCGCCACTAGAAACAACGGCGGCTTAATAACGATTTCGTGTAACATCAGCATCAAAACCGAGACCCGTTAATGTCTTCGAACGCCGGAGCATTTCAGAGATACGCCAACTTACGCTTAGCAGAGCAGAAATGTATTTCAGTTATCACTATGATTTATCGCCTTTGGATTTTTTCGCTAACGAGCGTCAGCCACGTAATTAACTTTGTAGAGCGGGAATGTACAGACGCACCAACTCTATTGGCAGGCCTCTTCTTTCGCGTTGCTCGCACAACCGACTTGCCACGAGTCGTGCCTCGTGTTTATGCATTCTCTCCCGTTGCCGTGTCGAACTTGCCCATCTCTCGGCGTATGTAAATATGTATGCACAAGCGAAGCGGCGAAAAATTTACGCGAATGAAATTGACGCACGTGTTAAAAAAATACCCACGACGCCCCCTCGAGACGATCCTCGTCAGGAAACGACGTCCGTTTGCTGTTTTTTTTTTTTTTTCTTTTTTTCGGCGTCGTCGTACCCCCGAACCTATTATTATATTTTATATACAAGCTGAAAAATTAAGAGCGTTACGGACTACTGCCGATGAATGATTATACATATAATATACACGGTGACTCGATGCTTGCCGGGAATTACTCGATATTCGTTTTCGCAATTTAAACGGATATATTTTTGTTTCTTTCGAGCAAACAATGCGGAATAATTCCATTGCTAAAAGTTTGAAGAATTTTTGTGAAAAACAGGAACGAAGAACGAACGAAAAGCGATATTGGAATACTCCGAATGGTAATTCGATCTTTATTAAAGACATTAAACTGTGATATTTCCAATTTAACACTCTGTATAGTAAAGTGGTATGTTTGAAACATCCCGGCGCCAGGTAATCAGATGCGAAATCGAAAGGTCCGCGAAATATCAAGAATATTCAATCGACTCAAGCATGAACCACGGCCGTTCATGCACCGTGCACGATTTTCCATTCGGAATTGCAGATTAGTCAATATTTTAATTACTCGTATATTCCAGGGTTCTATCGGATCAAAAAGGGGCCGGAAGGGGATTGAAAAAAGGGTGAGATCGAGGTGGGTCGAAATGGGCGTTCCGTCGAACGTCCAAAAATCGAGGATTAAAATTCATTTAGCATTAACAACGACTCCCGTCGAATGCACTCCGTGTAAAGGCTGCTCCCTGAATCTATATTGAGCACCGGTTCCACCTCTCGGTTACCATAGCTAGCCGGAGAGCTAACGGCTTCTCGATTTTTGTGGGATTTTATCAGGGAGCGGGCAGCAGAGCTACGCCCGCCGATGCGTATATGCACGAGCTTGCGCGCAAAGAGAAGCAACACGAGGAAAGATAATAATAAAAAAAAAAAAAAAAAAAAAAGAAAAAAAAAAAAAAAAAAAAAAAAAGAAAAAAAAAAAAAAAAAAAAAAAAAGAAAAAAAAAAAAAAAAAAAAAAAAAGAAAAAAAAAAAAAAAAAAAAAAAAAGAAAAAAAAAAAAAAAAAAAAAAAAAGAAAAAAAAAAAAAAAAAAAAAAAAAGAAAAAAAAAAAAAAAAAAAAAAAAAGAAAAAAAAAAAAAAAAAAAAAAAAAGAAAAAAAAAAAAAAAAAAAAAAAAAGAAAAAAAAAAAAAAAAAAAAAAAAAGAAAAAAAAAAAAAAAAAAAAAAAAAAAAAGAAAGAAAGAAAAAAAAATAGGGAAAAAATAGGAAAAACGTGGAAAAAAAGGAGAACGAAAGCGATGCAGAGGGAAAGAGGAAAAAGGGAAAAGAGAGGTGAACATAGAGGGAAAGACAGAAACGAAGGAGAGGCCAGCGCGTATCGCGATAGAGGAAACGAGAGAGGGTTAGAAAGAGAGAGAAAAAAAATGGAGAAGCAACGCGAAAACAAGAATCCATGCGGCTATTGCGGCTTCCGTTACGCCAGAGAGATGCTGGTGCTGGTGCTGGTGCTGGTGCTGGTGCTGGTGCTGGTGCTGATGCTGATGCTGGTTCTGCCGGTGTTGGTGTTGCTGGTGTGCGTTCGGTCTCCGTAGCCAGGACCGAACCCAGAATGCCTCTTCGAACCGGTTTCGAACTCCGGATCGCGTAAACTGAGTGACAGTCTTTTCGAAACAGGCTTTCCCGCCCTTCGACGATCGACCGCGAAACGGTGCACGCCCGTTACGATCGATCTCTTACCGAGCGTTTCTGCGTCTCTCCGTATCGATTATATATTTTTTGGCTCGTCAACGATACCGTCGACATCGGTACGAGATAAGATCCGGAACCTGGTTGGGAGCAAGGATCTCTGCGGTTGCCAACCCTGTCCACGGGAACGCGATTAGAAAGTCGCAGATCGCGTTATCTATCAACCGAAACATCCTGTTTTTCTCTCTTTTTCTCCTCCTTTCTTTCTCGCTCGCTCTCCAGGATAATCGGCAAATTAATTGGAAGAGCACGGAATCGCACGATCGTTTCGCCGTTCTAAATTATGCTCCCAGTCTCTCGAGGTCGCATCCTGCTGCAATCGAGGGTCGCAAAAACAACCATCACCGATGGTTCTGCGTATGCACGATTCTTTCGATGCTCGGTGCTCGTTGATCGTTCCTACGGGTTTAACTTCGTAACTCATCTCCGTCGATCACGCCGATCCGATCGAGCGATTAGCAATAACGGAGTTAACGAGCGCGATCTACGCTCGATCGACGCGCGGCCCTCGATCGCGCCGCCACGCCGCGTGTCAATCGGCGCGAGACCGAGCCTGCAACGATCCAACGTCAGGGATCGATGGTAGAACGGGGAAACTGGATTAATCGGAAGAGAGATCGATTATCCGGTATGAAATCGGATAACGTGTATTTACTGCAGAATAATTCCTAGGGAAAACTTTAATTTCGCGCGATTAATCGATCCTTCTATCTCGCGACCTCGCGTTTCTTTCCTCTCTACATCATCGGTATCGAATTCAAGTTTTCACGGCAGAAAAGTTGTAAATAACGATACTACAAATCGTTCGATCGAAGCATCCGCGATAATGATGTTTTCAGTTCACAGATTTTGTTCTATTTTCGCGATGCGTTAAAGTTCGATACTCAATAACGCTTGGAATAGACACGATTACTCGAGTATACGGTTTCCTATAATCTTCAGCGCTAAAGTTTGAAACGATTCGAAGAAAGAATTTGTGAAACATCGAGCAACAAGCTCGAGAATAACGAGTGTCGCGTAACCAGCGATCTATCTTTCTTATTTCACTTTACACGTTTCGTTAAATCCACGTTTCACCCTCCGCTACCTGGTAGCCGTCGAAAAATGTGAAAGTGCGAACGTGTCTCTCGGAACGGGATAAGTGGTGTGCGTGCACACCGGGCGCGCACGGTATCGAAGGAGCGCCGTATGATAATGATAATCACAATAATGATAATGATAGAAGATTTGTAATTATTAAAGTTACGCAAGTTTCCGCGAAGGTATAGCAGGCCGAGGTAACGCGCAACGCAACGCAACGCAACGCACACGATCATTAGAGAAAATGTCTGGTAATCAAGCTGTGGGCCCGTTTCCGCGCGAAATAATCCCGACAATCAGAGCCGTCGTCCGATCCGGGCAAAAGTAGCGGCGATAGCCGCTGTAAGTCGTATCGACGACACGCATAGCTTTCTACGTAATTACTGCTATCGATTTCGGCGTATTACTGGCAGGAAAATGCATAAACGTGTTACGCGCTCGCCTAGCTACTTTTTTTTTTTTCCCCCCCTTTGTTGCCCGTTCGCCGGACTGCACCAAACTGCGCCACTCGCCCGTGGAAATTGGAGCAACGACGCGTTTAAGACGTTACTTTCTTACCGCGGCCAAATTTCCCCGTCGTTTCACGCGCCGTTCCTCGCTGTTATCGTAAATCAGTGAACCCGTTGCAGTTTTCGCGCCACGCTGGAAACGATCCTGCCAAATTGGCGAACCGCGTGCACTCGTTACCCCGGGGAAGCGACCGGGATGATTTTTTCGACACGTAAACACGTCGTAACTCGTCACGGTTCCTGGGATCGTGAAAAGACGGGGAAACATTTTGCTTGGACGCGTTGGTTTTACGATTCTTAATTGAAACGCGAAATCTTTGGAGAAAGAAACTTGGTCGAAAGACCAATGGAATATTTTGATTCGAACTTTTACCGCGCGACCAACGCGAAGGCGCCGTCAGGATTGCGCACGCGCGGATGCGCAACCGAATCGAGCAACGCGGTTTCCGGGGAACCTATACGATCCAGAGTCGCTGGAAACCGGACGGAGAAGAGAATCGTAACGAATCTCTAAACGAAACGACCAAAGTGTGCCACCGAAATGGCGAAGGGGCTGAGAAGGGGCTGAGAAGGGGCTGAGAAGGGACTAAGAGAGCCAGTCGCAAGCGCGACGGTCGTTAAAAGGAATTCGTTGAAACATCGCGAGCGGGGAAGAGGAAGAGGAGGCAACGTTCGAGGCGAGGCGAGGCGGAGGTTTCCCCCGAGCGGCCGCCTCGCGATAATTAAAGAAGTTTATTCATATGAGATGCACGCGAGTTAACGAGCAACATGGATGATGCTCCTCGCTAAGCAGCGCTCCAGATAATGATGCTGCGCATCGGTCTGCGCCGTTGCGCGGTTGCCAGCGCTTCCGCTGCGTCCCTGCTGCTGCGCCGTTACACGCACCCGGATCAGCTGCATCTAGAGCCGAACGCGTGTATGCACCTAGACGGGCCGAACTGACACACCCATAATCACGGCAATTATGCACACGAAGCCACGACAGCCGCCTCTCATTCTCTTTCTTTCTCTCTCTTTCCCTCTGTTTATCCTCTTCCAACCGACTTGCCACTCTTCGATCCCCTTCCTCGCACTCCGTTTCTTCGCGTTTCCCCTTTCGTTTCACCCCTCTTCGAGTCCCGCGACTTCCAAGTTGCCTTCCTCGGACGAACGCTTGATCGTTTACCCCGATGCGATTTAATTATTATGCCTTCGGATTTCTTTCGCTCTGCAACGGAATAAAAGCGGACTGGATAAAGAAGGAACGGGAAGGGAAGAGGCGACGAGGGGTCGAGGGGTCGAGGGGTCGAGGGGACGAGGAGATTCTATACGTGCAGCGCGTCACATTCTTGGCGTTTCGTATCGATGCTGTCTTTATGAGTTCTAGGTGACGCCTGCTGGTCGCGTGAATGAAAGACGTGGCCTGGAGTACGTATCCAGGAACGCCGGGGATCGTAGAAAACACTGTCATCGATTCTTATTGGAGAACCGTAGAAACTTTGCTATTTTCTTGAAATCACCATCGCCGAGTTATATCCGTTTCGTATAGGAAGGAACGATCGCGTTGGACGGCATCGAGAGATCGTGGAATGAAAATTACAAAGGAATCGTAACGGGAAGGAAAGTCGGTTCAATTCGCGCGCGCGGCCATCAGTTTAATCGGCATTACCGGGCTCGCGCGCTCTTATGAATACGCGCGAAAATAGACACAATGTTGGAATACATAAACGCCGGGCAGCCACGGGCGCTGGCCAACGCGGTTCAATCTGATTGCGGGCTTAATGAGCGGTATTATGCAACCAGTGCTGGAACGGAGCAAAAAAATCCATGAATATTGCAGGATATGCAATTGCAAAAGAATATTAACGGTATATTATTACGTGTTAATTATCACAACGCGTCAATCGTCTGGCCCGCCATAATTTACACTTCAAACCAGCGCTCGTTTCCGACGAATGCCGACGAATGCCGCCGTGATGCGATCGAGAACGCTGGCCCATCGTCGGCATTTGTTTGCCGAAACACGGATATTAATTGCCTTTGTTGAACATTTTAATGCCATTTACTAGGAAACGCGATTCTTTTAGCGTACCAACGGATACGAGTAAAAAACGGACGAAAGAAGATGAAAAAGAAAGAAATTAAAAGACGAGAAAAAAGAAAAGAAAAAAAAAATTAGGCAGAAAGAGGAAAAAGAAATCACGAATGTTTAGCGACGCTGGCCGGACCGAGGTAGAATTTTCTGCCGCATTAAATATTACTCCGCTTTAGCGTACGCTCATAATTTTCCTTCGTTTCGTCGTACGAGCGTATCTTTCGTGGCGCATAACGAATCTCCTATGCCGACCGTTCGGCCGCGAGTTTCGCGGCTACGAAACGACTTTCTTTCTTCCTCTTCTTCGTCGTCATCCGCATCTCTTTCCTCTTTCTCTGGACGACCACCGCTGCTATACTTCTTTTCACTACTACTACACGCTCTAAATTCGGTTTCAAGAGGCAGGCAAAAGAGTTCCCGACTGTGGCTGGTTCGTGAGGCGAAAAAACTCGCGAAACGGAGCCTAAGCGAAACGAGCCGGACCAAGAGATACACGTGGCCAGATGGGACACAGACACGCGAACATCGTGTAACCTAACCTAATCCATGGTTAGGTTCCCTTCTGGGCCAGACACTTTTAATTTTGGACGTTCCATCGTCGAGTGACCCAAAAATCAGCGAAACCTACTCTTCTCGCGTGGTCGAACTTCAATTTTGCACAAAGTGTATTACAGTCGATTCAAAATTGGAAACTGGAAGATAGATACATGTGCGCGTGGGTGTGTGTTGTATGGTGATTTGATAAAGAGAAAAAGTAGATTATAATAAGTCTCGACTATTTTCTCTTTCCAAAGCTCTTTGGTCGTCTTTGATGGAAAAAAAGAATAAAATTGCACTGGAAAACGAATATCGAGGTGGCCAGTCTCGATTTAAAGCGAAATAATTGCACTACGTGGGCGAATGATTTAATTAGTTTGATTCAATGCCGCGCGCAGGATTGTGTCCACGAAATACGCGGTCCCCGGCAAGGACGGGTTTTAATTTAGTGGCCGTGTTTCACGCGCGATTATTTCCGCGATAATATCGCCGCAACACTGTACCCTAGCGCGATTAATACCTGAGACATCAACGGAGACCTTTCTGGGATGTTATTACCCAGAATCGTCGTTTCACGGGCGATAATTATACCGGTGCACACCGGTACCATTTGTTCGTAATAACTTCTTATGCAGTATCATTGTCCGTGGTAAGCCATGTTGCGATAAAGTTAGACGAGTTTCCTCGAGATTGCTTTCGCGATTTCTGTCTGGCAATGATTTCGGTAAAAGTGAAACCGGCGAGAGTATTGGTTGTTTGTTTCTCAGATTCTGGTCGTAAACAGTTGCGAAGTTTCGCTAATAGCCGAACAAGCGGTAGCACTTTTGCTTCTAAAATTCATGACCATCTTGCGCGTTTCCGGTGTGCGAGGAAGAATAAGAATCTCGCAATTTCTCGTTTCCACGACAGCTCCTAAAGTGTCCTCGTGGCCCTGAGCTACTTTTTTTTTTTACAAAGGTAGCAACGAGCAACAACGTTGGTCGCTAACAACAGCCGCTTAATCCCGCGCGATGGATGAGCACGCGTACCACCCACGCGCGTTACATCTTCGTATCGATAATTAATGTTCGAGGATAAAAAAAATGTTGCACATTTGACGAGGATAAAAAAGAAGAAGAAGAAGAAGAAGAAGAAGAAAAAGAAATGTTCGTCGAGCAACCTATCGGTGTTCTCGCGATAAGATAGACGAACGCGTGGCGAACGCCTGTGACGTGGAAGAGATTCACGCGGACGAGCAAGAAACGAAAGGGATAATAAAAAGATGAGAGTAGGAGAGAAAAAAAAAAGAAGAAAAAAATCACGAGGCCAAATTCGGCCAATGCACATTTCGCGCGAAATAACTTGCTCGCCGTCCGATTCATCCCACTCCGCTCGAGCAACCCTCACCACCGTGGCGTTGGCTCGCACAACCCTGACGTCTCTTACCCCTCCGCCCCCAGCATCGCCACCACCGCCACCGCCACCACCATCGTCTACTCTACCCCACTTTTGTGCCTCCTCCAATGTATTCCTGGCGTTTCGCACTGCAAGGTCAACAAACTTCTCCCCGATAAAAAATAAATGAAACGCAGGACTGTTTGAAATTGTAACAGTGGCAACCGAGGGAGATTGCTCCCGATACTTTAAAGAGGCACCATTCCTTCCGTCGTCCTTTCCTATGAGCCTCGACGGCTTGTCATCTTCTTCGACTTCTTTTTCTCTTTTCTTCCTTTTTTGTTCTTCTTTCTTTTTCGTCTTCCTCTACTTTCCTTTAACCGTCTTTTTGTCATCGGTTAAGGCGATTGTCCGGAGTCGCAGACTTTTCGTTGCAGAAGCAAGACGAACGTCGCGAACGATATTACTTCGACACGGTAGAGATCGGTGTGTGCGATTTTTTGAAAAATCACCACGATCCTCTTAACGAACGATCCTCCATCGTGGTTTCTCGTTATATATTCAGACACTCGAACAGACGGTGACTCGAACTCGTAACGCGTGTTCACGGAGGAACGACAAATACCACCGGCTCGTTCGCCTTTTTCTTGCGAGGCCGTTGAATTTCGTTCGCAGTGGATTCCGCGGATCATGCACAGACGCACCGGCGACGAAACCTTTTCCCGCCGATGCGGTGCGGTGGTGTGTACACGTAAGTGGCGCGCGGTTCGGAAAACGCGATGGATGTTTACGACGCGGCTACGAGCCGTTGCCCTTTATTTTATCTCGTAATAAGCGCGACTGCTTAATTACCAATAATCGAATACGTCGATTGCCGGAGAAATCCGTTCCTTCGTGGCAATAAAACTGACGGTTTAGTCATAAATAGTGCGCGGAGGTAAAAGTCGGGTTGCTGGTTAATGGGAAACGGTGGGCTTCCGAGAAGCACTGGACAGAGTCGGGGAAGAGAAGTTAGTCGAACGGAAATGACGATAAAATGATTCTTTTGGATAAGAGGTGTTAATAAGTGGTTGAAATTTGTCGTTAATTTACGCGTAATTAAGTGGTTTCGAGATAACAGTTTCGATGAAAACGTTAATAGAAAAAAGATAATATACTTGTGTTCGCAAACGACGAGATATTTAGTAAATTTGGAATAAGAATTATGACAAAAGATATTAAGTTATATCGTTTACCCAAGAATCTTACCACGAACTTACTTCGATAAATATTTTGCACGAAACTACCAAGTATTTAGTGACTTATGAACGGAAGTCGCCTTCCGTACACCAGATTAGAGCTACCAACAACAACTCTTCAAGAATCACCATAATTTCCCCTCGTAGCATGGAATTTTCATTGAACGCGATCACCCTGTACGACCCAGGCCTCGGTTCGACGAATCCTCGTATCGATGCAAGAATTGCACGGTTACAGGAAAAACGCGATTAATCCTGTGGAAAAAATCGGTCGTTTCCGCGAAGCTGAGGGCCCGAAACGAGCGAGAAGGAAAGAAAGTCGGAGGAACTAGGAGGGTAACCGCGTAATCTCGCGATTACACGTTATTTTAATCCTCTCTGGCCAATGCTCATCGACGCGTCACCGGGTTGCGCAGCGGCGGCGGCGGATGTCGTAAAATTACGGAGGCCGGCGCGTTAAAATCGAAAGATTCCGAACTGCTCGCCGTGCGGTGGTACAACACTGTTGGAAAATTATAACTCGTCACGCGAACCGCTAGCCGAACGCACGACGACGGTCTAACGCGCGCTCTTTCTAGAGCGGATTTAACGGGGCATGCCGGAGGACCCGGCTAGAACAAAAAGTGAATGGTAATACGCGACCAAGGATGCTATAATGGAGCCGACGACCAATACGACGGTTCCTCGTGGTCCACTTTTTGCCAACACCGTATGGCTTCTCGAACCCAACTTTTGAACTGTCTCCCATTCTCTCTCTCTCTCTCTCTCTCTCTCTCTCTCCCTCTCTCTATGCCATTCTGCCTCTTTCACACTTTAGTAGGTGGAACCTTTCGCTGACTGATTCGAAAGATTGGACGAAAATTGTACGCAGGGACGATAAATTTTGAAGAAACATGAAATATATAAGTACGACGATCGAGGTTACGCGAAAGACCGAAAATCGTAGAGGAAGGTAAGTCGTTTCGGAAAGAAAAATCATGGTATCCCGGTGATTAGCTGGCGCTAGGCGTTAACGTTGCTCGGAGCAGGTTTGGCGGGGCCGCGGCGTGTAAGCGAGAGGATAAGCGGGCGTTCGAGTGCGCGCGAGCATATAGCCGCGAGTGAGCGAGCGGACAGGCGAGCGTAGGAGAAAGGGAGCGAAGCGGTGTCGGGCGAGCGTCGAAACGAGAAAGAGAAGCGGGTCCCGGCAAACAAGAAGCGGAGCCGCAATGCATTCGCTCTACTCGCTAGATATAAATACGCGACAGAGGGCAAGGAACCAACCACGCCTGCACCGACAGCTACTGCCTAACGACACGGACACGCACACGCGGTCGCTCATTGTGATAAAGCAGAAGAAGGAGCAGTGGAACAGGGATGGAAAGAGTATGAGAAAGAGAGAGGGAGAAGGAAGGACGATATCGAAGAGAGAAAAAGATGGAAAAAGAGAGAAAGAGGGAAAGAAAGACCTGCGAGCAGGGGCGATGGAAGGAAGGAGAGGGTGATGGTGAAAGAGAAAGAAAGAAAGAAAGAAAGAAAGAAAGAGAGAGTGCGCGAGAGAGAGAGAAAAGAAAAAAGTGGGAGATGAAGAGAGAAAGAGAGAAATAAAAAGAGAGTAGGAGAGAGGTGTAGGCTGTTCCGAGGCTGCGTTCGTTCGTTCGCTCGTTCGTCGTTCGTTCGTTCGTTCGTTCGTTCGTTCGTTCGTTCATGCGCCCATCCGCGCGCTCGAAGTTGGGACGCGAATGTGGCCGGTCGAGTCTTTGGAAGACGCGGCGGCCAAATATTGCATCCTCGGATAAATATAGGCGGCCACGGGTGCACAGGCCGTGCTGTTCGCCACACCGCTAACGCACACTTTTCTTCTCGATTGCTCGGCTGTCTTTGGGACGGCGCGCAGCCATCTAGCCACCGACGGCATTCCTCTTGCGGGCTCTCTCTTTCCATGTGCGAGAGCGATCGTTAAATTCGTTTCGTGGCCGAGAACTTCGGCCAGCGCGTTGCCCCGTTGCTTCACCGTTCTTCTTCTTCTCGCTTTCTGCGCTCCTTTTCCATCCTTTCTCCGGCTCGACTTTTTTTGTTTCTACCGATGGTTCGCTTCTTCGGGTAGAAGAAATATCGGGGGAGACCTTTCGGAGCGTTAAGGATACGCGTATATCGTAGAACAAGCAAACGCGAATCAAGGGGTGAACTTTGTTCGTAGAATACGAAAGTTTCTAGACTGGCGCGCGAGACGAGCGCGATTTTCGCTTCTCGGCAAAAGTTCGCAGTTCATTCGAATCGCGGCGTTATCGTACCCGCCGTTGCTGCGCCCGATAACTCACAATCGGGTCAACACAACGGTGCATTGTGAGCAACCTCGAGCTTCGCAACGATACACGGTTTCTTCCCGATACTCGTTACGACTTTAATTCGATCGTTGTTAAACCGCGCAACCCTTGCGATAATTCACCCTCGCGAGCTGGACGATCGGTGAAAAGAAAAAAGAAAAAAAAAAAAAAAAAGAGAAGCGAATTGGAAGGAAACACTTTGTTCCTAAACGATACGATCTAAACGATTTATTTTCTTTGTCTCTCGGAGCAGCAGCACGCGCACCTTGATTATAGCAAAGCGCAGCAGCCGTTGCTTTGTTTTCGTAGCAAGCATAACCTTCGGACGGGCAGCAGGCACGAGCGTGTCGCGGCTGGTGCACGTGGCCACGGCTGCGACACGGCCAGGCATAGTCAGTGAAAATCATCGTGCGCGGACATTGGGTGGCGGGAAACGTGCGTGATAGCACGGGGGAGGGGTGGGCCACGGAGGGAGGCCCTAATCAAGCTAGCGCGTGAAACCTAACCTAACGCGGCAGCGGTTCGGGGGCGGGAGAGGGACGGCCCCGTGTCGCCCCCGCGGCGAGGCGGCGGCCAGAGACAGAGCAGACAGAGAGAAGAGACGGTTATCGCGGAAGTTCGGCAATTATAGGTGCCGAGTCGCGTTTTTTTTCCACGACTGATATTGATTTGGGAGAGGCAGTTCGTATTCGTGGCACGAGCATACCTTGTGACTCGCACAGGCGGCCGGCAGCGCGATGCATCACGGCGCACCGCGCATCGAGGGGTACATCAGCCACGGGGAGTGAGAAACGAACAAGGGGAGGCAGAGAGCGAGGGGGAGGAAAGGCGACTGGAGAAACCCCCACCCTGGGTGCTCCTCTCCGCCGAAACCACCCCCACCGCGTCGTTTCTGCCCCTCTCTAGGCACGGTATCAAACCCCTTCCACGCTCGTCAAACGGACATAACTTCCACGTTGCTCCGACTCCTCTCGGTTCTCTCCTTTCCACCTACGATTCGTCCCTTCTGTCTCTCTTTTTCTAGTCACCGGTGTGTCCTCTTCTCCGCGTCTCGTTCTCCTCCGGCGCGGTCGCCACCGCCGATGCCACCACTGCCACTGCCACCGCCGCCACCACCACCGCCGTCACCACCACCCTCGGTCCTATCCGCCAGGGGCGAGCACCGAGTTTCGCCGCCCTTGGATTTCCGCGCCGATTTCTCCACCGATCCTCCACGATCGGCGACAGGGTAAGGTGGAGTCACGGTGGAGAACGGAGGAAAGGAACGTTCTCCGGTGACGATTCCACTCGGTGAGAGGACCGTCGGTTTTTTCATTTTTTCTTCTTCTTCTTCTTCTTCTTATTCTTCTTCTTCTTTCGGCAGGAATTTTAATGAATTTCGAGCAACGCGAAATAGATCGACGATCGAGTTGTTTCCATGCAGAGGTAATTTTCGAAAATTACTCGAACCGGTCCCCCCTGAACCAGTCGGTTCTAACGAGAAGGGACCGCGATACCGAGACTCGGACGAATCTGTAATTGACTCACGAACAAAGTATAAATTCGCTACCATCCAATTAACGAGAAAATCAAGAAGAACTCGTTGACCGGCAATCGTCTGCATGCGAGCCTCTTCGGAAATTTTGCCCGTCACGCTACCCTAATTTGTTGTACCGGTTGCAAGCCACCCGAAGGACCAAAGGGGACGCGAAGAACGAAGGAGAAATACCTAGGGGTTCTCCGTACGCGAACTCGAGGAACACCGGTGCCGGTGGTGCGTGTACGTGGAAGAGAAGGAAGAAGAATCGTCGAGTTTCAACGCGCGCGGATGGAACCGGAGCCGCGTGAATCCGCCCCTGCCGCCATCACCACTGGTTCGACGCCGGCACCTTCTCCGCTCGTCCTCTCCCGACGACGGTGTCTACCATCCCAAAGCCGAACCAGTCCAGAAATCCCCACTCCGGGAGCGCGCACCGCGGCGACGGAAGTGTGGCAACGCTGCAGCTCGCCAGTGTCTCGGTCTTGGCGAGTTACTCGGGGGGGCTCAGGCCGAGTCTACCGAGTTTGTGTCTACCGGCGCGGGTAACCCGAAAGCGAGTGTGCCGAGGATCAAAGTCGCGGGCCTCTAGCCGGCATGCGAGACCGTCTCGCTGCTTGAAGGCCGTAACCGGGAAAAACGTGATCGAAAGGGAGGACCGGTCGAGGAGGAGAGACAGAAGGAAAAGAACGAACGGAAAGAAAGGAGTGGAGAGAGAAAAAAAAGAACAGAACCGGTGAAAGAGGAAAAAAAACGGATAAATTAACAGTTGCGTTTTTATTCTGGCTCCTGGTACCGGGAAGTTTTTTCACGGCCGTGATCAACGGGAAACGATTTCGTGTCACAACGGAGGGATCGCGACGTAGTAGGGAAAAAATACGACAGAGGAGACGGAAGAAGAGGAAAGAGAGGAAAAAACGAAAGGAAGGAGAGCCACGGACGGGACACACGTTTCGCGCGTTTGTCGTTCATCACGTCACATCTTGCCCGCCGTGATCACGCGAACGTGCGCGCTTCGAATCTACATTACGTACTATACGCGACACCTAGCCACCTACGTGCACGCGTATATACGTAACGCGGGACGGACACGCGCGTGTATACGTCTACGACGTGANTTTCCGCGCCGATTTCTCCACCGATCCTCCACGATCGGCGACAGGGTAAGGTGGAGTCACGGTGGAGAACGGAGGAAAGGAACGTTCTCCGGTGACGATTCCACTCGGTGAGAGGACCGTCGGTTTTTTCATTTTTTCTTCTTCTTCTTCTTCTTCTTATTCTTCTTCTTCTTTCGGCAGGAATTTTAATGAATTTCGAGCAACGCGAAATAGATCGACGATCGAGTTGTTTCCATGCAGAGGTAATTTTCGAAAATTACTCGAACCGGTCCCCCCTGAACCAGTCGGTTCTAACGAGAAGGGACCGCGATACCGAGACTCGGACGAATCTGTAATTGACTCACGAACAAAGTATAAATTCGCTACCATCCAATTAACGAGAAAATCAAGAAGAACTCGTTGACCGGCAATCGTCTGCATGCGAGCCTCTTCGGAAATTTTGCCCGTCACGCTACCCTAATTTGTTGTACCGGTTGCAAGCCACCCGAAGGACCAAAGGGGACGCGAAGAACGAAGGAGAAATACCTAGGGGTTCTCCGTACGCGAACTCGAGGAACACCGGTGCCGGTGGTGCGTGTACGTGGAAGAGAAGGAAGAAGAATCGTCGAGTTTCAACGCGCGCGGATGGAACCGGAGCCGCGTGAATCCGCCCCTGCCGCCATCACCACTGGTTCGACGCCGGCACCTTCTCCGCTCGTCCTCTCCCGACGACGGTGTCTACCATCCCAAAGCCGAACCAGTCCAGAAATCCCCACTCCGGGAGCGCGCACCGCGGCGACGGAAGTGTGGCAACGCTGCAGCTCGCCAGTGTCTCGGTCTTGGCGAGTTACTCGGGGGGGCTCAGGCCGAGTCTACCGAGTTTGTGTCTACCGGCGCGGGTAACCCGAAAGCGAGTGTGCCGAGGATCAAAGTCGCGGGCCTCTAGCCGGCATGCGAGACCGTCTCGCTGCTTGAAGGCCGTAACCGGGAAAAACGTGATCGAAAGGGAGGACCGGTCGAGGAGGAGAGACAGAAGGAAAAGAACGAACGGAAAGAAAGGAGTGGAGAGAGAAAAAAAAGAACAGAACCGGTGAAAGAGGAAAAAAAACGGATAAATTAACAGTTGCGTTTTTATTCTGGCTCCTGGTACCGGGAAGTTTTTTCACGGCCGTGATCAACGGGAAACGATTTCGTGTCACAACGGAGGGATCGCGACGTAGTAGGGAAAAAATACGACAGAGGAGACGGAAGAAGAGGAAAGAGAGGAAAAAACGAAAGGAAGGAGAGCCACGGACGGGACACACGTTTCGCGCGTTTGTCGTTCATCACGTCACATCTTGCCCGCCGTGATCACGCGAACGTGCGCGCTTCGAATCTACATTACGTACTATACGCGACACCTAGCCACCTACGTGCACGCGTATATACGTAACGCGGGACGGACACGCGCGTGTATACGTCTACGACGTGAGCATCGTCGTCCGTATAGAAGAAGAGAGACGAAGAATATAAAAGAACAAAAAAGGAAAAGATATATATATTCATATATATATATATATATATATATACACACACACACACACATACGCGCGTATACATATATATATATATATATATATATATTAATATTTACCTACACGGTGAAAAACGCGCGACGAAAAACAGTGTAAATGGCGCTCTCCGCACAGAACCAGTCGACGTCGTACGTGAACTTATATTACTCGATCGTCCAGCGTGCGGCGACACGCTACTTTAAGGAATATTACAACTCCGGTGAGTACCAGCAACCAGATCGTGTCTCCTACACCGGATTTATTATCATTCTCCATCGAAATGATCTGAAAATCGATCGGTCGTTTAACGATCGTCGGTTCGTTTAATTACGACCACGAAAATCACACGCATCGAATCGTTCGGCCACCTGTGCGTCGTCCACGTTTTGCCAAAACGACGACGTCATCGCGACCGCGCGCTGTGTACGCGCGGTTTCGAATTTTCCCGCCCTCCCTTCTTCCCTCGCTCCGACTCTCTCCAACACACACGCACCGGCTACACGTACACGTACCGAACACCCGTGCACAACGACCGTACACGTTGTTCCATCTCCGTCCGTTTCTCTCGCCAACTCTGTCTTCTCCCTCCTGATCCACCGACTCCCCCACAATGTATACACACGCGTGCACACACGAAACGGCGTAGCGGGTATACACACACAGGACAGAGACAGAGACAGAGACAGAGACTACCGTACCGGCACCTACTAGCGGAGAAGTGCTCTTCCAACACCGATTAAAACACGCCGCCGGCTAGACACGTGCCCGCTTCTAAACTCGTGTGTGCTCCTATAGTACTCCGAGAGACGGCAGAGAGAACGAGACTCGCGCGCTACCGAACGAACCACGTTTCTTCTCGATCGTTGTTGTCTCTTCGTCGCCGAGGCCAGTGCTTCGAATAAACGGTGTTAGAACACGGCTCGGGGAAGGGATCGGGGTAATCGTGAAAGAGCCTCGTCGAAAAAACGGAAAGAATCGAAGAGGAAAAAAAACGAATAAAAAAAAAGGAGAAGGATAAACGGAACCGGGTTGGGAAAAAAAGGGACTAGAAAAAAAAAAGGGAGAACCCTGAAGGATCCCGGTATCCATCGGTGTGATCGTGTCCGCTTCGGCAATTTGCAAAACGCGAGAAAGGAAAAAAGTGTGCGAGAGAGAGAGAGAGAGAGAGGGGATAGAGGGCGGGAGAAAGAGCGAGCGAGAGACGTAGAGAGTGGGAGAAAGACAGAGACGGAAAGAAAGAGACGTAAAGTGTGAGCGAAGACAGAGAGAGAGAGAGAGAGATCGGTCATACGAGCGTACGAGAAAGAGAAAGCATGCTGATTCGCAAAATACGGTCTCGTTACACTATCGTCAGTGTTGGGTCATCTAATCGCCTCTGAAATTATCGTCTCGCCAGTGCAGAGTGACGAAACGCGCTCACTCTGGGAGCAATCAGTTTTCGAGGGTACTGTTCGTGGTGCTCGAACGATTTCGGCCGTGGCGAGTCCTTCGGATGCTGATCGTTCCGATCGTGTTATTAACGAGTCCGTTCGTTCGTCTGGTCGATCCGCTCGTTCGTACATTCGTCTATTCGTATATTCGTATATTCGTATATCGTTTCAACATTTCGCGTGTCACGCTGATCGTCGCCGGTGTACACGCTCGTTGTCCGCTCCAATCGCTACCGGGCCTGGTCAAGGTGAACATTGCTCTGACGGGAGAGAAGAGAAGTTGTGCGATGATCGTGGTGCTCGTGACCGAGAGAGAACGGCCCCCGCGAGACTCCCAACAGGCAATGATCGTTCGAGATCGGCGAACGTGGTACCCGTGAACGGTTCCTAAACGTTCTCCAGTAACGTTCGTCGCAATGTCCAACGTGCTCTCTGTACGCCGGTCGACGATATGTTCGGTCGTACGGGTGTTTGCACCGGTTCGTTTGCATCGGTCGCGCGATACGTGAACGAAATCAGTGATCAGTTGTTCATCGAACACCGCTCGATTGTGTGTCAGCGAACAACGCTCTTGGAAATTGACGATGCTCGTACGTTGAGAAAGAGAGTTCTGTTTCATCGCGGTTGTTCGAGTGTTCTTGTCCGCTGTTCGATTCAACGACGACGGCGAGGAGGCGCGCTCCGCGTCGTTTGAATATCGTGTTGCGCTTACGCTACCTCGGAGCTCGTGTTCGCGTTAAATGTCCAATGGAATCTTCGAGCTTCCGTTGTTGGAGAATATTTCGGAGCGAATCGCTGGTTCGCGGTATCGTGAATCATTTTATTCTTGAAATTTTTATTCTAGAAAGTCTATCGGCGTTCGAGGTCAACTTTTACGCTTCGCTTGGCCCGTTTCATTTTTGAATTTCAAACCATTGTTTTAGCGCGTGGTTTAAAAATTGCTCAAGCTTCAGCGTAGGTCGGTGGACGTTTAACGCTCTCGGAGCCTCGACGAAAATTTGATGCGTTCGACGAAAAGAATTTCGAAGAAACGCGATAAAATCTCGTCGTAACCAGTGATTCTCTCCATTCGTTCGCGTTCTATGAAGCGTCGAATTGTAATCTAGTTTCGGTACAAAAAAGAAAAAAAAAAAACAACGGAGAGGCAGAAAAAAATACGAACGAAGAGAAAAAGAGCGAGAGCGAGAGAGAAAGAGAGAGAGAGAGAGAGAGAGCGCGCGCGCTATCGAGCGCGGCAAGAGTGAACGTTATCTCTGCTGTAGGTTTATCGCGATATTCCTCTTTGGCGTCGTCATCGAAACAGGATCATTTTCGCCGGTTGACATGACGAGGATATCGCCATCGGCTGGTGATCCCGGATCGTTATTGGACAGTATAAAGTCAATCGCTACGAATAAAACGATTGGTTCCCGTTTAGCTCCGCTAACCTGGCTTGGCAACTTGGACCAGCAGAACTACACATGATCGGTCTGTGGAACTTTGCTTATTTCAGAGGTACTTGTCGCACGTTCAACTTTTCAATCGACACGAATCTGTTTCCCCTTCATTTTCTTTTCTCGCTGTTTTCTTCTTTTACGTTTGATTGCTTTAAACCAGCTGCACGGAGAGCAAAGACTTATCGAACTCGCATTAACTCGTGCTCCCATTCGCATACAATTATTAAACACGCGATAAAACGGACGGCCGAACGATCTTTTCCAGTATTACGATTCCAGATTCGAACAATTATATTTCATTAATAATTGAGAACTTTTTAATTAAAACATTCACAAGGTGGGACGCGTGAATTGAGACACGTCTATAAATCTTTACCGTTCATGGATACGCGAAAAAATTATTCCGAGAGTCAATTTTTTTTCGAAATCGCGAAGATGTCAAACATTTTAACGACATAACTATTCCAACCATCTAATCCCGCAAAGATAATAAATACTTCTCGCAGTTACCGAATACGTATCGATCCCTAAAAAATTTAAACATTATCTAATATTTATTTCGATAAGCGTTTATCGAGCGCTCCAATAGTTTCGTTAAAGCAATTCCATCTTAAATACTTTTTTAACGTATCTACGAAAAGCGAAGAGATTTTTGTATACACCCGCTAGCTCGCTCGACCCTATGTTTCCTCTAAAACGAATCCGCGATTCGTTTACCACCGTAATTCGCGACAACGACAACCAGAGCCGCTTGTATATATTTGGAGAATAAACGTCAACGAGTTTATCGTGTGACTTCTGACGATAAGAGGAGCAAGCGTTGCTCCGTATCAACGAGAACGTATAAGAATCGACGCTGCGTGTTTGCGTGCAGAAAATCGGTGATCGCCTCGATGGGAGGCTGATTCAGTGTTTTGCACGAGAAACTCGTCGCCACGAGACCTCATCCTTCGTTCTCAACTTCTTACGAGTTGGCCAAATTTTGGAAACATCGTTCATCCAACGCGAAATAAATCGTTGATTTATCATCGAGTGGAACGTTGGTGCCAAGATCGCACGAGGCTCTCTCTATCGTTACCACGATCTCGCTTAACCTTGCCAGTGTTGGACTCGAAAGTTGGAGTCGACCGCGAAAGAGCAAGCTTACAAAGGCGACTGGTGTGTGTCTCTCTGTTTTCGTTTCGCCTAACGATTCCGATAAGCCGGCTGTTATTCAGATAGAGGCGACGGATTCCAAAGTGTGGCGCGCGTTAAAGGAACGCGTGTGTGGATACCGATAGATAGAGGTGGAAAGGAAGGACGGGGGAACCCGATCGAACGGAATAAAGTTAGTTCGGCGTCGGGTACGTCCGCCTCGCCGCCGTCTCTGTCGAGTAGACGACGAAACGAAACGCGGGATAGCGTGAAAGAAAAAGGTGTCGTGGAATCCTTTCTACCGTGCACAGCCTTTCACCGATGGGACTCCGTGTTCGTTCGGGCTATTCCAATTTATGTCCACTGTAAATATCGCGTTCGCGAAACGATACCGATGGATAATATTTTTACGAGTTGCTGTTTTTTTCTTTTTTTTTTTTTTTTTTTTCTT
>SMSQ01026157.1:292261-310386 GCA_019453375.1 Ctenoplectra terminalis | reverse complement strand
CTACTCAGGTATTTGTAAACGATCGTGGTTGTTAATTAATAAAACGAATCATGTAACGGGGTTGGAGAATGCTTCTGGTGAATGTAAAATGACTTAAAGTGTCTTCGAGTGGTATAAGAATGAGGGTGTCGCAGGGCTTGTGTCTTTAGAACTATAAAAGGGGAGATTTGATTAATGTTGGTAGTCTTTTAATTGCCATTTACAGCGTCCCTTCCAATTCTAAATCGTTTTCCAGAAATATTTCCACGGAAGTTAATTCGGATCGAAGAGAACGAGGGAAACTATTCGAATAGTGGTTCAGAGTGATGTTATGGCTGCAACAAAGTTTGCTTTCTTTTCCCTGAACTTGAACTTCTTTCTGTCCTTTCTATATTTTGAAAACACTTGGAACGAAGCATTGTGACAAAGTCGATAAAATTTCTGAAGCGTTGAAAGCGGTAATTGAATAATTACAAGCAACATAATGGATTACGGTTTGTCCGGGATTAAGAGATGAAAATTATCCGCGGGTATTTAAACGAGGAACGTAACGCGAAATTTCATATCGAACCGGACGAATTTCATCCGAACAATTTTTTGAATAATGCAATTTAAATCTATTTGACTTGAAATAATTTTCATTTATCCGTGGAAAAATTCACGGGAAACTCGTTTCAACGTTTCAACTGGTGATTTTTTTTATTATTTCTAGCATCTTCGCTTTGAAAATAAAAATTGAACGAAAAACAATCGAAACGATCGAACGTTACGAAAATTATATTAGATCGAACAAAGTAAATCAGCAACACGAATTGTCAGCAAATCTGATCACTGACTCTGCTCACGACTTTCAACAGCTGTATTACCTTGGAACAACTGTTCAAACAGGAGTTATACAATTCCGACAGACGCGGTCATACTATGCATTCGCCGATACCTGTTCCTATCTAAATTCTGAAACATCGCCTTCTATTCCATCCCATCTTGTGCAAATCGATCAATCAGTCGTACGAAGAAACGAGACGTCTAACCATCGAACCTATGTCCGGTGTAATCGCAAAAAATACCAGTCGACATCACCTTTATCTTTAAGCTCCCTAACATTCGTTGGTGGCAAAACGGCTTTCGTTTGCTGGTGAAAGATTCTTTCGAACAGCAATGCCAGAGTGGTCGAATCCCACGCTTTCGCAGAAAAAAAAAGAGAGAGAGAGAAAAGAAAAAAGAAAATACGCATTCCTCTTCTGTTTCGTAAAAATTTTTATCGATAAAATTAAGGCTACGACGATTTGAAGAAAAAACGAGAAAAAGGTAAATTAAAAGAAAAAAAAGAAAAAAAAAAGAAAAAAATATTCGAGCCGGTTGCAATGGGCGGCGCGCGCCGTAACGAAGTGCAGGCGGTGTTCGGGGCATTCGAGAATCGACGGGATCGACCTGGCGACTTAAATCTGCAAGCTGCTACGGGAGGAAAAATCTTTAAAAATGCTGTCTGACGAAAAAAGCGCGCATGCGTAACCACGAGCCATTTCCTTCTTTCCCTCTCTGTCCCTGCTGCCTCTCTCTCTCGCTCTCTTTTCTCTCTCTCTCTCTCTTATTCTCTCTGTTCCACTCTCTGTTCCCCTCGGCCAGGTTCTCCCTTTCCCACCCTCTTTACGTATATACCCAGTGGATGTGTGCGTTCGCTATGTGGCGTTTTCCTTCCTCTTCGTTTCTCTTTACGCGTTCCTCGCCGCCAAAACAAATCGTAAAGACGCCTTCTGCTGCCGTAATCGCGCAGTCATTTCCGAAAAATCAATGAGCACTCGTCGAGCGCACGCTTTCCTTCCTTTCGGACGAACCAGGATAATAATATACTTCAGCGCCACGAAATTTCTCTGTCGAGGCATAAAATCGAATTCGAAGATACTCTCCTTGCTCCGTGACTCTTCTTTCACGTTTTCCTTTTTTTTTTTCTCTTTTTTTCTATTCTTCTCCGGCTTCTCCATTCTTCTCGTTTTTCTTTTTTCTTCTTTTTTTTCTCTTTTTCTTTCCTCTTTCTTCTTCCTTCTTCTTGTTTCCCGCTTCTTCGTCTTCCTTCCCACGACTCACCCATCTTCCACCCCCTCTGGAAGCCCTTTGTAAAGCTACGGGACGCGGTCTCGTTCGTTTTCTTTTTTTTTTTTTCTTTTCTTTTTTTCTTTTCTTTTTTTCTTTTCTTTTTTCGGGTTCAACGATATCGTCGAGGCGGGCGACTGTGTCAAATGGGACGCTTCTTACATTGTGACGAGCCACTCGAGCGATTCTGATTCCTCTTCTCTTGGCGGGAAATCGAATTCGAAAATCCTTCCATACCCTCTGTTTTATTTTCGAACCCTCTTGTTCTTATTTGCTTTCACTGTTGGAGCACAGTGCCGATGAAATTTTACCGTTGGCAGTCGACACGAGCAGAGAGCGTTCAGGGATGGTTTCAAGACCTTGTACGCTCCGTTGGACTGTTATTACTTATTCCTAGCCTCCAAATTTTTTTTCCAAGCTTGTCTGTCTCGTTTCGTCGACCGTGCAGTTCGTTTAGGTTCGTAGCTTTCTAATCGTCGCATGGATAAAACAGCTCGTCAAAGCTCCACTTTGTCTCGGACCGGCAATTATCACGCTCCAGCCTTTAGCATTCAATGAACTTGGCAGGCTGGCAACGTAACCGTGTACCCTAGACGGAAAGGGCATCGAACACGTTCAATCGGCAGGTTGCAGGTGTAGCCTTCGTCAAGATCGTATGTAATTATATCGGGAATTATTCATAAGCCGATTGTTCCACAGGCGCACAAAAGCCCGATGAAAGTGATAAGTAACTCTCTCGTTTCCATTGATAACCGACCCAACGGTTCGCTGGTTCGTCGTTTACCGAGCGATTTGCAATTTGCTGGCGGATAAAACGTAAACTATCGTTTCTCGAACCAGCTATCGTTGCTCGAGGTGAATTTCTCGAGCAAGAAGAAAGGATCGGTGCTGCAATTGTCGATGTCGATGGTTGTTTGGTTGTTTTAGGAATATAATACTTTGTTTTAAGCAGAAACAATGTTGAACGCGAAAGGAAATGACTTTTCGGTGAAAAACAAAGGGAAAAGGTCTTGGACCTTCAAGTACCATAAAGAACCGTCCCGTCGCGAAGAAAGGAGGAAAAAAGTGAAACAATAGAAGCAATGTCTTCTTTCGGAAAAAAAAGATGCAGATTAAGAATTCATATTCCTTGAATACGAAGGAAATCTTTGAACGCGTCTCTCGCGTAATTAGCCATTCCGTTTCTTTCGCCAAGATTCCTTCGCGATCCGCGCGAATCCGTTGACACAAGTGTCCGGCCAAGTGTTCCTTCCGGTACACCGTTGAAAAAGTACGAACGAAACGAGCAAGATCGAGAGATCCCTGGAAGGATTCGCGAGGACAACGGAATCGTTCGAAGGGCTAGAAAATTTTCTCCTTTTCCTATCCCCTTTTTTCTTTCTTCAATCCTGAGACACGGTTTTGAGATCAAAGTGTCTCCCCGATCTATGGGAACGCGTACGAAATGTTATTGGAAGTCGATGAAACCACCACGAGGAAGTTACACCTCTTACAAGGAACAGTTGTCGAGTGATGAATCGATTTAACCAAGATTTCGAGCATCGAAAAGGGCGAAAAAGAGAGTTTTTCTGTCTAAAAGGAAATAAATTTCGTTGGGGGTTGATATTTTCGAAACTTCGTTGCAATAAAGTGCACTTTGACGTCAGGACCTCGAGGAAATCTTCCTGGATGGGAGATTACGTATAAAACAGAGGTTGGATGAGAGGAAAAAATCCTTATTGTCGCTACAACTGTCTCGACGATACATAGCGAAGAGATATCGTGCGTGAACACGAGCCTCCTCGATAACTCGTGTTATCGGTTCGTGTTATCCTTGAAGAGCTTCAAGAAGAATCTTTGAAGTAGTGAGAAATTACAACGACGGTGTGTTACTGTTTCGTGTGGTAATCGACGAAAGTTTCGATAAAAGTTTAACAACATTCGTTAGAGGTGTGAAACTTGAAGTTTGAGAAAGATGGAGAAAGAGAGGGAAAAAGTATGGTTCGAATGTTTAAGACGCAATTTTTGTCATAAATTCTGAGCAATTTGTCGCGTGTGCTGAACGGCCCTCGCCTCGTTTGACTGTCCAATTTATCTCGTTAACCGCGCCTCTACGAACGTCTATTCGCCGAAAGATTGCGGCTAACTGCGGCACGACCTTTGCGTTGCCGCGAAAAATACCGTTGGCCTCGAAATCGGCCATTTTCGATCCGCTTCTTTTTTTTTTTTTTTTCGTCCATTTTGTTCGCCCTCCTCCTCCATGTTTCGATGTCGCTTCATTAGCGGTGATTTCAAATTTATAAGGCGGCAATCGGAACGAGTCGTTGCTCGATAATTCAATGACCGTTAACGGACTGGAAAAACTGTGTCGAATTTGTGTCGAATCGCTGGTCCAGCGGATTAACGCGGGGATTCGATTAAAAGGTTGGTTAAAAAAATTATAAAAAAAGATGACAATGGTTGGAAAAAGGACAGATTCTATACCTTCTCTGTCTGTTCGGTCTGGATGCGGGCGCAATTTGCAAAATCAATGAAACGCGGCGAAATATTAATGCGCCTCGAATGCTGCTGTGTTCCCGATCGAAATCTCGTTAAAGAATCATCCGGTTTGCGTTGGTCGTTCGCATAGAAGGACCGGCTAATATCCGATTTTCCCATAAAAACGAACAAAATAATGGCTCGACGTAGACAAATAATCGCTTTATTTCGTTGTCATCGTGGCTGGCTGCGCGCGTTCAGACCCTTCTGTACGGACGAGTTATTGACTCCCGATGCGCAAACAGGCCGCGATCAACACCATCTGAAAATTTAATTGAACGAGAAAGAATCGTCCCATGGGACGCTTTAACTTAACTCTGTCTCGCGCGATTGGGTGCCACAAGGACTGACTTATTTCGAGTGACGCTCAAGGGAAATTAGGTTTCTTGAATTCTGAACGAATGAACGAATGAATCTTTGAAGGTTTAAAAAAACAAAATTATTCGAGACGCGTTACGTTTCTAAAAAAAAAATTCCAGATATCCCTTTTTAATATCCCACGGAACATTGCTAGAAATTTAATTTTATTCTCAAGGGATGTTGCACCTTTTTCGTAAAATCATAAACGCTTTTCGAAATTTATCGTAGTCGACGATCAACACACGAGTAGCAGAGACGAACGAAAAAGCGACGATTAAGAGACCATAGAATTCATTCGTGACTCATCTGTATGCGCAAACGTCGATCGAAAGACATCAAGAAAACACCAAGTTCTTTACGACGGAACCCTCAACGAGGTCCTTCAATAACGCAGCCTAATGGCGTGTTACAAGCTTTTCTCGACGATAAAATTGCCAAGCCGCGTTGTGTTTTGTCTACACTGTACGCGGCGGATCCGCGCGAGCAGATAGAAGCTTTTTCTCCCTGCCACAGGGATCTCTAACGACCAATTCAATCGCTTCACGTTTCCCGTTCCAGGAACGAGCGCGTTCCCTTCGCGCGAACCACACCGAAAGGAAAAAAAAAAAAAAAGTAGAACGCATTTCGCCATGAGTAACGACGTAGCGAAACTTTCACTCGCCTGTGATAATGTCTGAGCTGTCTGCCTTCGCGAATCGAGCACCGATGCATCTCGCGATCTACCTGTCGACGATCATCGCCATACACGTATTCGTCGCGTTGTTCGTCTTATTTGAAAAACTTGATCGAATTTGTTTTCTTGTTTCTCTCGATAAGTTCTATCGTTTCATCGAGGTTTCATGATTTTAAAAAACAAGCTCTGCTTTTTTTTTTTTCATCTCCGATTCGAAGGAATGATTTATAATGATCGTTGCGCAAGTATGAAAGTTTCTTTTACTCATTTCCACAATTTTCACCGAACCTCGCGACGCCGAGTTGACATTCCCCATCGCGAAACGATATTTACGAGGATCGTGCAGGCAGTCCGGTTTGATATTTATTTATACGAGGATCTAGAGCGAGGGCCTTCTAATTTATCGGCGAAACAGCCGAAGCCAGGCCATATTTTTATCGCGGACGTTTAATTTCGTAGAAATTCCTTGGCTGGCAAACCGGTTGCACGCCAAAACGTCATTCAGAGACCACGGACCGGTCCCATGGTGTGGGGGGATTCCCCGACCGGACGTACGCGTCTTCTTTTGAGCGTCCCTTGCAAAAAATCCTCGCGATTCCGTACAACAGGTACTGTTTCCGTTTCGCAAGCGCGAACGACGGGAGATGGTGGAGAGATCAAGTAGATTCGGACCGTACCGAGTCAGACGACAGGAATGCGTCGTAAACGAGTGACCTCTAAAAGAGATCGCAGAAAATATGTATCAAAACAATGTTAAAGAAAACGTAAACGGCAATTCGTTGAAAATCCTGTTTTCCCCAGCCGTGATCGAGACGAGAATGACGACGGCGACGACATCGTTTGTCCACCTACGCGAAAAACATTATCCCTTGATGTTTCGCAATTAAATTTACGAGACGGATATTTATTTTTACTTCAGAATGACGCGCAACTCTTTTTTTAACGGCACTTTCAGAAGAATGATGTATTTTGTTTTTTATACAAGAATTATTAACGTGCTTTTTGGCGAATCAATTTGACGAGGATTATCTCGGGGATGAAGTTTTGACGATCAGAATAGATGGAAGATTCTTTGGGTAGACCAGAGATGACTTTGGATATTCTATTAGAGCCACTGACTCGAACCTTGTAACTGTGACTGGTATTATATCGATGCACAATCCGCCTATCATCGTTGAACAATAGAATTAACTAATCGTAAATATAGGTATAGAGAGAAGACAAGTTTCAAACTGCATTTAAATAACTTCAGACACACCAGGAAACACAACGAGCAATTAAAAACTCCCCGGTAAATGATACAGCGTCGCGGCTGGTTAAATTATTCGCCAACGTGACGTCAAACTATTCCTTATATAGCAACCAGATGGAAGAATGTTATTCCTTGCTATAAAAACAAGGGTAGCTGAAGCACGAAAATTGATTATTATTCGCGACCATAAAATGGCACCGAAATGCCATCGCCTGCTTAAACAATCGCTACTTCGTAATCTCTACCCTTTAAACCAACCTTCTTTTCACCCTGTACTATTCCTCACACATAATCCTCTATACAGACACTCCTCTAATTACCAGTAATCATCGAATCCTCGTACGAACCGTATCCTTTAACGCTAACGTTAATTAGTCGAAAATATTCGGTATCAGATCGAGAGCTCGGTAAAGTCGGAGGCTTGTCGTTTTCGTTTCACCATTGGACGATCTTGAGAAAAAGAAAAAAAAAAAAGCAAAAGGAAAAGGAGAAAGAAAGAAAAAATATAAAATCTGGATGAATTCGTACTTTCGTACCGTCGTGCTCGGGCAGGGGCAATTATTTTTGCGCAGTCTGATGTATCGCGGAGAAGGCGGTGCTCGCGGAGAGAAAGCACCATAGATACCCGCGGAATACCGAGAGCCTCGGATACCGGATATCGTAAACCGACCTTCACCGCGAAATCTGTATATCAACCTTCGGCAAGGCGGCCTGCAACGAGCGGCGGGAGCGCCTCGTTTAAAATTGCACGGCCCCATTCGTAGCCAATGTCGTCGTGCTCGAACACACCGTGACTAGCTTGAGACCGACATGCTTATGGCTTATCTGAAAATTCGGGAAAAATGCCGGAGAACCTGTTTTCCGTTAGGCGCGACCGTTCCGCTCAACGAAGTATCGCTTCGTGGATGTTGCTAATGAGAACTAGCTAGGGATTTAAGAAATGGTTCGCGCGAAAGAGGCGACGCGGAGGAAGCGTATGACATGGAACCTGGTTGAAAATTGTAACGCGACTCTGTAGAAATTTTCTAGCGTCACTCTTGCTACGGCGGATGCTATTCGTTTTGTTGTTATTCTATTTTGGTTTATACACGAGCAGAGGATGCGCATAAAATGTCTCAAGACGATTGTCCACCTTTGACCGTGCTTTTACACGTCTTTCGTAGCCCCTTGTATGCAACGCAAGGTATCACGGTGAACGTAATAAATTATGCAAACGTAGATTCACATATTCGGTTCTGTTAGCCGAAGAACTATCCCGAGAAGAACGATTTTTGAAATTCTAGATCCAGACAGGGAATCCGGAGTCATGGTTATAGAGGACGAATATTTTGATAAATCATCGAACGCTCCTTTTTCACTTCGAGAGACAAGGATCGGGTCGAGATTGATCGGTAAATGTATAAGTGTGCGGTTTGGACCAGGTACCGGTAGATTCTAAATGTTGTTACCAGTTTATCCTGTCGGTGTATTTCCACGCGGTGCAACAGGGAAATCATCGCACGTAATCGCAGGATCAACGCAAAGAGCTTAACGACTTTTTCCTCATCGACTTTCTCGTCTGTTTTCCAAGAAGCGCGTTTGATCGCGTTTAAAAACACTTTGGCGTTACGTCACGTCTCAATCGTTGAAAGTGTCGACGCGTCGTCGATTTAATTCGACGAGTCGATTGGAAGTCGCGGCCGGGTAAAAGAAGAAAAAGAGAAGAAGGGAAAAATCTGGAATCTTTGATTTTGTGTTCACGCGATTCCTGTTTCCGAATCGAGCACTTGTTTCCTTTATGCAAATCACGCAACTTGTTTATTGATTACGAGACTCTAATACAAATATATACATATATATATATATATATATATATATATATATGTATATACGTATATATAGTTGTGTATGTACTCGTGTAAACTCATTAACGTAATTAATGATACAAGAGACCGTTTCAGTAACAGCCGGCGGAATAAATAAGCGATAATGTTATGTAGATGTGAGCGATCAATCCTGACGTCGCGCGATAAGGATGCGAAAAAGAGATGGAAAAAGTGCGGAGGGTAGAAAAAAAAAATGAATCATAGCTGTGCACTGCTTCTTGCTCCGCAAATCTTATGAATCGTCTCGTTGCAACGCCACTCGAACTTCTTCGGCACGGATCAATGATCGCGTTTGTGAAAATTGTTCTTTTTCTTTCATCACTTTTTTATTCTTTTTCGTCTTGNTTCTTGCTCCGCAAATCTTATGAATCGTCTCGTTGCAACGCCACTCGAACTTCTTCGGCACGGATCAATGATCGCGTTTGTGAAAATTGTTCTTTTTCTTTCATCACTTTTTTTTCCTTTCCTTTCTTTATTCGTTGGTTTGTTGGAAGAAACTTGAAGAAAAGTAAGCAAACTAGGCGCTGCAGCGTGGAAAAGACTCGATATATGTTTACGAGGTAAATCTGTGAAAAAATGTTGCACGTTTGAATGGAATATTCGATGGATCATCGAGGAGAGAATTAAACCGATGTGTTCGTAGCATTTTAGAGGAACGATCCGTTTTATAGGATTGAAAAGGTAACCGAAAAGGTGCGAGGTATGGAAGATTACGTTCGTTCGCTCGGTATAATGTTCCCCGACGAATGGTCCATTAAATCTACCGGACCGTGATCAGATTTAATAGATATTTCGTAGCACTCGAGGAACAACGAATCGTTTCATAACATTCTCATTTTTTCTTCCGAACATTAAACCGATTCTTTGAGTTACGATTCGTTTGGTCCAATGGAATATTTTCGCTAATAATATTGCGTTTAACAAAGAATCGAAGAATGAATTAAAATATCCCCTCCGAAAAAAATCGATCGAACGTTGCAACGTTTACAATTTACAGTTTTGGAGAATTTTCACGGCGTTCGAACATAAATCGGATCAATCCTCGAACCGCAGATTTCGTGATCGCGAGCGTACATCAGCTGCCAAGCAGCCGTATCAAAAGACATATATAACAATCGAGCGTGGTGAACAGCAGCGAACTCGTTCCTTTCATTCGCGCCTGGGGAAAAAGCAACGTTCCCAGATAGAGACAGAGAGACAGAGAGGATTCAGATTAATCGCGAGACCCGTGGAATCGTTGGCGACTTCGACGTTAATGGTCGTTGTGAATTCGACGAGACGCTTGGAACGTTCGTCGAAACATTCGTCGTCATCGTTAAGAACAAATGCATCCTGTGCAAAAAAATTCACGCGAATTCTCTTTGATATCCAGTGTTTCTGAGTAATTTCGGTTTGAAGAATTTCGAAGTCGGATACCCAGAGCTTGCGCAAGAATCGGTTCTCGTTAAAAACCTTTCGAAAAAGCTTCAGGCTTCGCTTTTAATCGGTACATCGCGACAATTAACGTTCTCCATTGAAACGTGTCTCGAATTCTAATTCAGCTTCCCTTTGACGTCTCTAAAATTTGATAACATAAAAAAAATACCGAGCTCAGAATTCTTGGATTCCGCGTGTTCGTCGACAGTCCGTTCACCGTTGGCGTTATTGCAACAATTAACGCTTGCGGTCGGCCTGTCCGCGCGGTCGTCGTATCTTTTTCCGCTGCGAGGTTCAATAACACTTGTCACCGCCGCTGAAACGTATCGTCCACGAACGAGCAACAAAAGTGACCGTGCTACGGCCACAGCGATACGTGTGTCTTTTCCCTTGGATCGTGTGGGACCAGGGACGAGAAGGGGGAGAATGAGAAAATAAAAAAAATTGATGCAAACGGAGAAAGAGAGAAAGAGAGAAAGAGAGAAATCGGGAAGAGAAAGAAAGAGGAGAAAGGCCGTGTACGCAAGAAAGCGTGGCTCGATATTAATAAACGGACCCGAGCAGCGAAGATAATCCGTCGATGCGTCATCCCCCGACGCAAAAACAAAAGACGGGCTGAAAGAGGCGTGCGAGTAGTAGCCGCGTATAGTAGGAACATACAGCGTTAGCACGGCCGCGTGGATAAACGAAAGAATGGAATAAAGAGCGAGGTAATTAATCCGATAAAACGGAACACTTTGTGTAACGTTGCATAATGCGAATTCCATAATCACGAGATGCTCCGCGGACCCGTTGTTTTCCTCCTCGTAATGCGACTGTTCGTGATAGCCGTGATTGCAGCGGACGCGTGTCGCTCGTCGTGATGCCATTTATGGGGCCACGATTATAACCTCTGTTTCGCTCTTCTTTCCACGTGGAAAAAAAAAATCCTTGCTCGGTCTTTGTCTTCGATCGTTATTCCCTTTTTTCTTTTCATACGGTTCTCGATCAAGGTATCGTTAGACCGGTATCTCGATATTCGCGTTCAAGATGGATACATCGTTCCTGTGCTTTGGATTTTTCAAAGGATATAGTAGAATAGGATGTAGATCTGAATTTTTTCGTTCGATAAACGGTTCCTCTATCGTTCACCTTCCTTCCAAACCATCGACGAACTCCTTTTCCCAGGATATTCGAAAACGAGCGACGCCCACAGCGAACGAGGCAGGACCGAAGGTGGCGCGAAGGAACAACGGAGAGAGATACAGCAGAGACGGTGGAGTTTTTGCGCGCACAGAATGGCAGGGAGATTCGACATCGGAGATACACTGGAACACTTCATAAATCATTCGCGTGGACGTGTATCCCCGCGTGCATCCGACCTGCATAACAGCCGTTGAACTTGCGAACCTCGAACCGGACGTATCTGACCATGCGTGACCAGTAACGTAGTCGATTCGACGTGCCAGAAAGTGTGCTCCACCGATTCGATACAATGTTTCGGTTGTTCGAAAATTGGTATCGAAACGCGATTAGCGTGGTCGTTGGTTGGTTTAAAAGCGACATAGAAAACGGACGCTCGAAAACCGCGTTTTCTTAAGAACGGGATCCACGAGATTCGAACCGCCGCGTAAAACGGGAATCGATTCTCAGAGTTGGAGGGGAGATTCGTTTCCGCTTTGTCGCGTATTATAAAGCGATCGTTTCGAGCTGAGATTTTACGAGCGTGACGAATCGAGGGTACCATATATTCGTTCCTTGAAACAGACTCGGCGCGTGTTAATAATATGGCCACGTTTCCGTTACCGATCTAATACATCGGATCGTTAGCGATGGAAAATTAATAGGATTACGCGTACACTTTTTGTGTACGTTCAACTATCCCGCCCTCTGGCAATGGATAATTAAAGAGAAGAACTCGACTAGGCTAATTTAGAAACGTTAATATATATTCTAACCAACTATCAGAGAACAAAGTGTTTTTCTAATCAATAATTAAGAAAGAGAAAATTTAGCTAGCAATCCCTCGGAACGATCTCCCGTTAGCGAGCAACAACACAAAGTAAAACGGACGCTTGTTACTTTTCACGAGCACGCATCGATAAAGGTTCGTTCGTACTTGTCTGATTCCAGATACTGGCGCGCCCTACGTATTATACAAGGACAACATGGAGAGACCCCAGGGGCAATGGGGCCCCGGGCCGGGATCTCTCCAGGACGGGGGACTGTACCCGCAGCAACAGCAACAACAGCAACAGCAGGGCTCCTCCTCGTCCGGTAGTCCACAGCAGGCCTGTGGTCCCCCTGTCGAGGGAGAAAGCGGTCCCCCGCCTTCGTTGGCCTCTCCCGTGCCCTCACCGTACCCCTCGGCACCGCCTGAGCCTCAAGCCTTAACCCCACCTGACGACGATATACAATCGAATCAAGCCCCCTCTCAGCAGCAGCAGCAGCAGCAGCAGCAACAGCAGCAGCAACAACAACAACAACAACAACAGACTCAACAGCAAGTTCAACAGCAGCAGCAGTAGCAGCAACAGCAGCAGCAGCAAGTTCAACAGCAGCAGCAGTAGCAGCAACAGCAGCAGCAGCAAGTTCAACAGCAGCAGCAGTAGCAGCAACAGCAGCAGCAGCAAGTTCAACAGCAGCAGCAGTAGCAGCAACAGCAGCAGCAGCAAGTTCAACAGCAGCAGCAGTAGCAGCAACAGCAGCAGCAGCAAGTTCAACAGCAGCAGCAGTAGCAGCAACAGCAGCAGCAGCAAGTTCAACAACTGCCGCAGCAGCAGCAGCAGCAGCAGCAGCAACAGCAACAAACGCAACAGCAGGATCATTCGCCTCAGCAACAGCTAACACCTCACGAGGTGGATCGTAGCGATTGTTTTCCCGGCGCTGGAGAGCTGCAGCAGTACCCACAGCACTACTTCAAAGAGGCCAGGCCGCATCCGTCGCCATCGGTACCCCCTCACATGCTCACTCCCAGTGGTTTCTCCGCGTTACACTATCTCAAGCAACCCGGCGTGATGCTGACGTCCTTAAGCCAGGGTGACGGTGGACCCAGCCTGGATGCGCACCAATACGCCAGTCCCGGGGCACCGAACATGGCGACTGGCTTGCCCGACATAGTCCAACAGAACGGCAAGTCGGGGAAAGGGGCGAACAGCGATCTGCGTTTGTTCAAGTGTCTGACGTGCGGCAAAGATTTTAAGCAGAAGTCGACGTTGCTGCAACACGAGCGGATCCATACGGACAGTCGGCCATACGGGTGTCCAGAATGCGGGAAGCGGTTCAGGCAACAATCGCATCTAACGCAGCACCTGCGCATACACGCGAACGAGAAGCCGTATACTTGCATGTACTGCGAGCGTTCGTTCCGGCAGCGTGCCATCCTCAACCAGCATCTGCGCATCCACTCGGGTGAGAAGCCATACCAATGTCCGGAGTGCGGAAAACACTTCCGTCAGAAGGCGATCCTGAATCAGCACGTCCGCACACACCAAGGCGAGCATTTCTCTCTGCCTCCCAGACTCCCAGAGGGCGTCCACCACAACCACACTGACCCATTCACCGGTTCTTACTGTTACTATCGCCACCACCGCCACCATCGTCTCATCTCTTCATCGTTCATCGTTATATTAATACTTTTACATATAGAACGTTTTACGATACTGTCGCAATCATACGATATCGTCATCATCCATATTCATCGTCACTCGTCTTTTCTCCATTTACCATTTTTTTTTTTTTTTTTTTTTCCATTCGTTCGATCACGACTTTGCTCCCACTTAACTAACCCAGTCCCCCTAGCAATGTTCTTTTTTTTTTTTTTCCTTTTCGTTTAGCATTTTTTAATCCATCTGATTTCACCACCGCTTAACCTCATCCCCGTGTCGGTTCCCAGCGGACAGACGCGATCGCATACGTTTGCTCGTTTCGCAGTTTTCCTCGTGAATTCGTCGAGTAAAATCGATCGAAGCATCGGCCTCGTTGCCGCCAAAGGCCAACCGAAGAATGAGAACGGTTGAGCTGGACGCGAGAGTGCTGGTGAGCTGTGAGATAGAGGAGCCTCTCCCTTAACAATCCCGTGTGTATCCCCGGCCGCCTAATCTAATCCGTCTACTTTTTCTGCCCTCTGCAAGTCCGCTCTCTTCGTTGCATCGTTCGAATTGACCACCGATATATAATAATACGATAGAATCTTTCTAATCTCGCATCTACTTTATCTAGTTATACAATAACACCATCTAACTACTCCCTGTAGCTAGAGTTTCCCAGCTATTGAAACGCGTCCTTTCGCGAAGGTGAAGGAGGTGTGTCTAGGACCTGTATCTGACCCTGATAAGTCGAACGGAGCACAGGTCTCGCGTTGCTTTGTTAACCTTCGTGAGTCAATTGGTAAAGAAAAGAGAAAGTTTAGCTTTTGGGTTCGAGGGTGCATTCGCCGTGGCATTTCGATACACCGAACGATCTTTTGGCTCGTAGATTAGTCTCTTGTTTCTTCAGTGGTCGCGTGGTATCGTAGTCCGGGCGACTAACAAAAATGTTCCTCCACCGCTGAAGCACCTGGAGCCCGAGGATAAACTTTGTTTCTCGTGTCTGTTACAGACGTGAGTCCGCATCTGATCTTCAAGAACGGGATGACGCCAACACTCTGGCCCCAGGATGTTCCGTTTCCACCGGAAGAGGGCAAGGAGGAAGTGGCATCGACGTTCGGCGACACGGACACACAGTCGGGCGCGTTCAGTCCAGCGCCGGACGCGAATTCCATCCAGTACCCCGCTTACTTCAAGGACCCGAAAGGCGGTAATCACGCGGTTTTTGGTGCCGGTGGTACGGGCAGCTTCGGTGCTCTACAGTATATCAAGCAACAGAGCGGTAGCAAGAGCTGTTTGCCGGACGTGATACAGCACGGTCGCTCCGCGGGGATGCCGTTGTACGTACGATGTCCGATCTGTCAGAAGGAGTTCAAGCAAAAGTCGACGCTGTTGCAGCACGGTTGCATACACATCGAGTCGAGACCTTATCCTTGCCCTGAGTGCGGCAAGAGGTTCAGGCAACAGTCGCACTTGACTCAACACCTTCGTATCCACACGAACGAAAAGCCTTACGGTTGCATCTATTGCGGCCGTAATTTCCGCCAACGCACCATCTTGAATCAACATTTGCGCATTCATACCGGCGAGAAACCGTACAAGTGTCAACAGTGCGGCAAGGATTTTCGTCAGAAGGCGATACTGGACCAGCACACGCGCACCCATCAGGGTGACCGACCGTTCTGCTGTCCCATGCCCAACTGTAGGCGGCGTTTCGCCACCGAGCCAGAGGTAAAGAAGCACATCGACAACCATATGAATCCGCACGCGGCTAAGGTGCGTAGGAATTCGACCAGCGATTCGAAACCACCGGGAACACCGGCAGGTTTAGGCCCGGTCCCTGTACCCAGAGGTCTGACTCCGACGGTGGTGAAGCCGGAGCTTTACTTCCCGCAATGTTACGCGCCCGCGTTTAATCATCAACCGCCGGTGTCGACGGCGCAGTTCCCAGCCCAGCCGAACGGAGTATCCGTTGCCGGCGAGTTCAAACCACCGACTGGTCTGCCGCCGCAGTGACTAACCGTCCATCCTGCCGCCTACTAGCAAGCAGGAATACCGCTGAGATTTCAGCGATGCTTTGGTCACGCGTTACAGACCGACGCCACCGCCACGACGTCGAGTGTCGCGTCGCACCGATGCAGCCAGCCGATCCAGCAACACTACCCGTGACATTTATCGTGCATTTACTAGGCTCTTTCTTTTCGTTTCGCGGTTCGCTTACTTTCCTCGTTCCATTGCTTCGCACAGCCTCGGAACGTGTCGCCAGCTAGTCCTTCGCTCGACGATGATCGACACACCGGTTGTTCTTCGGACTTTTCGATACTTTTTACAGTTCGATTCGTCGAGGAACGAATCATGGCTATCGACGTGTGACGCGTTGACGGGCGTCGATCATTTGAACGCGTCCAACTCTTCTTGCCGAATAGAGACAGTGCCCTCGTCCGACCAGTGTGGTCCGTTTCTACTTGTGCGGTCCGGTCTGATCATTTCGGTAACGCGAATCGACCGCAGTCGCGAAGCTCGTCGATATAATAGTACACACCTTGCAATAGCAATTGTTCTTGTTTGATCACCGATCATCGGTACCTGACGGATACTACGGTTCGCCGGAAGCAGCTCAGCGGGACCGTGTTCTACAATAATGTTCTACGCAACTGTGTTTAAATGCACGATGCGAAATACGTAATAGACTGCTAGCTGATACGCGCCAAGTCACGAATAGCGAGCTACGCGACTGCAACGTGTTCGGGACGGGATAGTGGTCGGGTCGTACGAGAAGACGCGAACCGTTGTGTCGTTCACCGTCGAGCTGATCGCTGGCGCCAGAAAAATGGTGACTCAACCAACGAAGAATCTCGTCTATTCCCCCCATACGTATTTTTTATATATTAATGAATTAACGACGTACCTTTTCGCGTTTTTTTCGTGGATAAGCGAATAGCTCGAGAGAGTTCGGTGGTTTCGCGCGCGCAGGCAGGCAGGCCGTCCGAGGTGTCGTTCGTCACACCGTTTACACACACGCGCACACGTTACAGAGAAATACATAAAACATACACGCATTGCACATACAGGAATATACAGACACAAATACACGTAGAGACAAACTCGTATTCGGGACGTGTTTCGCCAAACACACACGGGTTTGAAGATGTTCGATTCGACGACCAGATTAGAAGCAAACAAAACAAAACAAAAATGATTGATAACGATTGTGATACGATATTTAACTTGCCTATGTTTAATGAAGCAAAAAAAAAGAAAAAAAAAAAAGATTGAAAAAGGGAAAGGAAAAAGAAAAATAAGGATGAGAGAGATATACGTGATGGGAGGAAGATACGTTGCCTCGAGAGGGAGGTGAATACACGACCACGAGAAGAATGCCTGTAAATATGTAAAGCCGTTCACTCCGACGAACAAACAAAACAGGGAGGAGGAAAAAAAAAAATGTTGAAATGGCGCGAAAAAGAGCAAGCGAGAGTGTGCGTTCCTGGTTGCGTGGATGCGTCGGTGTGTGAATGAGACGAGAGAAAGAGAGAGAGAGAAAAAGTTGCGAATGCTCGTGAAGAATCGAGGGTGGAACGGAGAAAGATGGAAGTATACGAGTGGGTAGAATCGCTAAAGGATAAAAAGATGGAAGAAAAAGAAGTTGAAATGAAGGAGGAAGATGAAGAAGTGATATAGGGGGAGGAGAACGAAGAAGGGAGAAAAAAGGAGAGGGTAAAAGTGTGGATGAAAGGGAAGGATGAGAGAAAAATGTGAAAAAGGGAGAAAAAATGAGGGAGAGAAAGAGAGAGAGAGAGAGAGAGTGAGAGGGAGAGAATGAAAGAGGAAAAGGGAAGAAGAGAGATTAGGTAGGATTTACGAGGACGGCGTATCCCCCCAGAGTGCTGAGCCATAGCTTTTCGGGGTACGACAAGTTGACGATGACGATAGTTGCGCGAGGGGAGGGTACGACTCTTGTATACTATCGTAATATTTGAATGTATATTTATACGACAGGTTATATTATTCTATTAACTATAATGATGATATTTTGAATCGGTTTTAAAATCAGATTGGTGCTGAACGTAACACTAGGTAAGCGACACAAAGCAAAACAAAAAAAAAAAAAAAAATACGAAAGAGGAGGGAACGTGGAAGAAGGCTGAGACACCGTACAGTAGCGTAAGTAGGGTAGTCGATACCATAGAGCTCGAAAGTGGAGTAAATCGTGGAAGGAAAAAAAGAGGAAAAAAAAAAGACTTTCGAAGGACCCTCGTAAAGTCCGCTCATCCGGAACTTAATAATAATAATAATATTAATAATAATACTAATAATAATAATAGTAATAATAATAATTATAATAATAACGCAATTATCATCACATCAACCGGTGAACAGAAGCGAACGAAAAAAAAAAAAAAAAA
>SMSQ01026157.1:272430-286741 GCA_019453375.1 Ctenoplectra terminalis | reverse complement strand
TTTGTTTTAATTTTTTTTTTTTTTTTTTTTTTTTTTTTTTTTTTTTTTTTTTCTATTAATTAGAGAGAGAACGAGACACACTCTTACACAACACCTCTGTTTTATACATATTATTAATTTATAACCGGCGAACCAACGATTCTTTTTGTTACGTTACGCAAAACACCATCGCCACCACCATACACCCCCTTCGACACACGAGATCTCGCTTTCAAAATTTAGCTTTAAAAGTTTCGATGCGGACGCTGATGCAGGTGCAATACATTACGGATGTATACATATGTACACTTTGGATCGTGCCGCGGTGCGTTGAAAACTATGCGAATTTCGGTTAAAAAATAGAATCCACCCCTATGTAAAAAAAAAAAAGAAAAAAGAAAAAAATGAAAAATGAAAAAAACAAGAGAGAAGAAAAAAAAATCGGAAAAAAAATTGGTCGCAAAATCACGGGCGGAAGACGCATTGTGCGTTACCCGTTCTTCCGCGTCGATGTCTTTTGTTCCGAATGTTTCCGTGTAATTGAAAGCTGGTTCGCGTTAACGTTACTTGTTCACGCGCAATTCTCCACGTTTCGTAAGCTCGTTCGAACACGTGTGTTCCGTTTCGCCGTGTCGCGACGAAGAAAGAAACGACACGCACAGCGAGACGAAAGAAATTTTCTTTTGTTCTCTCCTTTGATTTTTTTTCTTTTCTTTTTTTTTTTTCAAGGAATTTCGTTTTGACGCGTGTGTTTTCCCTTTCCCTCGACGGTTTATGCAATAGTGACCAAATTTCGCGTGTACTTAGTGTTTCAACGCACGCGTAGCTCGCGTCTTGTTTAAGTATAAATATATATATATAGATTTTTTATATGTATACACGAACTCGCACGATCGTAAATGTAAAGAGTTTGAAAAACGTTAAAAAAAGAAAAAAGGGAAAAAATGGAGGAAAAATCAGATCACCGAAGTGAGCGCTTGGCGCCGGTGATGCATATATATATATTATACCGTTTTATTTACGATTTTTATAATATTTACAAGAGAGCAGCGAACCACTGAGCCAAGACTGACCTCTTTGTGTTTCTCCTTAATTCGCGCGCAACGTTTCAATTTTATTCAATGTTTTTTCTTCTTTTTCTTTTTTTTTTTTAATAATTATTTTAGCTCAAAATCCTTGTGTTGTTGTATTTCTACCGTGTTAAATATTTTTTTTTTTTTTCTCTATTCGATCTCTCTTCGGTTACGGACAGAAGATTCGATGCCTCGATAAAGTCGCACTCTTGTTTTCTACGTACACACTGTGACGGAAAAGCGACATACAGAGAGATACAGAGAGAGAAATAGAGAGAGAGAGAGAGAAGAAAAAACGAGACAATTTTCCTTACAATTTTCTTTTTTTAAGAAAACGAAAAAAATAAAAAAATAAAAAAATATACGAAAAATAAAAACTCCTCGCAAGATCGCAATAAATTTTTGAATAAAATCTATTTTTTCTTATGTACTCTCTTCATTGCGCTCTTCTTTTCTCTGCTTTAAATTTCTGTGATTTCATTTCGTTTTTAAGCACTTCGCAGCGCTTGTATACAACATGGACCACGTGAACGAGATCGCAAATATTATTTCGCATCCTTCCCAGAAATTATTTCTTTACGTTTCCACCCCAAATTCGGTCGAGTCTAGGTCCAGTTCTCGTTGTTCGAAATCAAATTGCAAAGTTACGTCGGAACCAGGTTCCTAATAATAATTTAAAACACGCAAAAAGAGCGAAGGAATTTGATTCCTCTTATTATATATATACACGTATAACACATTTTGTGTCTGATGAATGGTGGCGCGGGCCCGATTCACCTCCAACTCCATCAGCTTCCAAAGATACCGATCAGAATTCTTGTTCAGATTCGATTCTCTTCTCTCCCTTTCTGTATCTCGTTTGTCTTACTCCTTTTCTCTGTCCCCACGTTCGATTCCATTCCCTCGCCACTCTAATCCTCCACCAAGTCCGATGATGCATCGTACGCCGTTCGACTCGTAATTAATCGAACGCCATACCGAACGTTCACGAGCGTGAACCGGGCTTCGTCGTGCACACCGAACATGTTCTGTTTTTTTCTGCTTCTCAATTTTCACCGATCTTTCATCCTTTCTTTTTTATACAATAAAACTTGCAAAAATAAAGCCAAAAGATGCAACGTTCGTCAAGAGAGAAACAAACCCCCTTGATCATTTTCAGACGTGCGTATAGTTCACTGGTTCCCGTATAGCGAAGGATGAAGACTCTTTTGTCTCACGCGAAACGTATCGTGAAATCTTAACGAAAGAGATCTTTATAGACAGTGTCGAACATCTCGCGTTATTTCCTTTGTTTTTTCAGCGTGCGTTTGTTTCAGCTTGCACCGTTGTTTTTCTTCTTCCCAGACGTACCCAAGACTCGTTTTAATTTCTATCTTTCATTTTCTTTTCTTTTTTTTTTCTTTTTTTGTTTTTTTCTTTTTTGTTAACTTTCGTTAAGTTCATTTACTCTGTTAAGATTCATTTACTCAGATAACATACATCCATGTACAAACAAAGAGAAACGCAAAATCGAAGCAAAGGAAACGAACAGCCTTCCTCGAAATAATCGTCGCGTTGGCTGTTAGAAAATAATTGAACGTTCGTCGACATCGAATTCAATTCACTGGTGGAATAAATTCGGCGCGTCGTAAATCCTGGGCGGAACGAGCAGCTCGGAAACAGTTCCATCGTGGTGCAACCAGTTTTGCACGGCCACGTCAGATCGCGGATTCGCGGTCTTGATTTGGATTATTTGCGCGCTGCACACGCACGCACAGCCTGGCGAGGCTAATACGAGATCGTGTGTACACGTGGACGCGAAAGAAGACGCTAGACTCCATTACGCGGAATCGTACATTAAAATCTCTTGCCCATGCGGGCGCAGAAGCCATTTGCTTTCATCGGGACCGAGCGGGTCGCAGCGGTTCTCCAGTTTATAAACGTGGAAAAACGATTTCCAGAAACGTTAACCTCTTGTTTTCTAAATAGAAAGTTTTATGGATTCGTTCCGAGTATATCGAAAAACTAAAATGGAAGGTGAATGGTGTTTGATAAGTAAAAGATGCTGGGTTTGAATAGAAATATATATCTTTTTTTATTTTTCTCGTCGAGAACGTAGGATACCGTTGTCTGTTTTTGGTACCACCTGTATAGGTTCAAAAAATTGAACAATTCACGTCAGTTTGGTTAGCGACAATTGTATATTGGTCGTTACTTAAGCACGCCTGATTAATTAACACGAAGCTAAAACACTCGTGGAAACAAACCTCGTTCAACAATTTCAATCGATTCTCCTATATAATACGATCTCCCTTCTACGAAACAATTTATCCACTAAAAATCTGTTGGCTCAAAATTCCACAAAGACCACTCCGAGCTAAAAATCGGGCAGAAACGATTGAAAAGAGGAGAACAAACTACCCCGACGAAATTCGATCGATGACCATCGAACGTCTAGAAAGAAACGAGCCACGATGAAGCAACAAAGCGGAGCCGGGATACTGTCTCGCCGATCGATCGAAAAGTTCGAGCGATTCACGAACGCGCGGGCATAACGAGTTTGAGAAACTCTGCCGTCTGCGAGGAGGTGTGCGACTGCACTTGACTTTCCAACTTCACGACCGGCGCTCGGCCACAAAAGCGAGTCTCCCGTCTGCGCCAAGTCTGCGCGATTCTGTTACGCCGCGAGAAAGGGACGAAAATTGAAATAGCCGAGGAACGAGGAATACCGCGCGATCTGAAAAGGAGATCGAGCCAAAAAGTCTTGTAGAATTAAAAAGCTGACGGACCGTGCGAACGTTCGTTCGAAAATGGATCCGTTTGGTACACGAACGGTGTTCCTCTTCGCGTTGACCGTTTCAGACGCGATTTTATGGCGAACACCTGTTACGAAGAAATTACGGTGGATTCGTTGGTCAAGAGTAGCTCTTCTCTTTGGTAAAAGAGCAAAAATGTGTTGGTTTACACGATCAGAGAAGAAGGAACGATTAAATTGCAGAGCATAATGTTGGTGACTTTTTTAAGTCGTATACTTTCACCAACGACGATACTATGCGGTGATTGAAGATAAAAAGAAATGAAAAGCAAAGTTTAAGAACGATAAGATTTAACGACGATCGATGGATGGCATCGTGAACCGACCTATGACCCCTCGGGGTGGGCGTTAAATCAGAGAACGATAAGAGACCGATTCGTGGCGGGCTGCAAATCGGACAGAGCATGCGTTAATGTTGTTATTGCCAAAAATGACGAGGAACGAGTTTACGCGGCTCACCGATCGCCGTACCATCTTAACCAGCCGCACACCGAATCCGGTTAGACCGGTTCGGCGAGACGTTAGATTTTCGCGTGATCGCACTTTCGGTTTCTGAATATTGTGTCCTTGAATGGAGTCCTGGTCGCTGGGGCCCTGGCCGCCAAGATGATGCAAGAATGAGTGCAGCGAAATTTACGGGAGAAAAAAAAATGAAAGAAAGTAAAAGAAAGAATAAAAAGAGGGAGAAGAAAGGAAAGAAACGTTGAAGAAAAAGAGAAAAAAGAAATATCACGTATATCGGGCCGATAATTACGGGTCTTTACCGACGTTTCACTCGGATTTCATTGCTGGCCCATCCTCTCCGACGATTACATCGTGCTACACAGCTTCGTTTCACCGATCCGAATTTCGATACCCTGGATTACGTTGCAATCGATACGATTTTAATTGAACGATCGATATTTATCGCGACCATCGACCGATTCGAGTATAGATCATTTCGATGAACGTCTTATACATCCTTATAGAGAGAAGAATTTAATTAGCGAAGGAATAACGAATTTTCGACGACGGGAAATCACGATGACGCGTTCGGTGACTTCTTTCTCGGCCGGCAACAGTCCCTCTGTTCTCCTAATCGATGTATGATTTATTCGTGTCGTACCGAGGAACCGGTTCCACCGAACGAACTGCTCGCTTCGAAAAAGAAGTCTATTTACCGTGATCCATCGCAAACACTGAAAAAAACCTTTGTTTGCGCTACCGGTGCTCAATTTGGAAAAAAAAAAAAGAAAAAAATACCGAACAGAATGAAAAGAGTAAATTACGATGGTACGATATAAAATATTTTAGATCCTTAAATTATTATAATTCATATTTGATTACCCTCAACGGAAACAAAAAATCGGTAACGATCCAGAAAGAGGAGATTGGTTACACCCATATTCCGACAGATTACGCGTATCAGAGAGGCAGACTAATCCGTAAGCTTCGAAAAGACGCGCAAGGCTGGTCGGGAGTCGCTGCAAAACGTAAGCCGAAGGACAAGAACGGACGAGAGGCATTGGAACGGCGCGAAGAATGATGGATCATCATGCATGCCCAAAAACCCGTCGGGACTCCACGCGGATGAAGAATGTTGCCCGGGGAAGAGAAGAATCCAGCCGGCGAGAGAGTCGACCCTCTCGCAACGATATCGGCAATCGAAAAGCGGATTGATCAAGCAAACGAACGGTGCACTTTATTTTTTCCATCGCAAACACGTCGCTCGATCCTCGTTCTTGATCGATGGACACGCTTCCCATGGCAAAATCATGATGTTTCCTCTTCGAATTTTAATTTTTAAATTATCAAGAGGTAAGATTCGGTTGGTTCGTTGGTTTATCTTGAATAAAAAAGAGGATCGTGGACGAGAGAAACGTCGAGATAATGAGATGCATCAGGAGGCCGCGTGTGACGGCGCGAACTCGGTGAACCCGAGTCTTGAGGACAACCGAAAAACAGCGCGGAACGAAGAAAAAGGAAAGCTCACCGGGCTCCCGGTGAACGCGCGTACGCGCTGCTTCACGTGGGAGAGCGGGACGACGACGAATATAGAGAGAATCATCCGTGAAATAGCAGCAGCAGCAGCAGTCTGCAGAAGAGTAGAAGAAGAAAAGGAACGAGCGGACCACGGACGAGGGAAAGAAGAAGATGGCTGGTAGGAGCACGGCCCAAACAAGGAGCCTCTTCCGAGAAAGAGTAACGAGGAGAGAAATGCGTGATAAATATACGAATCGGCCCGGGTGCAACGGAGAGGACGACTAACCGTGAGGAAGAGGCGCGAGAACCACGACGGGAACAACGAAAAGGGATGCACCGAGAGACTCCTTACCCCTTTTCATCGGCGAAGAAATAGAAACAGAAACGAAACTGAAAATGGTGGAGAAAAGAGAGCATCGGGGGAAAAAAATGACACGATAAGCACGGTACACCGGAGAGAGAGTCGATAATCGCGGAGAGGGACAAGAACCAGCGGAGAAAGACTTGGTGAACAGACGAAGAGAGAAAGAAAGAGACGGCGAAGAACGGGACCCATGACGGAGGGAGGAAGAGAGAAGATCCAGAGACGGAGAGGCAACAGAGAGGAGACTCTTGCTGGGTCTCCCCAACTCATAACTGGTTAAGTTGGAGGGGGAACGCCCTTGACTCGGACTCTTGGTTGGCGGGGGAGTGGGACCATGGTGCGGCCTTGAGTCGGCCCGTCTCGTTCTTCGACAGCGTTTCTCAATCTCGCAGTCTCGTCGGGGGTCTGGCGACTCGTGACGTTGCGCTTGGCGGCCGAGAAAACTTGTAATCGACGTTGAAGAAAGAAAGAGAGGGATCGGGAGTGGGACCAGAGAATCATTGGAAGGAAGAAGAGAAACAGAAAGACCCCTGACACAACGTCGTCGTCGTCGTCGTCGTTGTCGTCGTCGGGTGGTAGGGCGCGGGTCAGGTGGTCGACATTGTTTTCGTGACATTCCTATGCTATTCGTGTTTTCGCGGTCACGTCGCCTTTCCTTCCTCTCTTTCTCTCGTCTCGTTGATTCTCTGCCTCTTGGTAGACGACTACGACGAGAGATGGGGATCAATCATGCGCACGGAGACCGGAGATCTCTGTTTTCCTGCGACTCCGTGACTCACCGGAGACGATTTAACCCTACGACTGACGCGAAGACTTTCCAAGTATACGTTGTACGTACTACACGGATTATCGTGGCTCCCTACCGAGAAATCGATCGTTCTTAGAGAATATTCGAGCATAGTATAAAATTGGTGCAATTTAACCGACTAAATTATTAAGATTGGCAAATGGGAATGAATATAAACGAGGTATACGACAAAGCATGCAAGAAGTTGTCGGCCACACGGAAAGCTAATGATCCGCAGATCGCCAGTCACGCGGGCCTCTCGAAACGAGTCGACGGGCTTAAAGAAGGGTTCAAGGTTCGTGAACTTGCCACGACGATCGTCGCGACGGCTCTTACGACCCCGGGCCTCAGGATAGTAACGAGAAACCTCGCGGTGTGCATGTATACCCACTTCTGCCTCTTCGTCTGGTCACGTGAGCAAAATTCCTTTTCGACGCAACGAAGGAGCCCAAGAACCTCGAAGGATCTCCGTCCGTGCCGCGGAGAAAAAACATTCCGATGCGCTGATTGCATCTACCGCCAAGCTGAACCGGTGCATCAACGGGCGGAGGTGTTAATCGGGTTACGATTCTCCTTGAGAGGCGAACGAAAGAGGAACCGCTTCACTTTCGGAGCAACGGAACGACGTAAAATCGATCCTCTGGTTATACGTATCGTCACATGGGTCGGTATTTAGCCAGAACTTTGCGATACGTATTTTCCATCATCGTCGATTGATCGGGACCGATGAAACAATTACGATATACGTGACGTTACAAAGGAAATCTATTTTTTTTATTTTTTATTTTTTTTTTCTTTTTCGTTTTTCGTTTTTCGTTTTTTGTTTTTTTTGTTTTTTTTGTTTTTTTTTTTTTTTTTTCAAAGAGGAATGCGTTCAATTATAATGGACAGCAACTGGGTCGAACGCGATCATGCTCGAAGAGAAACTGTTTTTCGCTTTCGCGGTCCCGATTGCAATCCCTGTCATTTCGCGTGATTATCGCTGGAAATGTACGGGTACTTGCCAGCCCGGTAGAGACAGATACGATCGTGCATCAGCCCGCGAAACGTGCTCGCAAGCACACCACGGCTCTCCGTCGATCGGAGTGTGCGCAGCCAGTTATTATCGCGCTTGTGGATGCTGGCCTGCATTCGTTTGCTTTTTCGATGCCGTGCCGCGGATCGTTTTAAATGCGTCTTCTAGCACACACCGGCTGGCCTAATGTCCCGTGGTCTCGAGGTAATCGTTCATCGTCGGAGGCTGTCGGGATAGAGAGTGTAGCCGAGCGACTTAATTACAGTCATCAGCTGGTAGCACGAGCTGAAAAAATAACACGCGGTTCGCGTTCGACGAGTAGTGATCGGGTTCCGCTCGAATCGTTCGATTCTTTCGTTGATCTTATCCGATCTGCTTCATCTATCTCGGGTAGAGACGAAGCGGCCGAGGGAATCGGATGAAAAATAAAAGATGGGCGAAGACAGGGGCGAAGATCTCTGAGGCCCCCGGAAGGTGAAATTAAGGAAGTTGAGAACAAAACGCGCCTCGTCTGCCAGAAGCGTCTGCAAGGCTAAAGGAACGGGAGAGTGTACGATGGTAAAAAGGAGAGGCTACGGGAGAGCGGACGGGAACGCGAAAGGAGACGGAGATTCGACGAAGAGCATGAGAGCAGACGCGAAGAGAGAAACGAAGACGGAATCACGGGTCTGGATAGGGAGAGAGAAAAACACGTGTACCGAGTGGAAAGAGAAACGAAGACGGGGAATGAGAGGGTGAAGCGTGGTTGAGACGATCCTGAGGTCTGAGAGGAAGAGCGAGAAAGAGAGTACGAGAAGCTGGTCCATACTGGCGTGTTCGCGTATATACGACGCAGTGAACACCCTTTATACTTTATTTTGCCTCCACGCGAAATACCGGCTGACAGTTACTCTCTCGAACGAAATAAAAGGTGGTCATCCTTCTCTCTCTTTGCTCGGAAGAGAGGAGCAACTCACAGAGGAACTTCCACTTGGCCTACTACTCCACTCCACTCGCTTGCTCGCCACGGACGAGCTACCGGGGCTTTTCTTTTTACGCGAGCCACTTCCTGCTCGAACTTTGTTTTTCTTTCTTGTTCCTCGCCCCCGTCCGCCTTCTTCTTATTTTCTTTCTTTCTTTCCTTTCTTTCTTTCTTTCTTTCTTTCTTTCTTTCCCTTTCTTGTTGTTGCTCGACCGGGACCCGGCCATGGGATTATGCAACGCATAACGGAGAAATCTAAACAAGCAAACGACCACCAAATCCACGTGGATCACCCTTCCTGCGCGATATACTCGCGATTCCCTTTTTGCGTTACGCTAACCTTCCTCCATATTCAGAGTCTTTATGCCTCTCCTCGACTACCTTCCTTTACTACTTCGAGAACAGGTTCGCTGAATTCACATTGGATTTGCGTTTCGAAAGTGGCGCGCTAGAGCCGACGCTCGAACGAAGTTAGCCTTAATTCGAGGTTCGACCGCTGTTCGGTTTTATTTGTTTGGAAACGCGATCGTTCCAATTGCATAAATTAACACGACACGAAATTCAAACGGGTTGGACAGGCCTGTCACAGGAACATCGTTCGCGTATGCGTACGTTCGGGCTTTCTAAGTCTTGCTCAATTAGAAAGCGCCATTCGACACATCCGCGCCCGCGGGATCCTTTGGATATTAAAATCAGTTTGATCTTTATTGGCTGTGTTATACTTTTCCTCGTCCTCGTTAACGGAAAACCTTAGAAGAAATGTTGAAATTGCAAATTTTCAAGTTTTAAAATTTTTGAATTTTTGAATTTTCAAATTTTAAAAGTACATAATTTCTAAATTTCTTACTACTTTGCTCACTATTGAAACTTATATCGTTGAACGTGGCTAATGCTTCCATGAATAATTCCATTATAACTGAATCACCCCTCGCGACGATAAAGGGCAGTATTCGCGTAATACGTGTACAAAGGGTGTAAACCGTGACAGAGGGACGGTTCTTGTCCTCGAACTTGTTACGGACTCGAGGTTTCGCATAATATTCGCTGGTTTTGCTGGTCTTTAGATTAAACCTATCGAGGTTTATATCAGCCATTTCGCGGAGCGGCAAACAACCTGTGCAGCAACAGGTTAATCGCGCTCGAAAACGGACCGCAAATGTTAAAAGGCCGAATGATTTGTTACTTCCGTTGTCTCTCTTAATGTTTCATAAAACTACCCTATCTATCCTTCGCGAATGGGAAGAAACTTTTTCCAAAGGAAACTCGTTAAAGAATTGCAACAAGAACAATCTCAAGCTTTCGTTTCTCCAACTGTTCGAACTGAAACCTAATAGATCCTACGTTCGACTTTAAAATCCTAGCTTCGTTCCGACGATCAGCAAATCGCTCGCGATCTTAGCGAACTAGGCCTGTCCTTGATGGATCATTAACCAGACTCGTAGAACATACGAGTCAATCAGGCCCCCAGCGATCGATACGCTTTGTTTTCGCAGAGCCACAGTGCCAGTCGCGTTCGTTCCCTCCCAGTCTGTCAAACTGTTTATGTACGAGAGCCGTTTTTTACCTTGCACGCCGGCTACCTGCCAATGAAACGCCTGCCGACCTTCGAATCGGAGTCTGACCGTTTTTGTGCTCCGCGCCGGTAGCTCCGTGCCGCGGGACCTCAAACCACGCTTGAAACACGCGTATCTAAATGGAGGTAACGTGAAATGAACACGTATGAAGAGGGAGGGAGGGAAAACGAGCCTCGGGCCACGGTATAATTGTACCGGCCGTTTAAAGAATGGAGGTCAGGATTTTTTGGCAAACGGAAATGGACAGTGAATGGCACCATCGTGCGAACAAATATAATTTCCTTCGGTGATGAGATCGTTTCAAGTTAAGTTGCATCGAGTTGTGAATGGTACTTTTCGATAACCAATGGGTTTAGAAATTACAATTGGGAATGTTTGTTCTATTAATTATAATTTGGAGTTCAGTGAATCGGTGACGAATCTGAGACACATCATTTTCATTCATTTTCACATTTTTGTGCAAAACAAAAGTGGTGCATGAATCGTCGACGAGACGCGAGGATAATTATAAATTAGCTAAATTGAAAAATTGAGTAAAACGTCGCGTACGATAGGTCAAAAATCGCGGTACGAATATTTGCGAGTCTGATAAAGGAGTACGATAATTGCGTGAAAGCAAGTAGTTAATGAAAAAAAAAGAAAAGAAAAAAAAATACCATAGAATGCTCGCAAAGGGTGGAACGCGGACACGTATTATAAAGATGAATAGAATTCTAATGAAATCTAGGCCCGTTTTATACCGATATGTTTTTTATAAGGATTTTATACGAGAGGAAAGACGCGCGTAAAGACGACCGCGACGTTTACTCGTTTCCGTTGATTCTTCGTTGACAGCGAGAGAGGGTTTTTCGTATAAAACGGGCTCGTGAACGCTAATGAATGACGATTGTTAATTCTCTTAGCCGTAAATTGTTTTCTCGTCCGTAGGATAGATACGAAGTCGCGAATTTAAAAAAAAAAAAGAAAAAAAGAAAAAGAAATTCTTCCATCCCTCGACCGATAGAATCGAATCGTACGATGATTCGCAACCGATTGTCTGCCTGCAACTCTGTCTCGTCTGTTGAAAGGAAAAAAGAATCAGATTGCTGATAAACGATGCCACGAATTTATCGTTTATTCGCAATCTTTTGCACAAACCTTGCAGCTTACAGTTAGAAATTAACCGTGCATCAATGCAAGATACAGGATAGTTAGGTTAAAGTCTGTAGTATTCATCAATCGTTGAACCGATCTCGATCTATCAGTCGAGGGTTGCATTCGTCTTGTCTTAAATCCGTTTCGAAAGTTGTTCTGTTGACCATATATAGGATAGGAGAACATTGTGATTGGTACGAATCGCAGAAAAAGCGTCAATAAATCATCGGTCGATTAATATGTAACGTATATATGTGCGTGCCGTTGGATGTTACGGCGGGAAGTGGAGGATCGTAATATCGTTCGAAGATTCCGCGGTTTAAGACCAGTTGAATTAGTGAATTGTAGCAAACAAAAGGAACCAGGTCCAATTTTTATAAGGCAAAAAAAAAACGATGTCAATGTTACAATGACGATGCACGGGGTTAAAAAAGAAGAAAAGAAAAATAAAATGAAACAAAAGAGGAGGAAGACGGAGAAGAAACAAAGACACTAAATCAAATATACGTATTACTATATAAGGGTCGCCGTAGCGAAGCACAATTGAAACGCGAACAGAAATAAAAAAAATAAAAAATAAAAAAAATGATGAGAAAGGATGATCGTGGTGAACGCTTTTTCGTTCAGGTTTTGTTACACACAGCGATTGCTAGCGTTGTACATAGAATAATATCGCGCAGGTGCTCCGAACTTTGCAAGCATCTTCCACGCTCTACCGAAGAATACGTAATTCAGTGTGACTTATAAAAAGAATAAGAGAGAAAGAGAGAGAGAGAGAGAGAGAGAGAGAGAGAGAGAGAATATAAATAATATCTACAATTTTAATGACTGTTTTCAAACTCGTTCCGATAATGTATCGATAAGACAAACGCGAGAAAGTGACAATCCCGAGAGAGAAGAGAAGATTTTCGAGCGAGACGGAAACGGTTTCGTTGCACACACGCTTCCATTTTTGATTAGAATAACCGTTGCTCCGGCTAACCACCGCGTAACTAATTGCCACACCTGATTTCAAAGATTATGAGCATATTTTTGATACGTTGAATTATATCGATACAGTGTATACAGATATACCGAGTGACCAACTTGATTGGCCACGCCATCGTTGTCACGTCCGAACGCTCATACCAAGTAATCATTTTTACACAGATCATTCGATATTGTTCACAAACGATCAATAATAGTCACGGGCTTCGCCTAAGAACAGCAAATGTTCCATTGTATACAGGCTGATTAAAAAATGACACTGGAAATTCGTGGTTATTTATTCCGAGACACAAAAACGAGGGGAAAGATTGATTAACGTTAATACAGGAACCTGAGATACAGCCATATTTAATTGTACGTTAAACATATATGTGATTAAAGTTAACAGATGCAACCTATAGATATTTAAACGACTGATGATTGTTTTATTACAATCTTCCACTCGATTTTGTTCTCCGAGATAGGTTTTCAATTTTGCGACATTTTTTAATCAGCCTGTACCAAATACCGATTAAAACTACGTACGATAAAAACCGAGAGCTGTTTCTGTGCTAGCCTGAAATCTATCTTGAACGAGGATTGTTCGACTTTTAAACGCGGCAAACAATGTTCATCATCTTTTTTCGATAATTAAGACGGTTTCCCTCGTGAGATTGCACGCGTTACGACACGTGTCATTTAATCAAAATGTTATTGTAATATTAGTACGGTAAGGCAAAAACGTAGAAGAAAAGAGAAAAAAAAAACAAAACGAAACGAGCGGGCGAACGCGCGTTTTGAATAAAAGAAAAAAAAAAGAAATAAGAAAATAAAAAAAAGGAGAAGAAGAAGAAGAAGAGAAAGAAACACATCGACTGATTATCGTTTAAGGGTGGATCGCTGGAACGAAGATTAGCGGCGATTTTTATTGTCTAAATCTAGAGATAGAAATTCGGTATTTATTACGATGTATTAGGATACGCTTGTTTCCGGATGTATACCACAACACGACACACGACAGGCTAATTTTCGTTTGGCCGTCCATTCCGCGATACTTTTAAACGCACGACGACTTTTTTCACATTCTTTCCTCGTTGTTTCTTCAGCTTTCATCGATTCTTGGATCTCGAGTCTGTGGGTCGCGATTGAGTCTTCATCACGGTTTCGATACGATTTAATCAAGTTATAGAGTGCACGAAGAAATATTTCTATAAATATTATACGCGCTGTACAGCAATAAAGTATTGGGATACATCGATCGAGATACGAGATAGATAGATAGAGAGAGAGAGAGAGAGAGAGAGAAGAGAGGAAAGAGAAAAGTTACGAAATTTTTAATATGTCCATTTCGCTACTAGGAAAGGCAAATTAAAAAAATAAAATTAAAAAATAGTATACACATATGTATACAATATACAGGGTGTTTCAAAGTATGTGTTGCTATATTAAAGAAACTATAACTTTCATTCTTTCAACTTCGCTGTGATTTTTTATTCTAAATTATACTATAATTTATAAATTCTAATCTTTTTGTTACTATTTTCGAGAAAGCAACGAAAACTAACATATTTCGTTTTTTTCGCGTCCCTCATAGTTTGTTATCTAATATTCAAAGGAATTATTTTAACCACCCAGTATATGAAAGACCGAGAACAATACGATACCGAGACCAAGCCTATCGACAAAAAAAAAGAAAAAAAAA
>SMSQ01026157.1:256089-271516 GCA_019453375.1 Ctenoplectra terminalis | reverse complement strand
AAAAAAAAAAAAAAAAAAAGAAGCACTTTAAAGAGAAAAAATAATGGGAATCACTAGTGTATATATACAGGACCACAGGTTCGTTAATTTTACAATACGAAAAACACGAAACAAAAGACAAAACAAACAAACAAAACAAAACAAAAAAAAAAAGAGAAAAACGATGAGAAAAAAAGAGAAGAATAGTGAATATAGTTGATGAATGCGTGTCTTGTTGCGCGCCTGACGGACCGTGACCGGTCCACGTTGTTCGCGGGTCCGTACGCCATGTTTTAGGCGCACAATCAAGGAAGTGTATAGTGTTTAAACTCGCAGCAAAGAGCAGAACAAACTCTCCCCCTCAAAGCCCTTGTTACGAGCCAGCAGTTGAACAATGATATCTGATTTTTATCGCCAGAGAGCAGTAATAGCACAAGTGAAACCGTTTTCTAAGTACATTTGTTATACACGCATATTGTTATCATTGCCACGTAAAAGCAATTATTAACTCCATAGCCTGGGCCATTGTTAGGTGAACGAGAGAGCTAGAGACTGTTTCTTGAAGCTGGGTTGCACCGACACGAGTTACCTTCGTTTCCTTTCGCAATTCAGGACAGTTAATCTGTTTTGATACTTTATCGTGATAGCATTATGGTTTAACTGACCGACTAATTTCGTGTGATACGAAACAATGCTATCTTAATTACACCCTTATTTCATTCGCGTCTCTTTCCATTGCGTGCGTGTAATTTTCTCGAGCGATCATTTATAGGGCGTGTTTAACAGATAGTTGAAGTGGTTTAAGGGTAATCTTTGAGCTGAATATTAGAAGAATCGAGAATAAATCGGTAACACTATTGATCGCCAATTTCTTAGCATCTTCGATGAATAGTATCACTGATTCCGGGCTTCGATTAAAAGTGCATTCTAACGTATCGAGAAATAGAGTACTATTGTTGAATTTTTTTTTTACACGCGTTGTGTGTAAAGTTTAATATTTTTATTACTACTATTATTATTATTAGTATTATTACTATTTTTTTTTTTTTTTTTTTTTTTTATATATAAATGATTATCAGTGCAACCCTGCGTCAAAGAAAATACGAGAAAGAGATTATCGTAATAATTGCCGATTACTCGGTAACAATGGCAACGCCCATACATACGAAGTCTGTAATCGAAATGCTTTATATTTTTACACCGAACAAAGCAGTATATAACGTACAATAAACAATAAAACATGTCTTTCCATACGCAACCTCAAGATGACAAATGTTAAATTTTTATTTTTACAACAGCCCACTATCACTTCCGATATCTGAGCTATATTCGAGCATATTCATAGTTGAGACTATTTAAGTAGGATTAATTGAGACAAAGTCGGCTAGGAATTCATTTTAATCGACTCACAAGATTTACGATTTCTACTCGACTCGAACGTCTTATTGTAATATATGCAATTATAAACGATACAACAGTCTACGCTAGTGATATTATTGTATAACGTCGACGTTTAACACGTACACGCACACACACACACACGCCCATACACAGTTACACAGAAATACAATCATTCATGTGATCTTTACTGTGCGCAAAATTTCGATAAACATTTCGTGGTTATTCGTTTGACAAGTGGCAAAAAAAAAGTCATAAGAAAATGGAAAATATAAATGCGTACGTCGCGAGAAGCAAAACGAAAACAGATATCGTCTGGCTTGTTTTCTGTTTTGAGTACAATGGCGAGAGAATTCCAAGTTAACGCGGTCTCACTACGGTCTGTCCGGACACCAATGTTGTCGTCTCGTGCCCCATCTGTTGTACCATACTTTGGTTCCAACATTAAAATACAATATACGCAGCCATCGTGAATAATTCGCGTAATTTTCAAATGAAAATCAAAAGCAAGAGAAAAGAAAAAGAAAAAAAAAAAAAAAAAAAAAGAAATCGATCGGTACCAAAATCTTCGTAAGAAAAGGATGTACATATGTATTTAAGATAGCTATATATGTATACATACACAGAACACACCAGACACCTCACACACACATATACATATATATATAGACATATATATGTAATATGTGAAGGTTTTCAATGTGCTGTTAATTGCAATCAATCCAATTGTTAAATATTTTTCTCGTTACTCACCCTTCGATGTTCGTGGTCGCTCGAAGGTCGCCGATGCTCGAAATCTGGTTGGCAGCGTGGTCGGTTCTTCAATATTTCTTCATTGTTTTTTCTCACTCGCGTACTTAACATCCGCAAAAAAGCACTCGTACGACTTGAATCTACACTTTGTCCAAGTATTTGATCATCACGACTTGTTTCATCGCGACACAATCGATTTTAACGATACAATTATACACATTTTCGCACGTGGTTCGACTTCGACACGGTATCCAAAGTCGCGCGTCGTCAACTAAGGGTTCGGAAATACATTGTTTTGAAATCGCGTTTCACCGAGTCGAGCTGACCAATCGTTTGGATGTCAAGTACCAATAGCACATATGACAACCTTCGACGTGATACCACCGATAGCCAATTAGAAAAGCGGTAAGTTTAAACGTGTTTCTTTTTTTTTTTCCTTTTATGTTTAAAATGTTTAAGAAGGCTGGTTTAATTGGCAATCGGTGTCGATTACTTAATTCCACGATCCCCTACGGGGATTATCGATAACAAAGTGGAATTAACGAAAATTTCGTTTATAATACCGAATAAGATTTGAAAATATATTTCCCGAGATGGATTCGGAATAATGTTCAAAGAATGCCGATTTTCTTAAATTACGAACGTACGTAATACCTCAGAGTCATTACGATAACAATACGTAAAAATAACGAAACATTTGTGATTCGTGATGTATCGTAGATTATTACCGAGATTATTGGTAATTTCATACGACAAATAAGTAAAATATATACGAACGCAAGTATTTATGTACGTCGACGAAAATTTTCGAATTACGGCAACTATGAAGGATTCGTTTACTCTGTGCACTTCTCCCCTCACTGTAAAAAATCAGTTCGATGTATAGATAGGTGCGTCGAATTTTCGCGCAACTTTCATTCGAGAATTGTTACTAATGTCAATCTTCGATTTCTACATTCTTCTTAGGATAAGGACTTTTGTATCATGAGTTAAGAACACTGTTTCTACGATTAATTACCAAGACCATTGAGATACATCAAAAAAATAGTTTATGTTCGTAAAACACTTCGAGTATGCCGTAAGAAAAACCGTACCGACCTGTACGTGAAAGTATACGTATCCGACAAGGGAACTTTAATCTTTCGATATCGCGTACGTACGAAGGAATTTTCTTCGAGGGTGCAAGTGTTTCGCATCGTTTTCAAATTCAAGCGTATTTTGAATCTAACAGAGGGATGGAAAAATGGCGCGGGAATACAAATTTAAATATCCCGAATTTGTAATTTTTCATGATTTTAAATAACCAAAAGTATCGAGAATAGGATAAAACTACGTTTCAATATTTCATCGAGGAAAGTTCCTTCGCGACAATAAACGCGTATAAATAAACATTTTTAATATTTCACGTTTTATCACAATCTTCATCGAAGTCGTTCAAATGCGAAGACAGTCTTTTTCGTCTCAAAGTTAACATTACTTATTTTACACGCATCGAATGTTAGGACTGTGTTCGTATTACGATAGTTGTTAGCAAATGAACGTTTTTCGGTCCCTAGAAGAAAAATAATCATTAAAAAAAAAAAAAAAAAGAGAGATCGAATTTTTCGCGAAGAGAGAGTACACATGTACACGCTTACTGGGAAACATGTATATGTACTTCAAGACGTCTTTGTGCAAAATTGATGAATGTTTTACGTGTACTAAAATGTTCCCTTTTAATCCTATTAAGACTTACAAAATATAAGTATTATACTTTACTTGTATATATACATATGTGATAAAAAATATATATATATACACCTGGTTTTTCATGTCATATTTATATTGTGTCCTTGTAATTTTTTTAACGTTAAGGAGTCTCAAAACATGAACAATGACGTACGCATTTTTTTTTATTTATAAAATAATTAATTAAATTATCAACAATTTTTCATGCATGTCCAGTCTTATATTATCTTATGCATTATGCTATATTACGAAACCTAATTTCACTTTATTCGACGATACAAAATTAAAGACACCGTGTTCTATACTTTGGTATTAATGCCATCGCGTTGCTCTATAGAATCTTCTTCTTTACAGTTAATACTCGTAACTTTCGAGTTATGCTTAACTTTTAAAGCTTCCTTTCTATCGATCAAAAATTTTACTTGAAACTAAAAACAATATTTTTTTAAATTATATATTATTCTGTACAAATTTTACGAAGATTTACAAATTAAAATCGTATGTATATATTAATGAGAAAATACACTTCGAGCCAGAAATTAATACAGTTTATATCATGTACATTTCCTGTAAATTATTATTTAAAAATATACTGTTAAAGATTATAAAAATATAATGTAATTTTTACGCTTCTTAAAACCAAGCTTTTTGATAAAAAAATAATTTAATCGAGCGATAAGGTTAGATTTTTTTTTTTTTTTCTTGCAAAAAGATTTAATACAAGTTTAAGTATCGTTAGGTTGAATCACATTTAAGTCCGAAGCGGTACTGATACTAGGTAAGGTACTGTCGCTCCATTCGGGATGAGGATAACTCCTTGGTGGACTTGGTACATTAACGGGCATTCTACTTTGAATCCTCATATCTTGAAATATATTCTGAAATTGTTCTGTTATAGTGGAACCTATTAAATTATGAGGTGAATTATCTTTTAGAATATTAGTGGTGTCTTCGATTACGGTAGATTTTTTTCCGAAATTCGGTTTTTTATTTAACTCTAAAGACTTTCTACTCTTAAGTGATTCTTTTACGTTGGTCTCTTTCTCGTGAGTTTTTTCGGAAGATGATTTTAAATTTTCCAACGATGGTACTTTATTGGTACTTTTAAAATTACGTAAATTATCATTCTTTTGATTACTGAACGGTACCGTATCTTCCATTCCTTTGTTAACTGAAAAGAAGTTGTTATTTGTTATATTAGTTTTGTAGTTTATTGCGATACATATAGTATGTACATATTGAATGTATTACCAGATTTACTGATTTCTGTGCAACCAAGATCTTTGTACGAAGGCAAAAGTGTGAGCGAAGATTCTCCACCGGGTAAACTAATGAACTCTAAATTAGCGGAATCTTTAGTGGGAGATTCTTTCATATTCTTCGTTCGTTTTTTTTCTGACTGCTCGATCTGTGTTTCTGAAAAGGCTGGCATTTTATCTGGTTTATGCAGAAATCCCTGCATATTTCTATTTTTGGACGGATCGTGGTCCACCGTAGATAAAGAAACATCGGATACATCATGCCAAGAGGTAGGTACATTGGAATCGTGTGAAGAGGTAGAAGTAGGCGATGAACACGCAAGACCTCCTTGTACCAATGACATTTGTGGATTAGAATTTTCTTCATAAATGTAAATATCTTTTAAACCATTTAATTGATCTGCAATGTGATTTTGCAACTCCCTACGACGTAAAATAATAATGTAACTGTTGTACGACATTACTGAACTAAATTGAAATTGTACGATGAATCAACTAACTTGATTGCATTACGAAGTTCATTTAATAATGAATCTTTGTACGACGATAAAACCAAAAGTTTGTCCTTTTCAAGTGTTAAATATTGAATTTCTAAGTGTCTCTGTCTTGCAAGTTCTGTTTGTTCAGTAAGATTCGTCCTTAAATCTGCTATAAATTTTTGAGAAAATTCGTAACCTTTAATCTCTTCTGTTAATTCAATTATTGTTTTATCCCTAGTTTGAGTAGTTTTTATCGCTTCTTCTAATTCCTGTTTTAATGTTTTTACAGTCGTTTCCAGATCTAATTGCCTTTCCCGTGCTTCATTTACTAATAAGACTTGTTTATGGACTTGGCTAATTTGAAATAAATCGTGTAGGTATAGCGCATAACGACAATCATTATAACACATTTTTTGTGCGAACATACCGCTGTAAAGAATCCCGCTCATCACGTAACGCTTCACACATCAAATTCATTTTTCTACTTGTTTCTTCTAATTGAATTGTAGTTGATTCTAATTTAGTACGAAGCGCCATAGCTTCTAGATCCTGTCGCGAATAATTCCATTTTAATACTCGAAATATTCAGTGTAAATTTTTCTGCAATTTTTAATAAACATACCACAATAGGTGTTTTACCAGGTTCCATTGGTATTCTAAATAATACTTGTTCCATATCGGTAAGAATTTTAGTAGCTTTGCTATCTTTAACTAAGTGTTCTAACTCCTTTATTAGGAAGCTTAATGTACGAACTGGATTGAACACACCAAACCTATCGTCAGAACAATCAAATATTCCTCCACATTGTACACCTTTGTCGTAAACTATAATAGATCCCACGCTACTCGATAGTGATGTACTCGATGGATTTGTAGTACGTGGTGTGGATTTTATATGGTCTTCTACTTTTTTTTGAGAAGCTAATTGTTTGACAGGAATTTCATCTAAATGTTTATGCTATAGAAAGAAGTATTTCCAAATTAATTTTTGAATAATTTTGTACAGATATAAAGAAACATAAGTACAGGAACTAATGCTAACATCTGTATTTTGATGAGCCACAGAATGTTTCTTGGTTTCTTTAGTTTCACTACCATGTTTCGATGACTTTGAACCTGGAGTTCTTGTCACAAATTGCTGCAAACCTTGTTTCATAGCTGCTTTATTTTGTTCTCTTAAAACTCTACCCCAGCTTTGGTGAGAATCACCACTGCTACTGGGTCTTCTTTTCTCTTCCACACCTTTGTGACTAGTTGGACTACTGCTAACCATGGTTGACGAACGTTTACGGCCTTTTGTTTTTACAGTAACTTCTATCAGAGTATTACAATTGTCATATAAAACAAGGCCTTCCGAAGGTAGTACAGAAGTAGGCTAAAAACGTATTGTACAGTTACAATTTATGTGATAAAAAAATTTGTAACCATTAAAAAGTGTTAAGATTATAAGTTACCAAGTGTTGCTTGTTTTCCAATATATTTTTGTTACTCCGTGTAGCAACAGTTTTACTGGCAGCGCTTACTTTGCTGCTCATTATGCTAAAATGGTAAAAAAATACATTTTTCACGTTAAACAAATATTTGACGCCTCAACAGGTTTCTAACCAACACGGACAGAATTCGTCCAGTCTGGTACTTTAGTGAATTCACATTCATTATACATCGAAGAGCTTACCATAATATATTATATTTGCCAGCATGTTTATTCTGGCATTTACGATGTATACGGCATCTTGTATGATCGAATAATTTCGAATAATCATTTTATAACAGTATTATGCAGAAAATGTGACAAAAACATCTAATATATTCTCCTTAGTTTTTAAATTATTTATCATATGTAATTGATACTTTGTATGTTTAAAATCAACATCAGATTTTAAAATATAATTTTTTTTAATTTTTACTTATCGTACATAAAACCTATTAAAATCATACAGACGCGCGTTTCGAAACAATGCAAGGATTTTCTGTTTCCGTGATACAATTCAAACAAGTCTGAACTATATTGCCTTGATAGTTCTCCATTTCCTTTTTCGATTTTTATATATAACATAAGCGTTGTATTTAAAAAAGAAAAATACAATTGAAATGAAAAATCTTTGATTTTTATAATAATACGAGATATCAATACAATAACTTATACAAGTTTTAATACATTTAATTTAAATACTTTGATTACATGAGATTGAAAACAATATAATCTTTGGAAAGAATGCAAAATTTATTTGCATTTATTCTTTTTATTTTTTTAATCTTATATAAAATATATATATATATATGTACGACCTTAACAATTAATTATAATAATATACACTTCTATCTACAATCAAATTATTGTACAAATTTAAAATATTGCAATTTAGATCATTAATTATATATAAATTACATACATTATATCATTTATTAAGTTTTATTAATATACTATGGAGTTCACTTCTGTGCTCTCCTAAAATTTCATAAAACTTGTCAAAAAATAGCTTTGCAGATTCTTCTATATATAATTTTCTCCTGCGAACTGCATCTAGTTTATCTGCTATTTCTTCTAATTCTGCACTAACTTGTTGCGTATTTGGTATAAGATCCTGAATTTCTTTAATATCATTCTGCAGATTTTTTATTTGTTCCTTTAATTTTGCCTCTTCGTTTTTAGCATCAGTTTTAATTTTATTCATAGTAGCTTTTTCTTCTTTAATCTTGCTAGCAACATCACTACTTTCATCTTCTAGAATTTTCATTCTCTCCTGATAATTCTCTAACTCTTTAGAATTCAATTCTAACAAACGTTCTTTTTCGATAATTTGTGTTTTCAACAATTCCTTCAAATCATTCATTAAATTAGCTTTAGCGTTTAGTACTTCCATAATTTCAGGATGCAATATACCTTTTTCTGGCATTTTTAATTCCTCTAAATCTACACCTACATTATCATTAAGGTGCATGAATATCTCTTTGTTATACGTTAGAACTGCTTTAGTTAAATTATTGTTGATAGATGCCAATTTAATATCCATAGTGTAGAGTTCTTTTTGTATATCTTGTAAATGTTCGTCAAACTGATGCATATAATTTTGAATTTCTGTACACTTTTCTAAGATTTTATGTCTTTCTGCTTTAGACATTGGCTGTTGCTTAATCGCAGCAAGTAATTCGTCGTGCTGTGTATTTTGTAAACGGATTTGTTCGCATAATACATTGCATTCGGTATTTATTTGCTCTGTTTCAAAATTAATTTTTTTTATGTATTCCTCTTTTGCATTGATGTCACTCAATTGTTTTGCTTCATCTTTCTGCAAAGATGCATATACTTCTTGTAAGTGTTTTACTTCTTTATCGATTTTGTTCGAATCCTCTTCAGCTGTTTGTAGTTTAATAATTTGTTCTTCAAAATCAGAACGTGCATTATTGATGTCTTCTTCACTGACACCTTGTCGTTCTTCAATCTCTTGTAAATATTTCTCAACCATTAACGCTTCTTCATCAAGTTTTTCATCGTTCCAGGCATTATAGAAATTCAGCATTGAGAAAAAACTATTTTTATTAATCTCTGCTTCTCTTTCATTCCCCAAAAATGGTAGATTCTCTAAATTATATTTTTCAGAAGCTATGTCCCTTATTTCACAAATTTCTACTAACCAGCAAATCCAACCTAATACATTAGGCCAAGAATGCATAGCATTAGCAGTTTTCAACCAAGACTTATTAATAATTCCTGGATAATGAAGTTTTTTTGCAATTTTTGGCAGTTCTTCGACATAATTAGCGATTGTAAGAACTTGTTTAATGTCTAGTATTTTTACCAAATATGCAGAAACTTCAACAAACATTTTTAAAGTAACAGGTTTTAAGCTACCATTACTATTGAGCATTGAACTACAATGATTCATATAAAAATAGCTATCAATCTTATTAAGCATATGAGCTTGATACGCTTTATCTGTTAATAGTCTCGTATCCTTTCTAGGACCTTTTGCACCAATACTGCTAGCACGGTCAGCTGATAATGGCCTATGTCCTGTTGGAAGTCCTGCATGAATTCTATTTGAACTTCCAACTGTAAGAAAAGCAGATTTGCTAGCAGTTGTTATAGGTGTTTTTGGAGTTGTTGGTAGATGACGAAGTGGAGTTTTGCCTAAGAAAGTACAAATAAACGTTTAGAACCTTTATTATTTTTTTAAATAAACGTATTATATATTTTCACCTGTTGTTTTTAAAATTGATCCTTTGTTACTCGCTCTGTCAGACGAAGAGGCACGAAGACGAGGTCTAGGTATATGAGAACTTTCAGTCAAAGACATGGAAACCTTTGGTTTTAATGTTTGCGTTTTTCTGGATTCTGTTCGCGTCGAGTTTTTGTCTTCCCTTTCAAACATAGATATCCTTACAGGATTCGTAGATGACCTACGACCTATAGAGTTTCCCGACATTCCGTTCGAAATACGATTTAATTCCACGTTTAATAATTATTTTAATTAAAATTCTATCGAAACACGGAAAGTTTCAATATTCGAGGTACCATAATCGAACATTTTGAATTTGGTCGTTAGACATAAAAATGTAGGATATAAGATCAGTAACTTCACCCATGCATATGGTATAATAATGTAGCACTCTGTTAAAAACTCTCCTTTATATATTTATAAAATAAATTAACTAAATGGTAATTTAAAATAATATTTCTTACGCTTGTTATGAATTTTAATTTCAATAAACTATAAAATAGAACATAATATTAATACAACGAAGCATAGTCCAAGTATCTCAATTACTTTAACATTGTTCGATACTTGTGAATTACAGTTAACGGTTTTTCATTTTTTAAATACTCAAGTAACACGTGAAGTATTTAGGAATATTTAAGAATATTGTTTAGATTGTTTGAACGCGATAAAATAGAATTTTCTCAGTTAAAGTGTAGGATATTCGAACTTGAATTATTCATAAATGTACAATTTTTACGAGTGTTGCAATCGTCACAGCGTACATTAATGTTATACACTGAAATAAAATATTTTTGTACATAGGACTGTATTAATAATTTATTGAATTATTATATTATTATTAAAATGCAGCACACAATGATAAAATATGTTAATTTGATTGTGTATTTTTAAATTATGTACCATAAAAGTTGTATTAATCTAAATGTAATAATATAAAAATTGTGCAATAATGTTTAGAACATTGTATAATTTAACTTGTTCAATTATGATAAGAAAGGCAAGTATCGTACAGCATCACTTCTTCTTACCAAATTTTTTCTCTATACAAGTAACCTAATTTTATTATAGGTTGCATATAATTTTTCTTGTTTTAAATGTACATTTATACGTATCATTTATGAAGTAACACAATACTAAATGATTTATTATTTTAGAACGCATGGTCTCAACCGTTACAAAGATATTCTATAGTAACAAAAACCTGTGATGAAAATAACGCTGGGAAAAAATGGTTTGCACAAAAGGAAGATGAAATTTTACAGATAGTAAATACAAGTACATTCACAAAATTAAAAAGGTTAGTATATTAGTATTATTAATTTTTCAAAATTATATTTTATTATTTATATAATTTTTACATAGGTATATTTATCCGTTATATGCCAAAAAAATAATATTAAATCGTAACAATAGTGGACTATATACATCGGTAAATGATTTATTGTCGAAGAATGAAATGAGTTCTGATATTTTAGATGAATTCTATGATTCAATTATTAATTGTAAAATGAGATCAAAAAAGTGGAACAAATTTGTAGTAACACCTGATGTGAAAACAATAACGGTATAGAAATATTTGTACACTAATATTATTGTTTAACAATAATACAGCAATGTTAGATAATGTTATGTCAACAAAGTATAATTTTAAAAAATGTTTCAGATGCCAGAAACAATATTGGGTATACATATAGGGGTTACCGCAATAACTTGGACATTAATGAGTAATGATTTGAAGGTACTAGATTGGGATTGCCTAATTTGGTACGACGATAAGTTAGAACTCAATACTTTTAATTTAATGAACTTGGTAAATATTTAAAAATTTAATATTTTAAGATATTCTAATATTTTGTTCAGAAATTACTTTTTGTTTAAGGTATTATCTTTCATTGAAACATTACCACTATCTAGTTCTTATGTAATAGAAGAAACTCATTATGCAAGGAATAGTGTTTTGCTCAATCAACAAAAAATGACCATTGGTATCTTGAGTTGTCTTAAATTAATGGAAAAACAAAGTAGGTTCAAATAATATTATTACCGATATAGTAAAGTCGAATAACGTTTTGTAGTTGTTAAAATATTTATAAAATAAATTTTTTAGGAAATGATAAATCATTGAAATCCAAAAATAGTATATATATATTAAAATCTCAAGCGGCAGCGTACTTTTTCAAGCTCGTGATTAATAATGAAATAATATCTTCAAAGTATATAACGAACGAAGTACTAAATGCAGCTAAGACAAATGGTACAGCAGATGTATGTATAAACGAACACTTAAAAAGGAAATACACAGGAAAAACCTTGGAAGAACAAGAACAAATTGGTTGGTCTCTCTTAAAAGCTTTAACGTTTGTACGTCTAGTTACTCTTTTCAACACTAAAAAATTGAACGAACAGAATGTTTAATTTTGTATAAATTTCATTAAAGAAATTTTTTTCCGAATGTGTATTATGTAATCAAGCATGTACATGTTTTTAATAAAGTATTTAATTTCGATATGTAATATTTATGTGAAAGTAGAAACGAAACGGGGAATTTAATACCAAGTAATATAATCTACGTGTACAGGTCCATTCATTTATTATATATTAATTTTCATTATACTATCTATTCATAGTACATTGTACGTCTAATGTTCCTCGCTTCTCGAATACAAACTCTTCTTGATTAAATAACGGACAAGTAAACGCATGGTCACAACGGTAGCGGTAAAAAATTTTATTTACCGGTTTGTATATACCATTGCGAGCGTTGAGTGAGTATACGAGAACAAGATGTTCAAGTAGTGACTGTTTCGTGAACATAGTCAACAAATTTGTACGGCCAACTAAAAGTACAGGTTTGGACAATGCTTTTGTGCTCAAACTCGTAATGTCAAATTAGGTACGCTTATCGAAAAGATAGTAACATCGCTACTTAATCCGGCAGTGATGCTGTAGAAGAAGCATGTTGCTACGTATCTTTGTCTAATCGAGCATGGATAAGCACATCACAAAGTTTTTCACTGTATGTATCTGGAATTTTACTTTCCTCGGTACAATCGCATTGAATTCGATGATCTTTTCAAAAATAATTTAAAACAACGAACCAAGAAAAAAAAACAAAAAAAAAACAAAAACAACAAAATGATATTCGTTCATTTAACGTTAAAAAAAATCCAGTGAATCAATGTACCGTTTGTAGACATTGAATCAATTGCGTGTGCCTATGCTCGTGTGTTGTGTCTCGGTTAAACTTATTCCCTCTGAATAAACGTGTACAACAAACACGAAGGAATTAGTAGAGTAGCCGATTAAATTTGTATTCTCTTTGATATCGATACTTTATGAATTAAGAGTTCGTATACAACAAATTAAAAATTTAGTATGACAATTTCTTTAATAATCGTTCGGTATACGAACGATTGCTCGATTATCCCCAGATTTTTGATCGTGTTGTAATCGTATATAATTATTTCTATGAATTGAATAACAGAAGTATCAATCACCACCGCTCCATTTCACTTTCATAGTTGATGAACTACAGACAGATCGTTGGACCTGTCGTCAGCACGGCAAATAGATACGCTATACAATTAAACTATGTGATTGCACGCACCTTTATCAATTTGTTACTCGTAATCGCATCGCTGCCAGGTTAACGCAATTAATTAAATCATTAAAGTAATACCCGATCAGACCAGCTGGAAACGAGTCTTGACATATATGTATATCGACATATCTAATATATAATTCTGTGTATATAATATATCTATATTTATATATTAATACGTATGTGCACGTTTGTATTACGCTACAACACATCGTGAAACAAAACCCGTTAAGTACGTTATAATAATTGCTATTTCTTTCTTTTCTCCGTTTTCGCTTCGTTATATAGTTTGTAACGCTTTTTTCTTCTTTCTTGTTTTGCTCTCTTTTCGTTTTGTATAACTCGAGACCTTCTTACGCAAGCGTATACGTGTATAAAATCTAGATCCAGCTTAAAACGTACACATCATCTCATGGACCGTGCACCGAAGCGATATCACCAGCTCGCTTCAAACTCGTGCGAAAACGATGCGGCTTTGAGCATCAACGAATACAAGTTGGGACAGAAAAAGAGTGTGTGTGTCCCTCGCGATTACCAAACTATGGGCTGTTCTTGCTCAGATAGACACGCGGTCGACATACAATTAAAAGATTAAAAACGATACCTGATAATCTTTGAATATATATAATAATGTTACTAAAATTGTATAACATCTATCTTCGACCGTTGCGGAGTTTCTCTATGCATGAAATTGCAATTCCTTTCGCGAATGAAACGTACAGCGAACGCTTGATCAAACTACCGCACGCACAAAACGAAGAAAACGAATTACAATCCTAGACAGAAGAAATTGGACGCTTAAATATTAAATATACTCGAAGCCGCTCTGAGTGATCTTCTAACTTTGCTTACTAGCATCTTCGTCTATTTTCCAATCGCTTGCTGTTAAGTCGTCCGAAGAGTTTCATGGTTTCTTGAGAACTTTCACGATTCATCGATATCTCTCTGATTCTGACTTGTTCACGTTTTCGACGCTCGATACCCTGATAGGATTACAGTAATTCGACTTAATATTTAGCGTGTCATCGAAAATCGTAATATCGCGTTTTTTTTCTCTTTTTTTTTGTTCGCATTAAGACGTTCTCTACTCCCTGCAAATGCACGATACAATTCCAGTAACAAGACGGTCAACGAACTTTCACGTTTCACGCACACACACTCATTTTACAAGATAATAGATGCCGCGACATCAGAACAATCGTTTTACACGTTAAATAAAAACTACACATCTAAGCCAGTCTTTCTCTTATTCTGCCAGTTTCACTTTGATAATTGCGCGTTTCTTTCGTTTCAACGCTCCTTTCTCGTACATATTCATAGTTTTCTTGAGACGGATGAAATTATAAGGATAATGCTGATCAATTCGTCTGTCGCGTACTTTTTCTTCAACGCTAAATATCGTTCAACATTCGGAAACTTACATACATACATATATATAAATGTATATGTGTATTCATATGTTAAACATTCATTAGACGAGTAGAACATTCTTCGCGTGGTGTATGCTTGTGCAATCGAAAGATCTAACAAGACACGATGTTAACATACGAAAAAACAGAAGTATCTCTTCCGCTTTGTTCTAGTTTCAATATGAAATATATCATGATTAAATTCCCCTGGCCTGCATGCGATCTATCCGATTCGATATTTTTTTTCTTTTTTTTTTTTCTTAAATATCCATCTCACGAAACGTCGCATTACATCATCGCTGTTAGATTAAGCAAAGAACGCAACATTCAAACGATGCGTCGCATCGTGATCGTTTTCAGGGCACGCCCGCTTCACAGGGAAACGATCGTGTTTCTGAAGATACGTGTTCAATAATAGTAATAATAATCAAGAGGCGAACGATAAATGACGGAGGAGTATGGACAGTTTGTATATTGTGAGACTTTCATGCGATGACATCGGACGATTGTCGATACGCAATCGAGTTGAATCGCTCGTATTGCTTTTTTTTTTTTTTTAATGCGTCAAAAGTACGTAACTTTAGGCTATACACATTTT
>SMSQ01026157.1:191071-252670 GCA_019453375.1 Ctenoplectra terminalis | reverse complement strand
AATAATAATAATAATAATAATAATAATAATAATAATAATAATCGAACTCATTCTCTTGTGCGTGTCTATATATAATAAACGATTAAATAAACGATGTATTGTGCGCTACGCGAATATGTATATCTCGTAATACTTTCTCGTTAACGCAAAGAGCAAACCATAAAATTAGGAACATGGGATTTAGGATAATCGTTCTGTTAAATGTACAAGAGAGAGATGCTCTCTATTCAGGCATCGTTAAATGAAGTATCTAAAGAGTGAAACAGTATTTCCCCTACTTTTCTCACCCATCCCTTTCTAAAGATGAACTTAAATGCCACATGCTCTTGTAGAAAATTTTTTTTTTTGTCGTTGGAAGCTGTCGTAACAAGAGACATCTGTTTTGCGTTAGATAGACCTAAGGTGAAAGGAATGAAATACTCCGCCGGAAATAATATCACAGCCTGGAGACTCGGTGGAAGACTAAGAACCACGGCTGAAGCTTCGCTAAATTCTCTAAAGTAATTGAACAGAATGGCACGGATCGCTAGAATTCAGACTAGAATTTCTTCTGCAAACACTTCTTTAATGTTTCACCATTCATTTTTTGAGAACTTAAAGGATTCGATAAAAACGATCAAACTTAACGAGAACAAAAATTCGTAAACAACGATGGCCTCGAGAATATAAAATTAACAACGCAACATTTTTACTAACAATCCCTATTGCTACATTATTTCTGTCGTTCCCACATTACTAGTCTCTTCCTCCTTCCTCCTCCGTGATTGTGATATTATTTGGAAAGCATACCGCTTCTAACTGAGTTTCAGTCGCACAGTGAATACATAGTTTCTTTTGTTTCGTAGTAATAAAAATTGCATCTGACCGTTTTACTCTCTCGATTCGTCAAGAAGGAAACACGACGAAACGACGGCCGTTAAAAAGTGACTAGCATACGCACTTGTTCGCACAACGTTCAAATTAGTTCAAACTGCATTTTTTTTTTTTTTTTATCACGATGCTAGACGTATATCATACATGTATAACGTGTATCATACACGTGTAACAAAAATAGGTTTATAGGTTTCTTTTGGTCGATTTTTGTTACCAGGATTCACCGATAAGACACACATGAACATGAACAGAGACCAGATTACGCAGCCATTTTTTTCATAAATCATCTTTTTGTCATCGTAGAATATTTTTAATTGGAGTGTGTTGCAAGTAGTATCGATGAATATAAAGATCCTAACAGATAAAAATATAAAGGAATTAGAAAAATGTCGCTTTTACTTGTTCTTTTCCTTCCCACATCTATAAGAGTGATCGAACGTTGATTTTTGCAAACACACTCGATATTGTAATTGAATAATTCCACGAAAAATTATGGCTGTGCATTCGAGCCCACAGTAAGAAATAGCTGCTTGTTTGATGTTCTCTCGTTTCAAGATGTAGCGTGGAATTTTGAAAATAGCTCACTCGTGAAGTGATGTAACCATGAATGTTACAAATGATTGCAATTGAGTACATTATTGATCGAAAAATGTATCGTTTCTCGATTAAAAATATACAGCGGTGTGCGCTACAGCAAGTGTTCTTTAAATTGTAGCAAACAATCGTAAACGATAACAAATATAAACGATATATGCTTTTTTTTTTTGTTATCTCTTCAGTGTGTGTCATAGGTACAAACTTGGTAACTATTAACGACGATTCTTACCGGTACACGTCTAAGTGAACAGTCATTACGAAAGTCAACTCGAGATGATACTTGAAAACACGCGGATGAGATTCATAAAGTGGGTGGTTCAAGTTTGTGCTCATTTTACATTACTGTACGAAAGTGTCGCTTCTTTGGTACAGCAGTGCAACGTATCACTGTCCGCGAACAGTTCATCGGATATCGGAAATGTTAGCCTTGCTGCCAAAGATTTTGACTAGCTGATCCTCGTAATCGTCGATATTACGCTTCATAAGTTCCATGCAAGGTCCAAGTAAGCGTTCGAAAGCTTCAACGTCCAAAACTGAAAAAGTCGTGTTAAAAAGAAACACGCATTTTATGACTGCAATTTCTCACGAATCGAATCGCAGAGACCGATACTTTAACGATCACTTATTTATGTTCATACAGAGACGAAACGAATGATGTTAGATAGATAGATAGATAAATATTCTAGCGCATAATAATTGAATTCAACGTATTAGAAGGATGTGAAAAGGAAACTTACAGGCCAGCTTTACATCGCCCACAGCGTAGGCCGAAGCAGCGCGAGGTTTATGTGTTACGAGCGCCAACTCGCCTAAGTACCCACCAGCGGGAACTCTATTAATCTGCAGCATCAAACAGAATACTAAATGACATCTATACAATTGACGATGTAATTAGTGCACTAGTTTCCTAAGCAGCTACGGTACCAGTCTCACACCGTACCGAGCTATGTAGGTCAGTGATCGTCACAATTATGTTAAACGTTGGAAAATGAAAACCAATAAGCCATCGTACCTCGATCTCGCGACCGTGATCTCCAATTATGGTGATCCTGACAACGCCGTCCTCGACGAAGTACATTCCATCGGCTGAGTCTCCCTGTTTGATGATTTGATCACCATCTGAATACTGTTTTGGTACTAGAGCATCCGCTAGATTCATACGTTCATACGGCTGAAGACAAAAAAATTGAAACATTAATACAAGTTGTTACGAAACCTATCGATCTATACACATAATTATATCTACATTACATTCTACTAAAGTTTAACACTAAATTAGCTCATTATGAAACGACGAGCCACAAAATAAATGTTAACAACTTTAACTCTAGCCGAATGTTTCTTGGCAATCGACATCCTTTGCGCTTCATCCAAAATTCAATAATACATTGGAGATGAAATTGGAAATAGTCAGCTGTTACCATCAATCAAACGGAACATCCTGAAATACCATCTACCGTTTCCTTTACCTTCCTCGATCTCTTAAACTACAATAAGCGATGAAGCAATATCGCTTCTAGGTAAGCCTCTATTTACGTCCACCGCAATGTCTTCTGGTATGAATTCTGTAAAACTTGCCTCGAGATGCTTGAGCATCGGGACCTTGTTGATAAGATCCTCGTACATCTTGCGCTTCTTGTAGGCGGACTTCAATAGGATACGTCGGAAAGTTTGTCTGTCCATGGCCCACAGTGTGCCAGTCGTGATGGCCTTGATACTGGCTGCTCTGGGCATATTGTATAGGAGTGCAAGCTCGCCGAAAGCACCGCGATTATCGTACGTATGTATCATGGATTCCACACCCGACTGATCTTTCACGTACACTTCGAACTTTCCTCTGAAAGAGGAACAACAATTGAATCCTCTATCCTCTATGATTGATTTCAGTACTTCTATCCGGTTCATCGGAGTTTCACAATACGTGAAACGCGAACAAAGAAAGGAAGAGCATATTTTACCTCTCGATGACGTAGAAATTGTCACCGTCGTCACCTTGCCGGATAATAAATTCTCCAGGCTGCACGGTCTTTTCGAACATCGCGTCCAGCACGTCCGCCATTTGTTCCTGCAAAGAATTCATGCGACGCGTGTGTGTGCATGCGTGTCGTGAATATTTCATGAATAGAAACGTTCGCTGTTTTCTAACATTCGAGAACAGCGACGATAATTACCGTGAAATTTCGAGTCAGGTGGTCTACGAATATAAATGTATGAGTGTATGCAATAATATCGGGAACGATAACTTTGAAACGATCAACACAATAAATTTAATTATGTTCCAAACGAGTGTACGCATAAATTAATATATTAAATACTACTTAGTTTTCTCTTACTTTTTTAATCATTTCAAAACTGATCCCAATTATACAAAACATTCTATAGATTTCCTGTAGCCCACACGTTATTAATGAACCGAGCGATCTTCAAGTAAAATTAAAAATAACGCGAGACCGTACGATCGTTTGATCATTAGAGGTTTACATTTGTATCCCAGAGTCAAGATATTCGACTCTCCCTCCCTTCTCTCTCTATACTCTAGAGTAATTCATCCCCGAGACTCTGAATCCCAGTTGAGAAGATTACACGTACTCATTGGCATTTCCACGAGTTGGCGCGAACCCTCGCTGCTCCGTATTCCCGTTTCAATTACGCGCAGGCCAGAGAGCGTACGTGTACTATGTTTAACTTACCTCGTCTAGGGCCCGAAACAGAAGAATATGCTTTACGCTGTCGCCGAGCCTCTGCCGTTGCTCGTCGCTCTTCGGGTGTACCATCTGCAATCAATGAATCGCAACGATAATCTCACGGATGAACAGAATTTTAGTCTAATTATAAATTTTGTATACCACTGACCAGCCATGTTCGTAATTCGCAATCTTAATTACGGTATATCGTGTAATCGATGCTCTGAGATTTGTTCTGGTGTTATTGTAACAGGTACTTAAATCGGATACGATTTTATTGGATGCTTTAATTTATGAAATCTCCAAGCTTTTAATGGTTAAGGAATTACGATCGTCGCACGGCACGCATCGATATTATAAATTAATTGCAGCGTAATCGATCGATACCGCCAAGCCTGAATATACTGTGTCCGTTTATAAAAAGAAAGGGTTTCCCATTAGATACGCGTGGGTAGATTGCACAGCACAGTAAGTTTGAAAAAAAGGAAGAAAAATCGAACTCTTTTACGATCTTACGTTTGGTTTACCAGCGGCCGATAGCGATAGCGTTTAAAATAATAATAATGATAATGATAATAATAATAACAATCATAATATTAATATTATTATTAATAATAATAATAATAATAATAATAATAATAATAATAGAAAAAACCTAAGAACTTTAAATTGCACAGCGAGGATGGATAATGCTGGATTATCTTTTTTTTCGAAACCTATAATTGATTCTCGCAGAGAGAACGGATACACTGAACGATACGACTCGTTACGACTCTCCGCACAGCTGTTCTGAATCTCGATCTGCTTTTTTTAGAAACTCAAGACGAGGATAAACAAATCTAAGCCGTATTTCGTTTCATGTTCTCTGACCTTTCCATTCGACTCTGGCCAGCTTTAAAGGGGATAGCCGATCTACCATTGTCTCTGTCGCAGTTTTTTAATTCGTCCACCTATCTCCTACGAAATGATATCGCGTTTCAACCTTTAGCCTGCATTGTACGTGCCTCCGAACACCTGCTACCAACACAAGTGTAAACTTTTCACACTGACCTAGAGAATTTACGTTTCGTACACACGTCCCCGTTCTAGGAATCAACTCGCCTTTCTCAATTGACTCATCTGCATCCTAATCGCGCGATAATGTTTAACACCGACTCGAACGCGCTTAAATTAACATTTTCAGAGGTAAGTTTCTTCAGCGAAATAGTCTGGTTTGCAATATCGCGAGCGTCGAATTGAAACTTTTGCATAAAGCGAAACGACAAACTCAAAACGCAGCGACGGAGACTCGATGCGTCAGAGGCGGTATTATCTAATTGCTCCGCTTAAAACGAACGGAGGAGGAAATTGAGAATTTCGTTGAAAATCGTATTTTCGAGACAGCCCATCCTGTTACCTTGTGCATCGATCACTCGACCAAACAAGTTATATATCACGTTCATCGTCGTACGATGCTACGAAGTGGTTAACTAAAAACGGAGTACCTAATTATCTTCTTCGGTGTTAAAGTTGGACGGTCTCGTCGGACGGATATGCAAGATGCTTAGAAATCATTCTTTTTTAGAATAATCAAGGTGATCGATATTTTTTTTATACACTGTATCAGAGACCTATTAAGCCTGTAACACGAGCATCAAATTACTATGAAATAAATATAATTCACGTATCGCGTAGAACCTTTAAAAATATGAAATGGCTTACTATGTGATCGAGTGATTCGAAAAGATGACCGTCCAATTACTTGGAGTACCGTATCAACGCTTCACACGAGAAGCGATCAAACTCCGGCTACCTCCGCCTGGTATCGATTCGCCTTGCTTTAATCAACTGGCTCAACAATAAAACATATATGTATCTATATAAAAAAAGACACGTGGTTACGCTTGAAAAAATATCGATAGCCTTGATCGGTCTAATATAAACGATTCATGGAAAAACTGAACCTTACGTCTTATTCACCTTATGGAACCTGTGAAACCGATGGAACCTATTCAACTTTTCACCCTACCATGATAAGGAAGATAATTAGATACTTCGACCGGCCCGTCCGGTATATAACTCAAAGCTTTTCCAATCGGTTTGAACAGCTCAAGCTAACCGATAATCGAGATCGATGCTGCCTTTTGAAATGCTTTCCAGCAGTACGATCCCGATCTGACGAGCCTTACCCGTGTTCCCCTCTTTCTCTATCTTTCTCTTTATCTCTCTCCCTCTCGTTCACCAACACACTCACGTGTACACGTACGTATATCATACATATGTAAGTCACGTCGGTAGCAGGTTATCGAACACGCGCTCTGACGTCACAAAGGTACATCGCTCGCATCGTCGAGCAAAGTAAATCATCCCGTTTCGTCACCCGCGCAGCTTGTATACGCTATGTGTTTCGATACAAAGAAAATAGTTGTTGCTTTCTATGTTTTGCGTGATACACGTCGATCAACGTGTTGGAAACGTTTGAAATGTTACAATAACGAAACCTCAAGTTTGCGTGGTGGGGACGGTCTTCTGGGAACCGCGTGCGGTTTCTTCCGAAGCGATCGGTGGTATGTTATTATTCGAACGAGTCATAAAGCATCCATATTTAACTTTTATACACTCGGTGTACGTTTCTCTTTATACGTGTATATACGTGTATATACGTGTATTCTTTGCGAGCGTACAGCTGTACGCGAAACACGTTAACCCTATCCTTGTTACGTTCCAATGTATCGGAATAAAGGGTTTATCTTTCCTCCCTTTGACTCGATTCAATACATTTAACTTGAAGACAGTAAGAGTTTTCCTAACGAATTGTTCTCCGCATCATGGTCGATTCTTCGGTCGTGTGGTCCCATTACTATCAATCGATTATCGATTCAATGTAGCTTTCGCTCAAGAATACTTTATCGAGAACGGTTCCTTGCGTAACGCGACCAAAAGTAAAAAGGGAATGTATAGCGAGAATGAAAGAGAAATATCACTGAAAACAATCAAGGTTTGGTGAACGAAAGGAGCGAGATAGGAAAGGAGAGAAAACGCACCTTAATTCCATCGTCTTCTTCATCCTCTTCAGGATTGTAGGTTTCCGCAAAAACGCTCTTCCTCCTTGATGCGAACCTTCCGACCGGCGGTTCTGTAAGGGGTGAAATAGATTTGAATGTAGGATTTCAAAATTACGCGGTTTTATTTTTTATAATGCATCAACTACTTTTTTTTTTCTTTTTTACGTATCAACTCATCGTTAATCAGTTTACGAGCAGAAATTGATAAAATATCAGAAATGAAATCAATTTCGAGTTAGAGATTTGTTAAAGAAGACATCGAAAGAATAAAAAAAAAACATGAGTTAAGCGGGAAGAATCGTACCGGTCTCCATTGACGTGCACATATGCAAATTTTTTTTTTTTTTTTTTTACAAAGTCGTCAAGAATCACTAAACACACCGGTCGAATTTCAGACAAAAACGCGGAGATCGAGTTTCGAAATCGAAACAATATCCCGCTAATGCGCGCTCAAAGTCTCGACGGACAGGTATATCGCACGACTCGAAGAGGAATACTCGACGCGATGGGAAGTCGCATCCCGAATGAAAATCGCTGGCTTACCTTCATCGACGGACTCGTCAGGCGTAGAAGAGCCGGTCTGCGCAGGGGCTTGGATCAACTGAGTTTGACGGCTTTCCCGAAGTTGCGTGAAAAAACCTACGGCATAGTCGATAATATCCACTGGTTGCTCCAACAGATAGCTGATCGTGAACTCTAATAGAACATCCCGCAACTCGTCCGGCACTGTAATCTTGCCAGCGTTACGTTGACAACTCATTTTTCTTACACCGAACGATGTTCGAACAATCACACACTACAATGGCATACGCCGGTAAATGACCAGGCGACGAATTGTACGAGCTAATCTATTGTCACTGCGCAAACAGTTAACACGAATTCGAAGTATCACTTGTCAAATACTGTAATTTCCTTATCACGTACTGTAGCGAGGCCAGGAGAACGTAAGCCCCATGCGTTCCGCCCACTTTCGCGCTGGGCTATACTTCTCGGCACAGCTCGAACGCTATCCGGTCTTGTCGAACCGCTTTGCCCCTTTGTCACCAACTTTCAACGATTTTTTTTTCTGACACTACATAAAGCTGCGCGGAACATATAACGGGCCAAATTGAGGGATGCGACTCAGTCGCAAAGATGGCGACTATTTCACGGCGCGGATCTTGACATTAGCAGAAGGATCACACTGAACATTTAATTGGCAAACAGTAGGCAAATTGAGCATCATTGAACGGGCGCAATTGTATAGATCGTAGACCAACGGCGAACTCCAATGTAGTACACGTATTCGATTTCCACTCTTGCAGATATTGCTCCCCCCCCGTACGTATGAAATTCCTCGGGCCAATGAAACTCTTGATGTTTGATGTATCGTTGCGAGCAACCTTCTCCTTATTGGTTATCCAACGTTTCGAATGTAACTCGGTTAACGCGTGTTGCGTACACGCTTTGATAAATAATTATTACGATTCCCTTTTCCTTAAGTCCGATTCTTATTGACCCGAGCAATGCCCTCTGCAGTTACACGCGTAAAATACTTTTGGCTAATTCGAGTTTCGTGAGCGTTTCTCTGTTGGGATCCATGTATTTTTAACTATGCTTTAAAGTGAATCTTCGACACGTGCATCTTGTCGAAAAGCTGAAGCAACGTTAAGCGATAACGTATAAATTATAACTCGTGCGTTTATGAATTATTCGTGTACCCTTGCACGTGCGTGCCTGCGTGCCAATGGGATGTTCATTGTACTTTATCGTATAATATCTATTTCCTTGTGAATCATAAACTTAAGAATACCTGGTTATTTCAGCGTAAACAAACATTTGAAACAGCGGTGTATAAAAGATGGCGGGAAAAGAACAATTCGATGAATTTTTGGGTGGATCCCAAACGTTACCAACCGAGGTTCATATTATGAAACTTGTTTCTGCAAGAGCTAGCGAAATTGCTGCAATGACGTATTCTATAGGTATGTTGAGCGATACGATATACTCTGATAAATTAAAGCTTTTTCTTACCGATCTATAATATTAGTTCGTCGATCGTTTAAGATAAATATTTAAATTATTACAAATTATTGTATTTGCAGAGAATCCACAACAAACGAAACTTGTATTTCAAAAATTGCCCGTCTACATGCGCAGGCGCGTCATGTCTCACAATGTCAAGCGTTTACCGCGTAGATTACAGGAGGCACATTTAAATCAAATGACCAAATCCGGATTACCGCCAAAAATTAAAAGACCATCGCGCAGATATCGCAGACGACCGCGTAATTTACTCGCGGAATATAATCGAAGACAAAGAAGTAAAATCTGGTTGGAAACACATATTTGGCACGCGAAACGTTTTCACATGACCGAAAAATGGGGCTATAGAATTGCGAGTCACGCGAATGATAAATGCTTCAAAGCCAATTATCGCGCTGTCGCAAAATACTGCATGATGCAAGATATTTCGTATTATACGTGTGTCGAAATTATTGGTCCTGAGGAAATTTTGAAAGAAACTTTAAAGAACCATTGCAATCCATTCGAATTAACGTTTGGCGCGAAAATTTTTATAACAGGCCCTCGCGAGGGAACCGTAATGTTTTTTAAAAAGAATGGCTATCCTCGATTTCCGATCGGTCACGTACATTTCATATGGAAACCGTATCGATCTAATTTAAGAACTATTTGGATTTGGGTGCATCCGTCTTTTTTCGATGATTTTGTTACGGAAATTGTATCTAGCTTTGAATTTAAATCGAGCGACGTGCACTCTGCTTCTACGAGTAATCAATCGTGTGAATCTTGTTCGTATATCAATGAAAATGATTGTAAATTGAATATTTATAAGAATATTTTTAATCGGTTTCGTTTTTACGGACCGTTAACTCTAAGCGTTTTAACAAACGTTTTCCATTTGCCGAGTTTCGATGGAAAATTTAATTCAAAATCGGATGTAACGAAACATGAAGATAATCGAATGGATTGCGAGGAGGAGAGTCAAAATTCTGATAACTCGTGGCATATTAAGTATTACAATAATCAAGAAAATATTGAGTCCTTGAAAGTTCAGAAACAGCTATGGCAAGTGTTAAGAACGCTACAATCGCCTAGTCAGTTGCCACCAAATATTGTTCTTGGCTTTACAGTCTTAGATCCAAGATTTCATTTGCCTAATAAGAGAACGAAACCGCAAAGAGAGACACGACCAGTTGAAATAATGTCGATGCCTCCTAAAAATGCAAATTCTAGTCCAATTTGGGAACAAGAAATAAGACGTAAAGTCAGTAAGATATGTGCAACAACAAGTGCAATTAATAAATTAAGAAGCCAATGCTTAGTACCTGGTATAAATAATGATAAATATTTTAATGAACAAATTATGGCAAAGATACCCATATTACTGATTCAGAAACCTGGCGTTGGCAGTACAGGTAACTACTAGCAATAGTTATATCTTATCAGCGAAAGTGTTCAAGATTAACAAATATATTTTTCCAGGTTCAGGTTCTGGAGTAGACGTTATTCTTCCATCCAACTGGGCAATGCCATTCTGGCTTGCTTGTGTGTTTCGTTGTGCAAGAGTTGGCGCACTTAGAGAATCAAGATCCATAGCATTTGAATATAAAAATATACAATCACCAGATATCAATGATCCAGATACACCTGCTTATGCGAGAGAAGCATTAAATACTAAGTTAGAGTTAAGAGAAAAATATTTTCGTTATCCACCGAAAAAACGCGTGAACTTTATTAAGCTCGGAATTTCTAGTCCTTTCTTTTGTGAATGGAAAATCTTAATGAAAGAATGGACAGACACAGATGAATTTTTTGTATTAAGGAATCCTAAATTATTACAATGTTTGCAAGAAAATTTAACTCCTAGCGTTAATAGATTAAGATATAATAAATTGAATAGCAATTTACCAAATCTTAGCATACAAAATGCATTCGAGAACAGGAATTGTTTAATTCGCGTTAAAGTATCTATTCTACAAAAGGGGTGTCCTAAACGATTTGCCATAATATGTATGCCAACTAACGAAGATATAGAAAAGTTTAAAAATAATAAAGAGTGGTCGGGTCCAGTTGAAAAACTTAATGTTGATCCGAATGAAACTGTTCGGAAAACATCGCGAAAAAATCACATAGTTTTTTTAAAACGATTAAAGAAGCAAAGAATACGACACAAAAAATCGCTATTCGATAAATTCAGTAAAATGTTAAACAAAGAGCTTGAGGATTTCAAGTATGAAGATAAATCCAAAAATTTGTTAGAAATAAGTCGCGAAGCTGTACGCGAACAATCTCAAAAAATGTCACAATTATATCTTCCAAATTGTACTAATGTAAGATATTCTTGTGATAGAGAGATCATGGGGTATGTAACAATGGGTGATTTCTGTTTTACCGAAGCAAAGGGTATAGGTTTAGGATATGTAACATTAAATTCATTGATCGAATTGATCAATAAAAAGCATACTTTTGTTTTTGTTAGAAATATTCAAACAAGACAATATAGAATTGTTAACTTGGAAGTAATAATTTAATAAATCAAAATTTTATTATTCTCGTAATTAAAGTGTTATGTAACTTTTTATTCGCAGTTAAACTGTGATTGTTCGAATATCGTATTTTTTAAATATTTGTTTAAAATTGATTTATTTATATCGCATAACTGAGATATTCAATGGAAAAATATAAGATAAAATTGATATCGGAACAAGTCTAATCATTATAGTTATTCCAAACATTGATAAATGCTACACGTGACTATATAACTTCGAGTTCTTCCTATAGTTTAATCCATTCTGTAATAAATTACCGAAGTATTACANTAAAATGTTAAACAAAGAGCTTGAGGATTTCAAGTATGAAGATAAATCCAAAAATTTGTTAGAAATAAGTCGCGAAGCTGTACGCGAACAATCTCAAAAAATGTCACAATTATATCTTCCAAATTGTACTAATGTAAGATATTCTTGTGATAGAGAGATCATGGGGTATGTAACAATGGGTGATTTCTGTTTTACCGAAGCAAAGGGTATAGGTTTAGGATATGTAACATTAAATTCATTGATCGAATTGATCAATAAAAAGCATACTTTTGTTTTTGTTAGAAATATTCAAACAAGACAATATAGAATTGTTAACTTGGAAGTAATAATTTAATAAATCAAAATTTTATTATTCTCGTAATTAAAGTGTTATGTAACTTTTTATTCGCAGTTAAACTGTGATTGTTCGAATATCGTATTTTTTAAATATTTGTTTAAAATTGATTTATTTATATCGCACAACTGAGATATTCAATGAAAAAATATAAGATAAAATTGATATCGGAACAAGTCTAATCATTATAGTTATTCCAAACATTGATAAATGCTACACGTGACTGTATAACTTCGAGTTCTTCCTATAGTTTAATCCATTCTGTAATAAATTACCGAAGTATTACACCTAACCCTCTCGAATTACTGTTTTTCATTTTCTGGAAAAATTATTTGATAATATTTAACATGGCACGAGTAGCTGTTGTAAGTCCATTATAAAGATTTTACATAATTTTATTATTTAAATTATCTATATAGTCATATTATACATGGCTCAATAAATGTTATATTTAGGTAACTGGCGCGAATAAAGGCATTGGTTTTGCTATCGTAAAAGGACTTTGCAAACAATTTGATGGAATCGTATATTTAACAGCTCGTGATGTTACTCGAGGAATGAATGCTGTTAAAAAACTTGAAGAACAAGGTTTAAAACCAAAGTTTCATCAGCTCGATGTAACTGATGAAAATAGCATTTCTACTTTCCGTGATTACTTAGAAAAAACACACGGAGGACTCGATATATTGGTGAACAATGCTGCTATTGCATTTAAAGTAATTACAGCCTAATATATTCTCTTTTTATTTGTTTTGGAAGATATTATGTATATTTTGTTATATATATAGACGGCTGCTACAGAACCATTTTCTATACAAGCCGAAGAGACAGTGAGAATAAATTACTTTGGATTAAGGAAAGTATGCAGTAAATTATATCCATTATTGAAACCGCGTGCACGTGTGGTACACGTATCAAGTTCTTTTTTTTTTTTTTTTTTTTTTTTTTTTTTTTTTTTTTTTATGAAATTTACATTACAAAAAATGATTTCAGAAAATTTTCTAAATTAGAAACTAATTTGTGAATGTTAAATGTAAATTCATTTTATCTTGAAATATATGCACAAGTTCATAATTTGTATGTTCACTGTATACAATTTTCATTTTAATAATAAAAAATAAATCGGTAATATTTTTAGATTTAATAACAGCATAAACTATCTTGCTTGAACCGCTGCTTCTTTGCGTGCAGCATCCTGTAATAACTGAGTATCCACTTCATCTCCTGGCAATTGTACATAACGTACTACTGATCCTCGAATGAAACAATTTTTTACAGACAACTGAAAACAATGTTATACTTTCTATTTTCCGTTTAGACTTTTTTTTTTAAACTAAATTCAAGAAATTAAAAATATTACAAACCATGTGAGGGTATTTATCTGGATCAGTAACGCTTATATCGGTTAATTTTATATTTAGATACTGATCTACCGAATGCAGAGTACCACAAATGCTAAAAAAACAAAAACATTGTTAGACGATTTTATTAAATAATAAAAGATAGGAGTTCCTCTTAACCAACTCACCTCAAGTCATTTTTTAATTCTACAACTACGTCCTTTCCAATTAAAGATTTGAAGAACGAATAAAACAACTGGAAAAAGCATAAAAATAAAGTTATTTTGCTGTGAGAAAAAAATACAGGTTAACCCGCCAAATGGAAAATAACAATCTTACCATTTTCGATGAACTAAAAATATTCAGTTTTTTATCTGTCTGACATATTATTTAATAAACGTAATGAAAATATAATTTAAAGAGTGATTCGCTCTGATTGTCGGCACAAGATTGTTATGACAATTTGTTTGGAACTACTACACGCGTTGCAAGTTCAAGTTCATTTCGTTAAACGAAAAGTTCAATATTTTTTAACGAATAACGTTGACTTGGAAACTTTTTATTAAAGTTTGCAATCATATCTTATCTGTTTATGGTTGATTTTTTTTTAGATAACAGATAGAAATAAAGATAGAATTTAATAACTTTATGCTATGTAAAATATTTCAACTGTATCTTGCCTTTCATTTGCTCATGTTACTCTTACTGATTGGAAATCTCTGTCAGTAAGAAAGAGCAACCGATCGTTCTTTGTAGAACGGTCTTGAAGAATTTCATCAATAAAGTTTTATCAAAATATGTTTTAGCATACGTCAAAACTTGTGTTTGTTCATACGATTTAAATATAAATTCACTTAATTATCTGTGATCATTTTAAACGTGTGCCTATACAGATAATATCATCGCTTTGCGGTTGGTAACAGAAGGGCGTTGACATTTAATCAAAAAGGCAAAACGTGAAGATGCGTCTGTGACATTAATTCGCTAGTAGCAACTCGATCGGATTTGTTGTTACGGTTGATTTTTTATGAACTGAGCGAGAAAAAAATGTCAATTAATTTAACTAAAAATAAAGACGCTTTGGCGGCCGCCTGGCACAGCGTAGTCGACGATAAATCGTCTACTAACTGGTAGGCTGAATCTTTTCCATTTGTTACATTTCATCGTCCCGGCTACGTGTCGATATGAATTTTACAAAAAAGCGCTAAATGTTCAATTATATTTAAAAAAATTCACAAAATATATTGCTTTCATGAATTTATTATTTTTTCTTTTCTCCTTTACCAATAGATATAAACAGCGCAAGATATATAATTAGCGTTAACAATGATAAAACAAGTAGTCGGTAACGTTATACGTACGAAGAATAAAATATTAATATCGGTATTGAAAAAGAAAAATTCATTTACTATCAAAGTTTGTTGATCATTAATGAATATTGTTGTATGTTAATTTTTTATAAAAAGTATGAAGTTGTAAAGTATACGTTTTATCAAGCTATTGTTATTTATAGGGCTGTATTTGGATACGAAGGGCAAACTAACAACTTAAAAGTGACCGGTACCGGAGTTGGAGGTCTGGAAGAAATGATCGACCGTTTAGATAGTAGTCATATCATGTATGCCTTTTGTCGTGTAATAGACACTAAAACAAGTCTATATATTTAAGACATCAATGGTTTTATTATATAAATTAAACTGAATTATACTTTAGCAAGGGGAAGGTGCACCAATTGTGAGGAAAGGCACTTGTGCAAATCATATTAGAGACGTGGAAAAATTATTGAAAGGTGCTCATATAACAATTACCGCTCGTTCCGAAGACGATGTTGAAGTAGATTCTATTATGGAAAAACTTGCTAGAGCAACAGCTTCGGCATATAAATTTAATGAACCACGTGGTGAAAATGAAGGCAATACAGGTCCGGTTGGTACCACATATCGCAGGTATATATGTTTATTATGTTAATTATAGGAGTACTAGAAAGTTCAACTTCAAGAGGATACGTATTGCAGAGTAATTCCCGAACAAGAAATAAACGCGACCGAACGTGATCAATTCTGGCAGAGGGAAGAAATGGAAGAGAAAAAACGATTAGAGCAAGAACGTATGAAATGCGAAAAAGAGCGGCAACGACTCGAAGAAGAAATTAGAACTAGGGAGGAGAAAGAAGCATTGCTCAGAGAACAAAAAGTGAATACATTTTACGATGTTAAATTTAATATTTAATAGTGGATGATGTTTGATTACTGAAATCTCGATATATTTATAGGTCACTGCCAAGGAAAATTCAATAGCGCGACAAAAATTGGCCGAACAACGTGCCGAGGAGGCGAATAATTTACGTAATCAATTAGCCGCGAGTCAACACTATAGCAATGATGACGATGACGATCACAAATCACGAAGCGAAGAACTGCGACGTCAAAGAAGCAAAGAAACGCAACAATTAATAGCTCAAAGAACGATAAATGCGAGAGCCGTATTTGAACAAAATTCGGCAGCCGGTCAAATGAAGTCTTCTCCGGTGCAACAGCAATATGTACCGAAAAATAGTCACGTTGAAGCAGCTAAGAAAGCACTTGAGGAGACTCAACAAAAGGAGCTACCCTACGCTAAAGAAGAAGAAAAAGAAGAAGAAGAAGGAGTAGAAGAAGTAGAATCGGAAGTGAATAAAGTACATAACGCGGATGCAGTCAGTAACACTGCTACAAATATATCTTTGAACGAAAACCAAGCTCAAGAATCGAAAGTGGAAAGATCGGAAGAAGAACCGGAGCAACAACCATCAGGAACGAAAGAAGTAGTTACTGAAAACGAGCCGTACAGTCAAATGAATAGGCAGTACTTATACTTTGATCCAAATAACGAAGGAATGATAGCAAAAGCTTTATATGATTATCAAGCAGCCGATGATACAGAAATTACTTTTGATCCTGGAGACGTTATTACGCATATAGATGCTATCGATGAAGGATGGTGGCAAGGACTTGCTCCTGACGGTACTTATGGACTTTTTCCTGCTAATTATGTTGAAGTTGTTAATATTAACACGACACGATAAGAAACATACTTGTGCAAATAGAAGATCTCTTTTCCCAATTAAACGGAAACTACACTTGCTTTTTTGCATATAAAAAGTGACATTCAGTATTTTCATGATTCTGATGACTTTGCACTTTTCTTTTAACAACAACTTGCAGTGTTTAGGTACGACGTATTCTGGATAATACAAGAAAAATACTTATTTATAATAAAGGAATGACTTATGTTTTAAATATTAATGCACATCTAATAACGATGTAATTTAATATTTCTGATAATAATCTCGCGAAGAATAAATATTGTTAATATTTTAGCGGACAAGATTTTAAAATTTAATAGTCTTACAATGCCACTTCATATACAAATGGCGAAGTACGTCTTCCCATGTTCAACGTCACAAACTAAATAAATTAACGGTAAACAAATATATCTTTTTATAACATTCTACGTCGAAAATCGATGCGCTCATAGAAATAGCGTATTTAATAATTTAGCAAATACCCTTTAAATACATTTACAAAGTGTAATAATAACCTATTTAGGAATATGTTTAATTCTTTAAATAATAAATTAAATTTGTTATAGCACGTAGTTGATGGTATTTTAACCCAAAATATCCTTTATTTTGGTTGTTTTCTTTTTTTCTTTAAATATAAAATAATAACTTTTTTTTTCTATAAACGTTTACTTTATTTCATACAGAGGACTTGGAATTGTGTGTTAAAAATCAATACGAAATCAGTTGTATTAAACTTATTTTACTATATGATATAGAAATTTTTACAGACGAGTGATTTTGCTAAATTAAAATAAATCACAATATCAATCTTACACAAATAAAATAAGTGAAATCATCTGCGGTAATTTTGATTTTGAGTACCACTTCCGCTACCTCCAGCATGACTCAAAAATGCTAAGTGACCCTTTGGACATTTGTTGGCATAATGACCTTTGGTTCCACATTTGTAACAAGTGACTTCTTCGAGCGGCTTTTGTGGCCCTCTTGGGGGTGGTCCATTATGCATATTCATATGATGCGTGGCATGAGAATTACCTTCTATTTCTTGTCTAACTTGAGCTTCGCGTACATCCGGTGGCATTTTGTTACAATAAATTGCTTTGTGACCACCTTCTCCACAAAAGTGACAAGTAATCATCACTTTCTTTCCCTCTTTAGGTTGCATATCTTGCACTGCTGGTAATTCAAATCTTGGGCTGAAAATATAAAAAGTTACAATAATGTATCTAATCTCTATTTCGATAAACTATACTTTAAACATTAAAATGGTAAGTAACTTACTGCATAAATTTACAATTTGGCCCATCGGGACAAAATCCAGCTAAGTATGCCATACATAGAACACGTCTCACATGCCGGTGTCTGCACAATGGTCCGTGTCTACAGAAACCACGGTCATACCAAGGACAATCTCTGACTTTAGTTTCTGGGTCAATATGCAGAAATGGACATTCCTTATTGTGACAAGCATCTAATAATTCATAATTGATTTTAGCATACTTATACTGGGAAAACTTAATAATATCGCAAGGAATAAAATATTTAAAAAATAGAGGAAAAGAATATTTAAAAGCATAGACATATTGTAAGAAGCGATAATAATGAAACGCTACCATGTATCGCGTATACTTACTAAACCTAGAATAAAAATAACATTCTGGCATTTTTGTCATATCATATTCGTGTAAAAATTCACACTGATCACCCTTTTTACAAAGACCTCTTAACCAATGTTTACATACAATTGTACGATCTCCTCTTACGTGTCTAAATGGACAAGAGGCTCCTTTAATACACGTGCCTCTTGGATAAAATTGACATACCGCAGCGGTAGATTCTATAAGCGATATAGAAGAAACAATCAATCACGTAAGTTTAATCAACGACGAATAAATAATATAAATACAAATTAACAGATTAGTATCCGAATGAAGATTGTTCGTACAACAAAATATATTTTATTTAAAGAATACAGAGTAGCAATGCTAGCTATTTTACAATTTAATTCATCAATTGCTTATACATTTTTTTAAGATAACCTATTCAAATAGAATATTCAGAAACAATCACGTACTGTCCATTCCAGTAAAAGGTAAAGGGAGTGCTCCATACTGTTCGTCAAGAGCAACTTCAATATCAAATCGCATATTATCTACGTTCGCCACTATGCACTCCATTATTGTTACAAATCTGTCAACAATCACAGAACTAGCCGTCTTCCGTATACACAACAACCATTAATTTCATTTACAACTAAACTAAAGATTCAATCTTAGATCGTTCACTTCTGAATACTGATGTACATTTTCAGCAATATTTATACTAATTCACTGTTGAAAAATTTCTCTAATTTACGCTGTTTATTGATCAAAGAAAATTATAAGAACTCCAATTTCTAACATGCATCATTCTGCACGTGCGTTGATAACATTGAAAGCGTCATTTTATGTTGGCGCTCTTGAATGATTCCCACCTACTATTACCTACAGAATTTTCCTTGGATTGGTAATGCATCCCCATCTGTTTTGGATAAATGATAAAACAGTTCCCTGTTATTTATGGCACCGTTTGATAAAAAATTTTCCCGTCGATCGCAACGTTACCGATAGAATATAGAAACAGATTTTAGCGCGCGCTCGATAAGAAGTGTTATTAAATTCAAATCAGAAAAAAAGATTTTAAGATTATCCGTTATTAACTTAGTTTATCAATTTTATGTAGTATAAATTAATAGCCAGATGTATAACTATTATATTTAGCGCTTGCTTATACGTTAATATTTATATAACGACGTGATTGAAAAGATAAACGAGGTCGTTAAAAACAATAAATAAGATATAAGGTTCTTTCGAAGGTGACACTCGAAGTCTATATAAGCAGCGCCGAGACCCCTCCAGACTTCAATCTTCATTCTGTGCTCGTTCTCGATGGGTCGAAAATATCATTCTGTTGATTGTCAAATGTCGCTACGATGGACGATGGTTAACGGTTAGCATCGTTGGCTAGCTATTAACTATTCTATTCTCATCGATGGACAGACATTCTATATTCATGCGACAATTTAGTTGTTCATTTATCTCGTTGAAATTTCGTTATTCCAAAAATTAAGGATATATCGATTTTATTCTTTTGTTTCCTTTCGATTCTCGCTACTTCTTTCTGGGTTTTCTTCCCTTCGGCTCTTCTTCTCTTTGATTCTCGTTTACCTTCGCTCTCGTTTTCATTGGTTTTCCTTCTTTTTGAATTTCTTTCTTTTTGGTTCTCTTTCTCCTTCGATTCTATTACGGATTCTTTCAAAAGGTTTAGTTTTTAAGATGTATATTATATAATTACTGCTATTCTAGGATCATCGTTGGACAACGGGGGATGCTACGCTTAGTTTTAACTAGTTTTAAGATAGCTACTTATGTTAAATTAATTGTGCGCACCTTTTGTACAAAAATATGCTATCTTACTTAAAGCGAATATATAAATTCTTTTCTTTTTACCACCTTCGCTTATTTTCGCACTCGATAACTCCATGCTTTGATAAGTCGCGCTCTCGAGTCGATTTCAAACCCACCCGAATCTTGACCGACTATCGATGTGCCCTGAGCTCAATGGATCGTCACCTTTGCCGATGCGGTTTTCGGTCAGCTCGAGGGTCTGCTGCACTTGCCGATTGGTACGAAAGTACTCGACACGTGTATGGCCCTGTACATTGGACGTGCCTGCGGTTAGTCGACATGGGGCGGTCCATTGGCTCCTACCCCTTGTCGCTGGGGCTTATGCGTCCTACTACTAGGCCAGCTCGACCCTTGAGCTGCCCTCCGCGAACCCTATCGGTCGAGGTGATGCTTCATCGACTCGTGTAAGACGTGTCGTAGCGGTTTTGACTCGAGTTGGGCGCGAGTCACTTGTAGAGAGCGCAAAAGCGTGGAGTTATCTCGTGTTCGGGCGCGTCGCGACTTTCGCTTGCTCGCGTTTTTTTATAGTTTTCTTAGATTTCCGTTTTAATCGATAGTTAGAGTTTGTGGAGAATTTTTGATAACGATATTAGTGTTGCGAAAGTAGAGTATCAAAGTCTTACCGAACCGAATTCCCTTTCGCAAGACACGAAATTAATAAAGCCGTCGATAGAGTCATTTTTCTTATTTCGCTTTGAGCAAGGTAAAGTAGTTTTGAGACAGAAGGTTGCCTATAGGGCGGGTCTCTCGCGTAGTCACCTCCGCGTGGTGAGACCTGGTAATTGGTACCGTTTTTTTCAAAGTCCGTTCTTTGAAACACGATACCAAGCTAAGAACTACGCATTAGATTTAAGATACGTTTGTTGTTAAGCTAAGTTTCTAGCGTTAAGATATAAGTTAAGATAGATTAAGATAGATTATGATAGAGATGTTAAATAATTTTAAGCGTAGGATTAAGGTAAAATACGTTTAAGGTAAATAAATCACAATTTATGTAGCTTGTGATAAATTATTATGAATTATAATTCATGATAGATTATTAAGAAACAGAAATTAGTTCAGTTGTACATACGACAGACCAGATATAAGCGTAGACCGCTCTTTTCTTTAATCCTACGCGAGTTACAGACATTTCAGAGACGGCTAGTCCGCTTACATTGCCAAAAGGTGACAATTTTTTGATTCGGCAGATACAATTGTCAAATGTTATTACAGTTATACTAAGGGACAATGAAGCTCACTTTTGGGCGATATTGTACCGCGAAAATTAAAAGCAAGGTAATATATTCCCTATTTCCGAGCACTCACGCGTACCTGTACCGAAGAACGGAAGTTCTTCATCGTCATTGTATAGAGGTCGGTCGAAGTTGCTACCAAAGCCGAGTGACTTCGGTAACTCGATGTCGAGGGCCGTCTTAATAGCGCTCAAGACACCTCCGGAACTTTGTATTTACTTTGAGATTTCGAAAGCAACGAAGAGAGAGAGAGAGAGAGAGAGAGACAGAGACAGAGAGAGGAACAGATAGGGATGGGCACTCGCTTTCGTCTACTTAATAAAGTCTGAAAATCGCGTCTTGAGTGTTTCGCGGTTATCTCGGGACTCGATGGTAATTAAAATCTTTGCCCAAGATAATTGTCCTGGATTACTGTGAAGCTTGCGTGGTTAAGCACTCCACGCGAGAAAGAAAATTAATTCAGCAGCGATAAGAAAGATACGATCGTTTTTTTTCGCTTTTCTCATCGTCGCTTCCGCATTTCTACTACTTCTAGCCATGGTTTATCAAGCTCCGTTTTCCCGAGAATATTTATCTTCTTGTTTGAAGACTTGCAGGATCGTGGAATTTCACTTTTTTTCTTGTTTGTTTAAGGAAAGAGTGTTTAAACGATCGTGTTTGTGAAGCTTGTCCGCGGATCGTGTAGTAAAGTTTCATTTTATGAGACGTAAGCTGACCCGAGTAAAATATCATTTTATGAAGAATTATTTCGCATAACATTTACGAATACGATAGCGGAATAGAATAATCGTAATAACTGTTTTCACATATTTTTTAAGAAGCAATATTACTTCGAACACGTTTTTAAATCACCGCTCGAGAGTATCAATTAACATAATCGAGGGGGACCGCGAAAGAATAGTTGGAATTTAATTTTAGAAACTGCTGGAAATAGCGAGCTCACACACAGAATATTAAATTACTGTGAGAATAGATTAAACGCGAATCCTGCGCGCTATGATGCATCAGCCTCTGCATCTCTCTGATGTAATTCTCTGCTAAAATAAATTTCCCCTAAGTTCTGAGGCTTTTGTTAGAAAAATGTGAAATATCTCAAATAAAATACGAGTCGCATCTGGACCCGATCTTTTACGACGTAGAAATACTTATATACGGACAAAAAATTACCATAAATCCGATAATAAAATCCAAAACGATAAATTCTTGAGACGAACTGCTCGACGATAATTATTCCTTTCGTTAACGTTCGAAATTCAAGGGAGTTTCAGATTCGAGAGCCATGCCAAACAAGATAATCACGAAAATTTCGGTTCAACTTGTCTCGATGAGAATCGCTCGCACGCAAACATCTGCGTTTCGTGTTTTGCTAGTTCCTCTTCAACCTGCACAATTGCACATACGTTTCAACCAAAATGGTTTCATCGTGAACATTGTGTAGCGAAATCGTCTCGTTATCGCACGCTTCTCGCACTTAACGAGATTTATCGAGCGACAGATTTATCGACGAGGTTGTTTGTTTGACGAAATGTCGAGAACGTAAAGATTTAAAAGCTAGAAGCGCGAATGGCGAGGGTATACAGCATTTTTACGTATGCTCGTTTGAAATTATAATCTGCTTGTATCATTCCAAATTTTTCTATACCAGAACGTAATCTGCCTTCTTTTTCCGAATGTCTTTTAAACTCTGTGATCACATTTCGTTTCGATACTTTTCCATATTTCCGTGAGTAGAATCGTCGAACCTCGAAGAAAAGATTTTTACGTTAATTAACATTCTTTCCGTTTCCGAATTAATTTCTATCAATAAAATGCAGCTTTTCCTTCAACCCTATCTCTAAAAATCGATCGATGACCACGAGATGAAAGATACTAGGCTATCGGTACTCCCACGTAACCTTAATAATTCGCAACGAGGCACAAGGAAACTTTGTAAGAAGTTTCCAAGCGGAATTTCGTTGGTTTCCTTGAACGGTAACTAAGATTCCTCATATTCAGAGTTCCCAGAGGAGCATAGGTAACGCCATGGGACCAACAGGCAACGTGTGCACTTTACGGATTATTGCGTATACAGGGTACTTCCTGAGAACTCTGCCCGACGTTCCTATTAATACATTTGTCGCTTCCAACGAGCCGTGAATAAAATTCATGCAGCGAACTTTCGTCCAATTTATTAATACGAGCGGGAAGTGGGCCACGGAAGTTGGAATTTCGCGCGCCATACTATCGCGAAAGGGTTGCATGAATTACGATTGAACTAGAGAAATTTAAGCGAAGCTGTCCGCGATACAGCTGTTCCGCGATAAAGATTCTTTCGTTTCATATTTTTTCGAACAATTTTTCATTTTTCTTTCTAACACGGTCGTTGCTTCTCGTCGCATTTCTTTTTATCTTGATACAGTTCAATTTTAAAGTACACACTTGTGTCTTTAAGATATTTAATCGTACTTATTATGTGGTACGGTTCGTTGCATTCATGTTGAACAAGTCAGCAACTATTCTGGATGATTTTCTGTTTAGTTTAGTCGATATTCTCTGTTTCGATGCAGATTATAGCGAAAGACGATTGCGTTTCCACGAAGTGCGGACGTCTATTTGCCAAAGCTTTGCTTAACCATTGCATTTATTCGATGTACCGATGTGAATTAGTTGTTTATCCAGGTTTCAGCAAGTGCATGGTATTATCACGATCACGCTAAACGTGTAGCATAATCCTTGGGAAAGTGGATAGAAATTCTAGTCGAATATTAATTGCATTTAACGTACCAACTTTCATATAATTTCTGCAAAATAAGAACTCAATTCTCTCTCTCTCTATTTCTAATTACAAACAAAGAAATTATTACATTTCTTCAATTTCCACAGTATAATGTAATTATAGGGAGAACTACGGAAAGAAAGAAGAACATACAGTACTTTTACATCGGTTCACTTAACACGATTCCGTTTCATTTAACTCCTGGATAAAGTTTCGAATTATTTCCTCGAAAAATATCACAACCAGGTCGGGATAAAGGAAAAACGTGGACGTACATTTTCCCGCAGATACGATACCATCGATTTAATCGAATCGGCTTTCGAGCAACGAAAAAACATGGATGCGCAGATAGAAAGCGGAAAACCAGAAAGTCTGTAATCAAGTTCGATTAATCAACACACGGTATAATATTCGTGAATCGTAATGCGACTATTAGGCGTGCAAAATGCGTCCGTTAACGTCGATATCGGCACGGAACACGCTCCGCCTCGTTGTTCCTGTAAACCGATTACACAAAATGTACGCGGTGAATTGAACAACACGCTCCGCGTACTTTAGAGGAATATCTTTCATTAACATTTAACAATTGTCGTCCAATTAGCCGAATTGCTTGTAGAAAATTTAGAGTTTATTTTCGATTGAAATAGCAGCTAGTATCGTTGAAAATATTTGCTTCGGAAGATTTTTAAATAACACAATTGATTATTTCTTATAACTTGTTATAAAACTTTTATAACAGAAACAGAATCTTACATGACCGAAAAGGGAAAGTTCCATAAAGTTTATAAATATGATTTACATAAGGTTCGTTTCTCGATATTCTTTCGAATCGGTCAAGTCGACGTCGCGAATTTTTAAAACCCTTGCCCGAAGTTTGACCGCATGCACGTGTGCATACACTTTACTATTCTGTACCTGCTGTTCACACGTGTGTGTATACATTGTTCAGAAGCGTGCGCGTAAGTACGCCTGCATGCACGTGGATGCTTCTATACAGATGCAACGGCATGTACCGTGAATAAACGAAGGTCGCACGTGTGCTAGGTGCAACATATCGAGTTCGATATGTACGGTTACGTTACGATGATCCGTAGCGTTATGCTTTCATCGTAATACATGATCTCCTGCTGATCGTGCGGACTCGGAAGAACTTAGACATGGAAAATATCACGTTCGCGATTGCGGTTTCATCCCCAAGATCTAGTTTACAATCGTAGTGTTGCATATTTTCAATGTTACACGGCTTCTTTGACCTTAGATATTTTTAGTTGGAAGCTCAGGAAACTTGATTAGATACTTATGGTTAAATAATTTTGAAATATATTCGTACAACTTTATTCGAAAAATTGTTAGTCTTACCCCTGACATTAAGGGCTGGTTTCGGAGTAAAAGTACGCGTTAAATATTATATTTTTGAGAACCAAAGCTGTATAAAAATCAGTGTGTCTCGATTAGATAATGTCACCTCGGAGAAAATTTTGAATTTTTTACCCGTAACACATTTTATTAACCACCCCTGTAACACTATTGATCGAACTCTATTTCTCATTCGTACATCACATCGAATCGTTCCACTTATTCTACGATCAATAACATTTCTCTGGCAACCAATAATTTTACGCCTCTCGATTGATACTATTTTATCCTCGGTTCTCTCGATTCGTACAATATACACGCAGCTTTTCTCGTGTTTCTCACCGATGCCGTGTGTTAGCCAGGATTTTTCTGGCCACACGGATAAACGAAACGTGACTACTGTGCATAGCCGTTGTATTTTTCCCTCGGGTTTGTTTCAACCTGAGGCACGAGGCGTCATACGCGAAGTCGCTCACATCGAGCCGCTCCAGTTAGACGAGGCAGAATCCAGAAACACGAAACGAGTTCCTGTTGCAAGTGCCATCGCGGAGAGCTCGGTAAACACCTAAGCCACAGGAATATTGCGCTCGTGCGTTCGACCGCGAATGCCTCCACCTGCGGGTTGAATCGTGGGGAACTCGGAGTTTTTCTGGTGAAATTCAGTTAAAAATTACAGGCTTCCCTGACTAACGAACGATTCAGGATGGAAAAGATATTTTAAAGAATTGTTTAAAAAATATATATCTTTTATTTAAAACCTCGACAAGTTCTGGAATTATGGAGAAAGAATTTTAGAATTGTTGACTTTGAATCTCGAGGACTGGATACTTGTTAGTTTTAAAGGATTCGAGGAAAATACTGAAAATACTGAAAATACTGAAAATACTGAAAATACTACGAAATACCGAAGACTTTGTACGACAATCCTTATCCTTTCTAAGACTCATCGAAACAAGCTCAAAGACCAGAGGATAACAAGCGGAATGTATCTCGCGAAAACGATGCTTCGATTTCTCCTTTTTATACTGCAATCCTACGAAACGCATCGCTCGAATTATTCCTTGTTTACTGGGCCATACACGAGTACGCAATTGTTCCGTAGACGCTATTTACTTTAATGCTCATAAGGCCGCAAATTTATCGTTGACCATTAGCGCGGAAACGCTCTTCCAGCGATGCTAAATCAAGAAAGTAATTCCAAAAACGACGTGGATGTAACAACTTTTTGCCGCTTCGAAGAGATAGTCGAAATGACTCTAACAAGTTGAGTTTAGTTGGGCTGAGAGTGTTTTGTCTTCTTTTGGGAAAGAATTAACCGTCTTTAAAATTAATTACTGTCATCTGTAATTGCTGCCATAATTAATTACCATTGGATCTTACGAAACTTACAGAATACATCTAACTCTTATTTCTTTACTTTTTCGTTATGAATACATTATAGCATATTCTATCCGACATAAAAGAAGTTCAGTTATTAAAGAATAATGTTTTTCTACCGTTTTTCCATTAATTCCTTCGACAAACCCGAAATAAACTACGCAACCAATTCGAATGGTAACTTTTTTCTCCTCCAATCAGATTGTTCATCGCAATTGGTTATTTCGATGATCCATTTTTCGCTTAGAAGCATTTGGGGTTTCCACCCCTAACTCAATCAACGATCAGACTCCACAAAGTAAATCAATCTAACACAATCATTCTATAACCTTTCTTAGAAGAATAATTTTCAATAAAATAACAACAGAAGAACAAGCTGGAAATTCCGAATTCACCCTTTCGATCTTAGTCGGTCCAATAACCCCGCGACAAAGGGAGAGAAGTCCTTTTTCACGCTCGTCTGACGACTTGAATTTTCAAACACCCCCTTTCCACTGGATGATGCTCGCGAATGGGATCCAGTTTGTTGGCACGTACCACTTAAAGGGATAAATTTCGCGGCAGTCGACGCCGCGAATCGGAAGAAAAAGACACTGAGAGCGGTTCCTCGCAACCAAACCAGGTTAAAATTCGCGGCACGTGCGACCCTTCCAGGTCCTTGGGATCCACACCGTATAGACAGTCGAGAAAGAGAAAGGATCGATCGGAACGCGCCTCCACCGACAAAATATGGCACCCGTAATAACGTATGAAATCGCGATCAAAAGGGAATTACCGGAGGCTGTACTTTAGGTTATGGATCCTCGGTTAACTTTCTTCTTTCTCAGAACATTACGCGATCAATCTGAACGATTTCGCACGGCTACAAATATTTTTTTACCAATGAGAAAATTTATTCAATCCGGAGCATTATCTTCTTAAAAATATTAGCGATGGTATTTCATTGTTTTATAATTAAATCGCGACGACGTTTGGACGATACGGTTTAAAGAAGACGAGAATTCTGATAAATTTTATTGGTTCTTTTGATTTATCGAGAAGCAAATGTTTTATATTCGAGAGAAACGGTGTTGGTTTTATTTTCACGATTATACGGCGTAATTTGCGAAGGAAGATCAAGGCGGGAGGAAAAATCTGTGAGGTTTTTGATACACTATTTGGTACTTCCGGCACGTAGCCGTAGTCCTCAGGGATGTCTGATCGTATATGGTCAGACAAATCGTATCTAACACCAGAAGGGGATTTGTTGAGTGCATTGAGGAAAGTTGAAGAGTGCAGGGTCTGTCAGGGATGAAAACATTACGAGCACCATAAAGTTTATTGTTCTATAAAATATTTTGAAAATTAATTCCACGAGTTTCTTTATTAGCGCGACAATAAACTATGCTGCTTCGATAATTTAATAATTTAATCAGACTAAAGCAACTAAACGACCCCATTCAACATTCTTTCCTACGAATTTACGCCTTCAATTACCTACTAAAACCAATTTCACGACACTGTGGACCAAGGAACTTTCCCTCCTCGACGATAATTGAAGCTTGATAATCCCATCGAGGAACGCAAGCTCGCCTAAACGTTTTCAAATATTTTTCCACGCATTTAAGCGAGCTCTCCGAAGCACAGATATTAAATCATCTTCTTCTCGAAACGAAAATTAATACATGTTGCGTGATTTTTCGTGTTATTAATGGCGCAACAGGCTGACCGCTTAATTAATTGCGGCCGGAGAAGAGCCTACCGACTTTAAGCAAATAAAATGAACTTTTTCTCTGGACTCGGGTTGATTAACGACTGGTAAGGAAGAGCCACGGGCTTGGTATCTTCTTGGACGACACGCGAGAACACGTTTTCCCTGACAGGAATGGTAATTATTGGGAGGGAGTGAAACGAGATTAAAAAGTTTCGTGTTTTATTGAAATCGACTTGTAGAGAAGTTGGAAGGTGGCCGCGTTCTTAAGCGATTCGGATATTTCATTCGGGATGGAGGAGAAACGAACGATTAGAATTCATTACTCGAGTTCTCGGAAATGTTCGGCTGGTGGATCGATATAAGAAGCGGAATTTTAGTTTCGACACTCTTCCTGACACTGTCTCGGATAAGTTTCTTCGTTCAAATTTCTCGCGATCATCGTCGAAACGCTTTCGAGATCTTTTAAAAAGTTTGGAAGAATGAAAAGAATGTTTAATTGTGGAAAAACGAAAGGCAAAAGAGTGTCGCGATATTACAAGTAGTAAAAGATTATATTGAACGAATTATCGTTGTATTTTTGAAACTGTTGTAACGTTTCAAAATTGAAATCGTCTTTTAAACGATATCTCTTGTTAACCAATTATTCGAGATTGCTCGAAGCCTCGTTTTGTCGAGAAAAAAAAAACGGTTTCCAAAGGAAAAATGACCGCAATTACAGTGTTGCTTGGTAGGCAATGGATATGTCTTCTAGAATCGTGTTTCATCGACTGGAAAATGACGACGAAGGACAGAAAGATACACGTATCGATGCAGCTTTTTTCTGCGAGCATCCTCTTAAGATTGTCGAGCGAAGAAAAGAAAAAGGAGAGATCGCGATGGAATCCCTGGCTCTTTTTTTTCCCCTTCTTCGAAAGACCAGCGATTGAAGATTTTTCTGTCTGACGCGAAAAAAAATTTTTTACGATCGATAAAGCAAGTAGTACTGTTAATAAGGTAATCGTATTAAAAGTTTCTTAACGAGTGTAGAATTTAAAAGTATTTAGATCTTCGGTTCGTTAAAACGAGTATCGAATTTTTTGCATCCCGTTTGAAATATATTTAGCTATTCTTCGTTTAATTCGCGTGAATGATAAGAACGAAAAAGAATATCCCAGTATGACGTTCTATAAGATAAATGTTTCAATGCTAGGAGCAATTATTGGAAAATGTCGGTTTTAAGCTGGCTTAAACATTTTGCAAGACAATATCGAGCTCGCAACAGGGTGTGTATTGACACGAACATACCGCTTTCCTTATTAAGTTAACGTGTCCAGACTGTTCGTTATCGTAATCGCGTATTGCACGTCACAACTTCGGCATTGACTCAAATCGTATAATACAAAATCTTATTCGTATCTATTAAATAGCACTTATTCTAACGCAATCTATGCAACGAGACATTTTAACGAAATACGTGTCGATGTGCTAAGTAAATCCTAAAGATCATGGAATTATCGAAAGGAAGGAAATACGATCCGAATTAACTTGAGATCACCAGGGGTTGACCTCGTACATTCAGGCAGAACTCGGTTCCGCCGTTGGTAATATGAAATTGCACGTGAAAGGGATGATCCTCGAGTCGGCGGGGTAGTTTCAGGGTAGCGTAAGCGAGATTTTTGATTGTTTTCCGATATCATGGCCAACCGACTTCGAATATTGAGCCACTGGCTGACGGGAAAAATAACAAACGGCCAATTAACGTTCCCGTCGTAGCTTCGATCCAATGCTTGTTTCCACGCGGAGACAGGAAACCCTCTATGAGGCGTTCCAGATATACCGTGGTCGAAACCATCTAGTAGAGAGGCCAGTTACGTCCGTTAATTATCGGTTGGTTCAATTTCGTTCGCTCATCCACGACTCGTTCAACCATTTTCATCGTAATCGAATTTCAACCCCTTTCGTTGTTCGATAAAATAATATGGAAACTCGATTTTTAAATCGTTTCCTCTTCGAGTTCCGCGTTTAAGGAAGGGGAGATCGCTGTCGTTTCACTTTGGGTCTTACAATAAATTGCCGAGGTGGGTAGTATTTTAATACCGATGGTGATATAAAATCTCGAAATGATTCTCTCACGTTGGGGACGTTCGGTCTGGTTTCCGAATAAAAATTTCTTGGCGAAGCTGAACCTTAAAGGAACACGCGAGTCATGGGAGATCGGGATGATATATGCGAGCAAGATATCCTTGCAAGTGTGTAGACATCGTAATTTCCGGGGCTCAGAACGGATTCGGTCCTGTAATAACACGACCTTTCCGACCATCCACTGGCAACGTTCGCCGCAACTTTATCATGCTTGATTTTTCCCCAACATTCGCGGTACCTTCGCGATACCATAAATTATATCCTGCTCTTTTTTAACCTTCTCAACAGTGCGTTTAAAAAACACTTTAATTGCTTTACCTTGAGAAATTAATTTGATAATTTAATCAAAGTTTTTCCACGCTACGGTTGTTTCTTGAAATTGTTTCGATAAGAAGATTTAAGAAAGAAAAAAAAAATGAATTTATGGAAGAATTTAGATACACGTTTAATTCAACGATGGAAAGTCTGGCTAGAAGTTTCTTCGACGAACTGTACAGAAACCGTATCGTTCAGTTTTATGCTGTTAAGTTAACCCGACTGGTCCGTTGATCTCGTAAACGTCGGCGTATCCATTCGAATTTGCATTTCAAGTCGCAAGCTCTCCTTATCCCGGCTACCAGGCCGCAACTTGATGAAATAAACCGGCGGCTTGCTTTTCTGCATAGTGCTGCTTTGCGTTCTCCAATTCATTGTACACCGGGTGTTCGATGAGAATTTTACCGATGTCGAGATCTTTAATCCTTTAGAAATTAAATTTTTATTTTCACGTGTCGAATTATCCTACAAAACTTCCATTTCGAATTGACGATAATTAAAATAGGATAAAAATAGGATAAAAATAGGATAACATGTTTGAAATAACCAAACAGTTATACTTTCGCTTTTGAACACCACTGTACGTCCATTAACCCATATTATTTTCAGGATTTTTCCAATTGTTTTAAATTACCACGTTTCTTGAGTGCTGCGTTCATTAGTGCACCAGAGGTATCATAGTATTCGTGGAACGAGATTGAATTGGAAATCGCCTTGTACTAACGACCAAAGATATCAGTTTTAGGGAAAGTCGTGGTTTTAACACAACCTAGATTTTCCAACTTCCGGTCTTAATTATGCTTTCATCGTTTTTTGGTTGAATCGTTTCGGAGTTAAATTGCGCGTCTATCGTTCCATTAGAATTATTGTTAGCTATCGCATGTCGAGTGAGCTTAATAAAGTTACTGTATCATCGAGTTTGTTAAATATCGAAAACACGAGGGGGGTTTCAAACGGATCTTCTAACTCAATTGCTCCTTGCAACCGATGGCCACCTGTTGCGCAAAAATGTGCGTGTATTGTGCATTTGCATGGCACCATTGTCTCGTTTACCACCCTCTTCCATCCGTCTTCTTTTTTTCCTTTTTACACGTTTTCCTTTTTCTTGGCGAACAAAGCACGAATTTGTCAAGTCACTTAGAAATTCCGGAATGGTTTATTTTAACGAAGGGATGCTATACTTTATAAAATTCCAATTTAAGTTGTTGCCACTCTGCTAACTTTTTTACTCCGACTACTCCGTAAATCTTTTTAATTAATAAGCTACTGTGTAAGAAAAAACAAGAGTTTTCTATATCGTAGACTATAAACTATGTCCTCCAAGGTTTACAACCTCGCAGAGACGAGATCTTGGAAGCTTTCATAGTCCAGCTTTTTGTAGTTCATACCGTTCGAGGTTTCTTGCTTGTAAGCCGTGTGCTTTTGAGAGACTGTTCTGACATTTTGCCAACTCTGCAGCTTCATCGGAAATCCCTGAACTAGACATGGACACACCAAGTCTTTCTCTCGTCATTTTAATCAACTATCATCGGAATATCAAAAAATTTGCTCAAAATAGAACTTTAACGCAAGAATCTAGAAATAGACTTCACTTTTTTTCCAAGTCGGACTTATCGAAGGCTGAAATTTATGAGTTCGATTAAAAAAGAAAAAGAATTTGGAAAATCTGTAGGCCTCTTTTTCAGCGATCCTTCGCGATTTTTCTTGGTTGCCTCGAGGGGATGGAAGACGAATATTGTGGATCGTCCCAGATACGCTTTCCATTCGGTTGGCAGTTCCTTTCGTTGCAAGAACACGGTTTCGAGGCACGAACTCGACGCGTTGTTACTCTCTATGGAACTCGATGTTCGTAACACGGCGAAACGACGACATATATTGCCTCGTTCTTCCGATGCTCGAATGTATCGACCCTAGCTCGAGTCGCGGAAATTTATAATTCCACGGGGATGCCATGTATCCGGCATCCGTGACGTTTATTAAATATTTTATCGAGAAGTTATCTCTGGATCGCGACGATATTCCAGCAGGTGTTATTTAATACGTCTGAGAAGGGTATCGAATTTTTCGATGCACCAGGGGAAAGTTTTGTAACACCTGGGATAGTGTTACACCTCGAAGACGAGCTCGGTAATGTTGGATTCCAGTCACTTTAATTGGATTGTTTGGCAATTTTTTGTTCACACAGTATAGCTTTCGATTTTACTAAATGATTATATATTATTTAAAAAATAAATGGAAAATCAAAGAAAGAAAAAAAAGTTTCTACGGTGAAGTAAAATGTTAGAATTTTTAATTGATTTTCAAAGTATATTATGGATTAGAAAATTTTCTGCTAGCCGTGATTCCTTGAGAGCAGCTGATCGAGCGTGATCGTGAATTAATGAATCGATCAACGTAGCAGCAACTTGTTAAGCGATCACCGCTGCGAAACACTCACGCTTAATTAACTAATTTAATGGATCGACGTAAAATTATCATCCCCGTTGGATCGCGAACAAACAGTAGAAGCTGCTGTTCCTGTTTATCGATCACACGTGTTGCTGACTTTGGTCCCTTTAAATTATTGCCCGCCGATAATTCTGCCTCGTTTTCCTAACTTTTCTCCTGGATTTTATCGACTCTCTGTCTTTGACGTCTCACGACCGTGTTCCAAATTATTTTTCCCGCTGCACATTTACCATAAATTAGCGAAACCAAAGGAATCATCCACCAAATTTATTACTCGGAAAATAACAGAAATTCTTAGGATCTCTCAATACTCGTGGAAGAATCGCGCAAAACTAGGTCGAGGCTGATGATCGTTTAATTGCTCGCGTGGCAGTTTCCGGTTCATCTTCAAGAGCACCGAAATTCAACAAGCTTCCCTCCTTCGGCTATTAGATTCTGCTCTCAGCCCTAGCATAATTTGCTCCGGTTAATTTATCGCGTGGGATACGGTCTACATTAAATGTCAACCGACGACGAAATTCTATCGATCGTTCAGGTTAGGAATCAAAGAAAATCGGTCGAGAGCAGTACGGTTGTCAGTGGAATTTCAGAGCTGTGGTCGGTGTACCACGATTGAACGCAGTGGACAGAGAAACCGTAGATCGTCTCCGTTAATCTTTCAATTTTTCAAGAACACAGACGGCAAGAGACAATGAGGAATGAAATTAAAAGCGGGACCCAAAGCTCCGATCTTTCTCCTCGCGATTTTCGACGAAACGAGCTGACGACATTGATCCATCGACGTTTCTTTTCCGATAGGTTGGTTCAATTTATAGCCATTCCGGGCACAAAAGCATCGTCGAATTATCTCCGCTGGTGGAAGCAGCTCGCTCGATCTATATATCCGTTCCAATTGCACTTATAGACAGATCCTGTGTGTGTTATTCTGATACGATCACGCGAGAAGGTTCCTTCGAGCGTTTCTTCTTCTTTCTTCGCGCTCAGATTTGTCCTTTACGTATCTCGGACTTCGATTCTCGCCACGATGAATTTTTCCGCGAGCGTATTGTCGTTAGTTTTTAGAAAGATGGATCTCTTAATTCCGCATTGTCACAAACGTTCGCATATTAAAAAATGTAACGGATAACTATCTTTGTTATTTTTAACGCGTCAGAGAATCTAAATTAACGAGAAACGCGAAGAAAAATATTGGATAGCTTTCTTCGCGGTATCGCGAATCGCTAACGATAAAGCTTCGTTATTAATGCCGATCCGATGGTACTTGATCTTTCATCACGATACAATCCGTTTATAGCTACGCGGATTCCCCTAATTCATTAGCATCGGGGTAAAAGCACGCGCATTTTCTGAATTCTAAACACGCGCATAAATGTTTTATCAGTCGCGCTTGATCTCTTCTCGTCCGCTTCCGTCGCTCCATTCTCCCTCCGCCGTCCATAATTCTGCTCCTGGCTGTCTCCCTATCCTGGTAACGGCCAGAACTCGGAGCCAGGGCGCCATCCAGTCTAGCCAAATAAAAGTTCGGTGTCGTCGTCTGGTCTCGAGCGAACCCCGAATCCCGTGCGTCTACCCCAGGAAGAGGATCCTGGATGGACCGACGCGAATTCATGAGTCGAATATTTTCTCTTCCCTTTATGGCTATCGTTTGGATCGATAGGATTTCTGTGTCTTCTAAAGAAAGTGGGAAACATAGAGGGAAACATAGAGGGAAATATAGAGGGAGAAGCAAAGTCTGGCAGGGGCGCAAACTCGTTTTGAGGAGAGGGCTAGCTCGGGGTGGCCAAGAGGGGGCGAAGACGCGAGGGGCTGCAAGGGCGCTCAGATGCGGCGCAGGTGGGGGTGCGATAGGATTGGCTTTTCGCGAGCGTGAAACTCAGTAGTACGCTACCACCCACGCACGTAGTACGCACGTTCGCTCCACGTGTGCTTCGAAATAGAACGATTCTTGGTTAACGAGAGCTGAGAGGATCGGCGAGCGTCTAAGATCGTCCTGGTGCCAGGACGGGCGATTTCGAGCGGTTCCGATGGAATAGAATCAAGTCTGAGAAGTTTATCGATGGTTTCGAGAGATCGAGAAGATTTCGGATCGAATGGGAACGAGGGAAGATCACGAGTATTGTTGGAAGAAGTTCTGTAATTGACGAGAAATCGTAAGATTCAATCTTTGTCGAATAATCCTCAGCGGTGAACAACGCGACAACAATTTCTCTCTATCTAAGTTTGAATATTTGTATTTCCATCGAAGAAACGTTGGATGTTGAAAAGTTTGGAAGAGGAACGCCTGGCACCAGGAGGATTGAATCGAGCCGCGAAACAATAAGATGCGAACGGTCTCTGTTCGATGAAGATCGAGCTTGCGCCCAATCGGAGGAATGGATCGAGAAATTGCTCGATTATTCTGCGGATCGACGCGTCAGCGTTCCTTTCGCGGCAGAAATCTAAAATGAAAATCCGCTCGACGAGACGAGAAGCTTCTTCGAATGGCGCGCTAACTAGGCTGCCTCTACGAACCGCAGCTGTGAATCCTGATCGCTGGCACTTTTGAGGGGCCATTTTGGGACTGAGAGTCAGCCATCGTCTTTTAAAAACTTGTAAGTTTTTATTTATATTTTCTAAATATTAATTGAACATTTATTAAACGCGTGCACGTATTATTTATTCGACAATTTGTGTTTCTAATTGCGTTAGAGAAAGATCTATGTATAGCGTGCCTTTTCGGGGACGTTTTCTTTCTAAGGATTCGCGAAGCTATGAATCTCTGGTTAAAAGGAGTAACCGCTTCCCTGATTAATAGGCCAGAGTACTAATAGCTTGCCAGGTACCGATTTTCCCAGACCAGGATCGTTTGGTAGCGTGGAAACCATTCGATATCAACAACAATTAGCACGATTCACCGCGAGGATTTCAAAGTTGTTTCTGGATTGGTCGTCAAAGGATGGTTATGTATCGTGAAATCAATTGATCGCCAACTAAGCTAAATTACTCACTTTATTCGACGCGAATAGTTGTAGACTAATTATCGTTTCGTTAAATGTCAAAGGTAAATCAAATCGTCGATGGTAAATATTTGATCGGAAAATATGTTCTTTATATCTTTCACCCAAAGTACATAATAATGTTCGAGCAAACATTTATTTTTCACAAGTTCATTTTTATCTTTTCCAATTTTTTGCCTCGAATTTCCTTCGATGTTCACCATCAGCTTGAAATATTTTCTCCGACCACGTTTCACCGAGCAATTTTTGGCAAGCTACAGATACGAAACTGTCGTTAACGTAACGGTGTTGGTTAATGTTCCGAGTTGAATGCTTCTGGGACCATTTTGTATGCCGAAAAAGACGCTTGCATTTTTTTTTGTAACACCAAAAATTACGACCTCGTCCCGATTTTTCTTTTCGCGTCATTATTTTTCGTTTTCATTTCTTTTTTACCGAAATTGTGTTTATTAGAAAGTTGTTAGTTTCCGAAGGGAATGTTGGAAATTGCAATCGAAAGGTCGAGATTGGAATATACCAGTTTTCAAACGTTGATTCTTATCAATTAAGCGAGAGAAACACTGGAGCCCGTACACAAGTTAATCTTATTATTGCGTTCGAAGCATAGCTCGACCCGTAATCTTTCGGTAACGAGGCAAACGTACGAACGTTCGCGCATATATCCTGCCAGTTTCGTCGACTAATTAATTCACAGTCGCTGATACAGCGCGCAGAGATTACTGCAGGATGTAGATTTTGGGGATCTGGGTTTGCGTAAATCGCGTTTTATCTAATGCGATGTTGAACAATGGAAAGATCAGTGGACATGAAATCAAATCACTGCAGAAATAGTAACCTTTAACGAATATTAAAATATTAACATAAAATAGTTATTAATTTGTTTATGATCAAACGTGCAGACAATATCGAAGCAAAAGATCCAAGAATTCTCGTAACACTTTTTCAATTTTCTTTTTTTTTAAACTTTCTCCAAGAGAACTAGAAAAGGATACATCGGTTCAAAAGACTCGCCCCAAGAGAATCTCATCTTTGAACAAAGAAGGTAAAAAAAGGGGAGCAAAAATTCGCACAAAAAACGGAGAGTCGTTGATTTTCACGGCCTAGAAGAGAAAGTATCAAAGGATGTCAAAGCGCTCTGTCACCTCCACTCGTGTCTCCGCAAAATTACGTAACCATCCCGGTGGTACGCAATACCATTGAATATTGGGCGCGTAGAACTCTCGCAGTCGTCACGTTACACTTTTCAGGAATGTAATCAAACGGAATGACGAGAAAACTTGAGACGCAGGGGAGGATGCTCGATACGACGGAGCGATGAGTCGACTTCTTTCGATTTTCTTCCATCGACGGTTCCTTCGGGATCGTCGATCATGCGAACAAAATTAAACAGACGCGTGCTTGCCAACTGGAACTGTCGATATTACTATTTTCAATTCAGCGAGTCGGAGAAAAATTAATCCGAATGATAAATCTTCCTTGGAAAGTCGGGCACGAAAGGCAGGGATGAAAGACGAGTTCTATCGTTTAGTTCTATCCCTTGTTTCTTTAACTCTGTTTTCTTTTAATCGAGTTACGACTGCAAGCGTTCCATCGGTTGCATCGAAGCTCACCATCTGGCGAATTTCTTTTAAGTAAGAAGTTGAAGTTAAGGATGACTGAGTGGAAACTTGCCACTTTTTCGTAGTAACTGGAAGCTTGTCGATAATTCCAGTTTCTAAGAACTAACTCGATTTTGAGTATTGTGTTACACGTGTCTACTTTCATGATAAATAATTCATTATTAAATTACCATCTTTTTCCGAAACTCGAAGGGTAGATAAATAATCCGAGTCCTTTGAATGACTTTTAAAAATAATTTACGCAAGTTCACGTTTTTTCCATCACATTATACTCTCCCATACTTGAAAGCCTTAACTTCGCGTGAAAAGAAACTGGTTTCATATAATGGTCGATGGGGTCAGGGATAGCTATGTTTAAAATCACCAAAAAGGACACGTTTTTCCCCTCCATTGGTGAATGTTTAATACCAAGAGCAAAAAGCGTCGAACGTAGGCTGAAAGACCGCGTGACAGTATGTGGGTTGCATTATAAAATGGCGGGTCCAGATACGGGGAACGGATATTGCGGGCTATTTGAGGGATGTGCCCTTTTACGAGCTCGATCAAATGTGTCGGACGTCCCTTTTTTTGCTGTTCCAACCGTCCAGATTGCCAATGCATTCGACGATCCATACTGAACACTTTTATCTTTCTACTCGTACGATTCAAATGGGCTGATTTTCATTTTATACTCCTGTCGCGACGAAATAAATCTGTACTACTTGCTTCGCTTCTACTACCGTGCCACAGTGATGCGAAAAATCGACTATTTTTTTATTCTCTAGCGACATTACAATGATTGTTTCTATAACTTTAAATGTTCGATAGTTCGTTACATCTTAACAGAGAACGTTTAAGAGTATTATGAAGAATTTTAAATTGATATCTTTAAAGGGTCCACGAGTTGACGTCGTTAAGATTGTTTCAAAGAGGTCGTCTTAGAAAACTCGAGGCACGTGGACCAGTTGGAACTCTGAGTTCCTTTTTTTCATAGTACAAGAGAATGGTTTCTTTTTTCTGTTTTCACGTCAGGCTACTTTTCAATTTTCTCGTTTCTTAAAAAAGGTAAAAACGAGACTTCTCTCACGGATTCCTTTTGAGATTCCAGTTGAACACCCGAGATCTCTCTAAAAATAAAAATCGATGCTGTTCCAAGAAACTCGCTGTTACAGCAGAGAAGAATTAAATCCGGACTGAAGAAACAATGTTATAAATTTAATGACATTTATATTTTAACTTTAACAGAAAAGGATTCTTCGAAATGTAGGTTTCCAGAAGCAACGTTTGCGATTCTAAAATTTTTCTCCACTCTTTCTACAATTTCTCCGATCTGGAATTTCTCGAAAATATTCGAAGGAAGAAGAGGCTGTCGCCTTACGCGTCGCTCAGCTTTCATTCTGGCGTTGCAACGCGCGTGAAACGGCAGCGTAAAGGCAGATCGTCGTTAAGGCTCGGATTAAAGAAATCGAAGGAACCAAAGGATCGATCGCGTGAAAATTATGGCTCCCACGGGTGGCTCGATCTCATAAAATTTGTTCTACGTCGTTTCTTGCAGCACGACACCGCTAAGTTCCTTGTCTACGAGTGTGTAAGACAACGCCGTGCTATATTTTACAAGAAGGAAATCGATAGTGTCCTAGGAACTTAGCATCGAGGCTTTGGATCCTTAGAGATTTGAACATTTTGAAATTCTAATATGCAAACCGTAAAGAAAATTGTATTTCTAAGTCTGGAAGCGTTCTATATATTTTTTAACAAATTTTTCTATTCGAATTTCGAATTTCGGCTCGAGGTTTCATCTAAATAATTGCATTTTGAAAAAGTACAGTATCGCGTGCATACATCACTCGTCAGACGTTTCGAAATTGAAATCGAAACGCGGCTATCGAGAGCACCGACACAGAAACGTCGAAGCGCGAATTCACGAGGCCGGTCGGCACGAAATAAAAAACAAATAAGTTCGTGGATCGTTTGTTTGCGCTCCTTTTATGCGACCGATGCAAATTCCCGCGATGTTCGAGCGAAAATAGGCTGTCAGGAAGCGAAAGCTGGTTCACGTGTCACGATATCCACGCATGACCGATCAGCCTGGACCGTGAAATAAATATGAAAAGTTGTAGCCTGATTTATGACCATCGAACGGTCCTCGTTGATTTATGATGCTGCGCCGGAACGCGTTGGCTTTATTTTCTATCTACCGCGACGGTGTCCTCCTCTTCAACGAAATCGTCAGTCACCGAGAGGGTCAGCTTGCCGTTTTCTTTCGAATTTATACTCATTTTTTTTTCTTTCCATCGGTAACTTTATGTTGGAGTTTGAGATATGTGTTTGGAAAATTGTCAGATAGAGTTACGCGCGACTATTTTTAGAGTTGCGATAGAATTGTATTTTATTACTGCGTGAAAGATACCATTCAACAGTTAAGAACCTTAATCTTGGAGAATGTTTTGGTAATAGTGTTGGATTGTTACTAAATATATTTTAGACAAAATATATCCTCTGAGATTTTTCTTTTAAGCAAGAATAATAGAAAGATCACCAGATGCGTCTTTTGCTAGCCTAAAAGTCAAGAGCCTTAAGACTGCTAGGCGATGCAATAAATACTTGTTAAGAATAAAGGTAACCACAGTTTTCTCTTTCGGGTGTCCAGGTCAGTTCAGTTCGTTGCCGTTTCTCGTAGTATACAGACGTTCTTTCGAAGCCGTTAAAGTAAAATTGTATTAAAATATACGAGAAAAACTTTTATTCGATCAATCATTTTCAATAAATAGGTTTAAGAATTTGATAGTAATCCCGTGCAAGTAGATTAAAGTTCATTTCTTGAGGAACCAAGCAGGGAGTTTCTTAATTTAAAAAACTGCAAATAAGAGATATTCCTTCTGGCAACGGTAATTCGTAGTGGGTAAACCTTAAACACGATTGTTTCTTCCACGAGTAAGCAGTAATTTGGAGCGCGTAAAAAATAAATGATTGCTTCTTCCGAGAGCAAGTAGTAATTCGGTTAATATCTCCGACATAAGGGGAACGAGGATCCACTCCAGTTCCCCCAGGTAATTCTCCGTCAGCGTTGCTTGGAAGTTTATTTGCTCCACGAAGGGTTCCCGACGTTTCGGTTGGTTCTGTACTAAGCATTGTCAAGAGCATGGATCGAGTTTCTTGACATGGTTCGTCGAATGCTAATTAAGCTATTTAACAGCGTTCGAGTTCGTGCGACACTGGTCGAAACATCGGTGCTTGCTCCCGTAGACAATCTAATTAATTATCAGTTACTTTTAACGAGTTAGTGTAACTTGTTTCGCAAAAAATACTACAAAAACATTGCATCTATGTTTAAAGAAAAGGAACAAAATATCTATTAAAAATGGCCAGAAATCCTAAACGATTTCACATTATCGATGCGAATTAAGCTGAAACTCGTCGTCTTTAGAGGTCTTTAGTGGTTCCACTGGTCGATACGAATTTTTCAGCGTATTCCACGCTAAGGCTGTCCATTGTAGTTCTTCGCATACAGCCCCGGGGCTTGGAGGATTTGCAGGATCTGCCGGTACAGCGGTGGTGAGTCTCTGTACACGTATCGTGGACAGATTCTCAGGTCGGATTTGTGTTCGCGGAACCGAAAAACCTGGATGGAAAAGAACGGGAAAATGGAGGCAAGCGATAAGATCGAGGAGCCGCTGCTACGTTCTCTTTGTCGATGCGCTCTATATGTCTAATCGTATGCAAATCGCGGCTATGCATCGCTGTACGATAGCAGACGTCGATACTTGGAATCGATAGAGTCTGTTCGATGATATAAATGGGTAAACAAGCCTTTGGAAAGGGCTCGAGAATGGAGAAATCGGAATTTGCATGTAAATGTTGGAACGTCTTGATCCGACGCGAATTTCCGCGTGACTTTGAGTGAAAAATGTAGCCGAGTAAAATGTAAACCAGTTTGTCAGACTTGAGTAAATTGATACGATGACTTCTATGGCGAATCAGATATTATATTTACCGATAGTTTATTTTAAGGTAACAAATTTTGGGAAATTGTTTCTCCTATAGAATCAAAGTATGATTTACGCTCGGACGAGAAATTGAATCTTTTCTTTAAAAGTATTATTAAGGAATCTCTAATTTAATGTAACAAAAAGCGGCAATGCGTAGGTTGAGGTCACGCGTACCCTGCGGAACAAAGAGTTCTTTGTCCGAGAAAATTGATACATAAATACCCACGGTTTGTTCGTTTAAATCGGTACGCGAAGCGACTGTTGCTTTTGAATACCATGAAACTACAATATCATAACAAATGCAATACGTAAATTTACATTAATGAGCATGTAAATCCAGCCACGTGTCATTTCCATTGATTTTACCATCGAAACATGCAACGAACGTTTACAACGCGTAATCGAGAGCCTCGTTTCGAACGGATTGATGCAGCAACGAGGCAGGCACGGGCCTAATTAAGCGTTGGATGAATAATTGAAGTAAGTTAAAATACACGTGCAGCTTGATCGATTGTTCGAACACTGGAGCCGTGCTGGCCAGGCAAACAGGAATATTATACAGAGCGGTCGAGTGGATTTTAATATTGAAATTGGAGTATTCTCTTGCCGGACACGTAGCGCCGGGTTTAGCGTCTGAGACTCTTCACGAGAACGAAAGGTTCTCCGCAGTTCGTGTATTTTGTTAGCCACCGGGTTTCGATCGGATAAAAATAATCGAGTCGAGTAAATGATGCGCCGTATCCGTCGAAATGTTCAACAGGTATTGCGTGCGTCGTTTGATAAATGATTTATGAGTTTTCTGGTGCCGCATCTCGGGTGTCTTGATAAGAAATATTCGTGATATTAAGGATGAAAACTGTTTAACGTTGATTTTTATGCATTTTTTTTTCTCTTTTCTTTTTTGTGGACATTAACTCTTATGTGGACAACCGGGTACTTATTTCTATATTTCGATTAATAATTTGTTACGTTCTTGCGGACATGTCGGTAAAAACCGCTTCGGATTCCCATTATTTGAAAAATTTGCCTTCGATTTACCCAGGCACCCTGGTTGTTCAATAATTTTGAACATTTTAGTTGTCTATATAAGAGTTAAAGCGTTACCATAATATAAGTAAATTAAATACGAATTAGGAATAAATACAATCATCTCTATCAATTGACTTACAAATTGTGTTACACGTAACATTATTTTCAACGAAATTCAATATCGCTGAATATATCACAGTGATTACATCAAATTACAACATCTAGCGTTAATATCGTTAATATCACGTTTCGCGGGATCAATATCACCGACTACCGCTGTCACTCATTATTTCTGCATAATATAACGACGTCTCGTAAAAATCGCCCAAACGAGCAGGCGTGTCAAGAGTGGTAACGAGATTAATTTTTCAAACGCACGAAATCTGGCATGTCGGCGACGACAAGGAAAAAAGGATCAAGAAAGAAGGGAATAGAAGAAGAAAGGCGAGATCAAAAGCTCCGTTGGGACGTGGAGCTGTTTCGACCCTTCGTTGTTCCGAGATTTCGCCGCTGAGATACGCCAATTATTAGACAATGAGATTCTGAACCGTCTTTTGGGAATCCTGGCCTATCGCGTGCTATGTTTGCCGTGGTACGCGTTCCTGTGGTTGACATTTATCGGCTGCTTTGAGGAGACTTCTGGCCTTCTGATCGGAGATATTTCCTCCCGATCCTCGGCTATTCATTTTACAAATGGACGAAAATTACATTTCGAAGTACAAAGCGTCCGTGAAATCGTACAATTGCAAAGAGGCTTTCCTGCTTTAAGGAAGGATGGGCGTTAAGTGATCTCGAAAAAGGTACTCTTACTCGAATTTGTACCAACGTGCAGAGTTTAATGGGCTCTGATGATCTCGGTTGCTCTACAATTTGTGTAATCTTTGAGTGATTTACCTTTGAACTGAATTAATTAATCGTTCAAGAGTTCTGTCTCCTCGAATTCGTTCAACCATTTAAGTTTAAGTCGACGATTCTCAAGTATCCTGAATTTTCTCGATGAAATCTTTTTTGAATTAATCCTCCTGCATCGGCAAAGTCTTTTTCACCAGTCCTGGCAATCACAATACCCGTTCCTCACAAAATACCTCGTAAAACGATAAACCAACTCTAATCCTATTAAACCCACATCTTTTTCAACAACGTATCTACAATGTTTATAAATTCAACGGACAAGCAAAGCTCGTGCGACACGATTTTCACGAAACTTCATCGTCTCCGGTTGTATTTTTTTCCGAGGACCATTTCAACGAGGAAACGCGCGCAACGATCGACCGGGATTCGATTAGTTTGCAGTGACGCAGGCCTCTGTAAACCAGCGGACCATCGCGAGGCAGAATCGAGCTAGGCGCACTCTCGATCAGCAGCGGATTTTCCGGGCCATCGATATTTCCTTTCGCGGCTCAGCCTTTACGATCGATCGATACTTCGAAGCGCGATACGAAGTTTCGTCCGGTCCTCTAATCCGAAAATCGATCCCGCGACGGGACGTTGATAATCCAACTTCAAACAGTTGACAATCGCGCGTTGACACTCGGCGTTTCTCAGCGTTTGATAGAGCGTGGAGCACTGGCGATTCAGTGCGTCAACAACGTCCATGAATTTCCGAAAACTAACCTAGGAATTAATCCTGGATCCTGTGATTTCACTCTAAGCTCGAACAGAGTCTTTTTTCCTTTTCGATGTTATTTGTGGGTACCGCGTGTGTTATTTATCGTTGACGAGGGTGCTGCGATATTTTTGTTAATTATTTATGATTTGTTCTTCTAGGCCTAAGAAACTGGAGGATATCAGTGCTTATGCGAGCTGTGGATTCAGGTCGTTCGAATATTACGTTCCCTTTATCATTGAAATTCGCTCGGAGGACCATGGTAATTCGCTTTTTTCTCTCATTGGCCATCGCAATTTTATTCCGCGGTTCGAGGAATTATTAGAATTCGATATTCGCTATGGTCGCGCGAAATTTACATTTTTCCACCCCACTTGGCTCGTTCGAGAAAACCATCGGTATACTAATCGAGCTCGAGAAAGTCTCCACGATACACACAACCATAGGAATCGATTTAATTTGCGTGGCTTCGCAAGAAACGCACGTAATTTAGACCTTTTTTTTCTTTCCGATTGCGAAACGATTAAAAGTTTGAGCTTTTACTATTTGATTTTAAAGTAAAACGTTCGACTAAACGATCCTTGAGATTCTTTTTTAAGGATCTTGGAAATATAAATTTGTGATCGTAGAAATTAATATTAGACACGAGTTTATGTTACTTTTAAAGATTGTACAAGTCTTTCAATACACGCGTTAATTTCTCTGGGTGTAATTGACTCTTGAAACCGTGTTCACCGTCGACGTTGCATGTCAATGAGCTGCTTGCAGTGCTGATTAGCCTCATTGTGCCTACACCGGATAGAGTGACGGACAAAGTTCCAACCTCCGTGTGCATTGTATTTTGAACATTTCCAGCAATCGTGACATCCTATCCACTCTCGAAAATATCAAAGAAACTCGTGCACGTCGCGAAGCATAAATTGCTGTACGTTTTCACGAGATGAGACACGAAACAGACGCAATAAAGTTCGCGAATAGTCGGACGTTAGAGGTTGGATAATGAAAGACGTCGCGTGAATCAGGATCCAAGGATCCTTTCTTTAATTTTCGCTATTTCGTTCATGGGTTGAACGCTAAAATTGCTTTACGCTCCTCGACGTCACTTTAGGAAGTTAATGAAACGACGCGTCGAGAGTCGTACGAGCCAACGGATGTCTGTCAGATCTTTTTCTTTTTCTTTTTTTTTCCTTTCATGGTTGGTTAAACGAATTGCAGAATCGTTATGCCGATCGAATAATCGATCGTAAGGCCGCATACAGGTCGGGACGATTCTTATTCAATGGGCCACGCGTGGGTTAGGATCGTCTTGACCCAGAGGTTTACGATGCAGGTGGAGAAAAGGTGTTGTTTGGAACAGCCGTTCGAGAAACGAAACATCTCTGTTTGGAATTATTTTTTCCTCTCGTCGTGATTCGTATACCGATGTGGTTTCCTGTGGAAGAAAATACAGAAGGAACACGAGCTCTGTTCCTTCTCTCAAACTTTATTACACTCATTTCGTTAATGCTCAAAACAAGCATGAAAGAGTTCGTTCTTGGATTCTTTGTTCTCCACGTTTTACAGTTTCTCTCTCTATTCCAACAATCAATTCTGAGAGAAGCGAGATCGTTGCTTCGCTGGATCTCGCATCCGCTTTAATACCTCTCAAAGCATTACAGTAATTTCATTAATTTCCTCCTGGATTAAGTATCCTCGAATTAACCTCGTACAATATCAAGAACTCGAATACAGCACTCGAGTATGCTTAAACAACCGAATGTAAAAGAATCATAGATTTAAATCAGCCTCCGCTCTTAATCGTCGACCGAATGGAAAAATTGTGTCCGCCTGGACAGCGTGGGACAAAAGGGGTACACGAATATGGCACGTATTTAAAACGGAAGTGTTACAGAGAGGCGCGGAGTGCTTTTGTCGAGACGTAGGGGGGTGGGTTCCAGCACATCGATTCCCCGGCTGCAGTCTGGTAGGGCCGACCCTCGTGGAAGGGTGCACACGCCGATGAGATAGCAGGAAATTGAATAGTGCTTTCGTCTGATAGTGAGCCAAAGTGGCAATGTCACCATGCGCTAACCGTCCGTTTGTTCGCACAAGCTCCCAACGATTCCGCGTTTCGTTCGATTTTCTTTCTTCTTATTTACCATCGCGCGATAGACTCGCATCATTTTGTGTGACAGAATTTTAATCATCGTTGCAACGTGAATTGTTCTTTTATTAATTTCGAATTCATTCGGCCTCTTTTAATTTAGGAAATTATACAATTATTCTTTTATCATTCTTTGGCACACTCGTTGCCACTAGTCGAACCGTTGTCGGCACAAGATGGCTTGTCTCGTGTGCCAATCGTTGACAGTACGTCGACAGGGTGTCGATCGATCGTTGTTGCGAGATCAAAAATCGATACCACCTTTGCGCAATCAACCATTATCGTCGTGTTACAGTCTTATCGCGAACAATTGTTGATTCATCCTCCTATGCAACAAACTGACCGGTCTCAAAAAGGCGCGCGTTTGATCGACGCTGCTGCCAGTTATTTTATCGGTTGACTTTCACGCGCGTTTGCACGCGATCGATTTACTGTAACTCGTGTTCGATTTTAGGCACATTTTCGTTCACTGATGCAGAATCTTTTTTCTTCGTGATTGCAGCGTTTAAAATGTCTGGAACAGAGGCACATGGCGGCGATACGAGTCCCACGCGTCGGCCAAGGTAATTAAAAAAGTGATCCCTCTTGATTTAGTTGGTGTCGAGGACTCTTTGGAAGTTGATTCGATTTATGATCGTATTTTCTTTCTTTCAAATTTCTATAAGTTTCATGGGATAACTTTTTGTCGCGTAGACTGTCCCTGTAAGAATGAAACTTTTCCTTTTCCTTTGTGCAACTGAAAACTCGTTATAAAAACAACCGGATATTTAATTGTGGAGTTTCTTCTTTTACAATGTTTCTGTCATTAATTATAAAAACGGGCTTCGAAGGGGAAATACGCGAGCACAGCGTTAAAACAAATTTTTTCTCTCCCTCTCCCCCTCTCTCTCTCTGAAAGCATAATTTAAACGACTTCCAGAAATTGATACAAAAATTAAACGATTCGCTGCTAATAAAACGTGTATCTCCAATTATCAGTTTCCTCGAATCGCAAGCGTCCTCGTTACCAGCTTTTAAATTCATTTTCAACATTGCACGTTTCGAGCTCGTTCCGTCACATAATTCCCAACGTTCGACATCGATATTAATCGAGGCATTAGTTATACCGGATTCTAAGCTTTTGTAACTCCACTTCTATGGATGGATTTCGAGTGGTCGGTTTTCATAAAGGATGCGCGACGTTAAAAGGGCATTAACTGAACTGAGCTGTCCAATTAGCGAGCTTGATCCCTCAAAGACGCAAGGGCATCGAGTGATTGATATCTTTTTGAATTTCTGATATACTTTGCAACCGACAAGACGTTTTACGCGAGACCGCAAAGCCATTATTCATTTTTAAATCTGCCCACGCCTCTTTTATACCCCGGCGTGATAATATTTTCTTGTGAAATTTCAGACAGAGTAGAATTCACAGCGTCGGGTTACCGGCTCGAACGTCCCTGCTTCCGGAACCCCTCTCCGCTGGAAGTGGCGCTCCACCACCGATACCGCGCCGCCATTCCGCTACACCCGCGGTAAGTGAAGTTTAAATTCTTTCTTTATTTTCATTAACATCATATTTTGGTTTTATTCCGTACTCTTTTCTCGGACTTTTATTTGAACAGAAAATGGAACTTCTCAGATTTTTATTCCAACAGAAAATGAAACTTTTAGGATTTTTACTCGAACAAAAAATGATACATTCGCGAATTACTCAAACTATTTCTTTTTTCTGCAAGGCTTGTTGGTATCGTAGCAAAGCAAGTAATTCTTTTCTTAAATCACGCGTCCAAAGAGTTAACGGTACGCCGACTCTCAATGAATTAACAAAAGCAGGGCGAAAAGCGACAGCGTAATCTCAACCGGCTGGTTCTAAGCGGTCGCAGTAAATCGAGCAGAAGCAACGAGGAACATAGCGTTCTCCGGCGTGTGCTCGTAGAACTCGTTCGCTCGTTGCTCGAGCCGGTCCACGTAATTAGTGGACAAACGAAGGTTTAATGGATCAGGCTGAATTCGTCGATTCTTTGTACAGACACATCTGGCCATCCAGACAATTGGCACTGTAGGCACACGCACATCCAACCACCCACACACAGTACATACTGACACACAGTGGATCATGGTGCTAGTATAGTCGCAAGTATTTTTTAATGTAACAGTTTCTCACTTTTCTTCGTCAGTTTTGTTTTGTTTCTTTCGAAAAAAAACTTGTTTAAAAAAGTTTCCTAATTTTGAGAAAAGAAAAGAAAAGTTTTAATATAATTGAAACGAGTTATTTGTTTATATCTGTTTTAAAATTAAGAAACTTTTCAAGGAAGGTGAAACATAATTGAATCGTAAAAGATTCAAGGGTCCTAGGGGCAGATTGTTTCTCATTTTACACCCCTAAGAAAACACTAACTCAATGGAGGAAGAAAATCTAAATTTAATCAAAGAAGAAAGAGCTACGTGTAATTTTTTTTTTTTTTTTTTATCACGTACGACCACCTGAAAAAAAAAGAAGTATACGCAGCTTTCAGTCCTCGCTATTTATGTTCTCGAGGGGATAGCGGCTCAGTCGAGTAGAACAAAGCGAGGACCGAGAGGAGCTCTATCGAGAAACTTGTTGATCCCACAGGTATCTCCGCCACCGATACCGCTGCGGCCGCCAGCGATCCCGAAACGAAGCAAAAACGAGAAACCGATACCGATACAGCTGTCGACGAGGCAGGAGGGCCAGGCGAATCGACGGAAAACCAGCGACCCGACTCCTCCATCCTCGTCGATACTATCCTCTTCCTGGACTCACGATTCGAACAACGAGAAGTTAATTGACCTGGGTCCTTTTCGAACTCAGGACCAATCAAATAATCAAGAATATTCGTTGAATTTTACGGGCAAAGAGGCACGAGAAACGAGCGACGAGAATGATTTCGTGGTGGACTTCGACAAGGCAAATTTCGAGCAGGATTGTAAGGTCGATCAGAAGTCGAGTTTCGAAGAGTTGCAGAAAGCGTCGCGAGATCTCGAGAAGAGATTGCACGAGAGGATCGTGAAGAGCGCCGAGTCGAAGTTTAAAAATCACCAGACGACCAGAGAGGGAAGACAGAGGCAAGGAGCGAATGTGCAGAATAGTAGGTGAGTGAAAACTACTTTCAAACCTACATCGTCCGTCGATCTTCCCTGCTTTTGAAACACCCTCACGCACAAGCTACGCGTGCCGTGAAATGCTGATCGTACAACGTAACGTCGGTTCGCCCTAAACTATGTCACCGTGTCATTTCTGACGAAATCGCATTAGGAAACCTCGTTGCATGCGTGAAACAACGTTAACTTCCGCAAAGAGCAAACTCTTCCGAGAAAAGGGAAGAATTTTCGCTAAAACTTTCTCCGTAAATGACAATTAGCAACGATCGTTTCAAAGCGTTCGAGCAAAGCTTTTTGGTTCGTGATCGTGGCACAAGTACAGCGAGCGTTTCAAGCACACGAATTAGCGGCAAGACGCCACGGCCGATTACGCTCGCGACGAGCCAAACGAAGCGTGAGCTTCGACTCTATCTCGACGTTCGAGCAGACGTTCGGTCGAAGCGGGTTGCTGTGCTCGTAACCAGCATTAATCCTCCTCTCTATCGCCACGTGCGTTTTAGTGCAAAGCACGAGAAAGATAAAATCGTCCGGAGTTTCGAGAGAATGTCAGTCGGTTCTTTACATTTCGGTGAACCTGGACGATTTTGTGTATTTAAAACTGGATTTTCAAAATAAAAGTAAGAACTATGGCAATGTATTAAAGGTTCCTAATTGGAAGCGTTAAGCGAAAGATCTTTGCTTAGTTACTAATAGTTATAATAGTTACTCTTGAAATGACGAGGAATTTAAAATGTAATTTTCAGTATTAGATATCAAGTTTAAAAGGTGATAGGTACACTGCACTGAAGGTGACGCTGAAGTATTAGACACAAAGAAGAAACGAGTTTGCGTCGCTTTTAATTTAAGAATTCTTCTCATTCTTGCTACAACAGTTTAATAGAATCCTATTTCAATGGAACACCTCTGGCCGCTATTTCGTTATTACAAACTTCGCCTCAGAACCTCTCGTTCTCCGTACAATTCGTGCGAAACAAAGAGGGAAGGGTGCTCGGATAAACGCCGCGGAGACATCAAAGGGGTGGAAAAAGAAACACATTACCGTGGTCGTAATTTCACTCTGGAGAACTCTGTCGAGTACTTTTTTAATAAATCAAACGAGGAAGGAAGTTGGAAGGATAATTTAATCGACCGTCCTTTTCACATGCTCCTCGATCGCCAACTTTTTCATCCCCTTTCGCTTACGACACTTGTTCGTCCGCTTGTTCGACAGGCTTCAGTCGTCAAAGATGGGGAAAGAGGGTGACAGAGAGGGTTGCGAGGAAGCTGCAGACGAGAAGTCTCGGGAGAAAATAGCCCCGTCCCGAAGGGAGATCTTGCAGGAAGACGAGACGAAGTTTGCAGCCCTGGTGAGGTCGCGTCGCGAAGCGGAGAAGAGATGCAAGTTCGAGGAGCTTCAGGCAGCCTCGAAGAAACTCGAGAGACGATTGCACGAGGAAGACGATAATCTGAGGACGAGCAAGGAACGGCTTGCGAGCAGGTAGGTCTTTTAAGAAATTTTATTTCGCGTCTGAGAAACTACTACAACTTTCTGATAATGTTTCTTTCAATCCATTGAACCAGGTGATTTCGTAGAGACGCGAAGTATTCCTAATTATTGTCTACCATTAAAACTCATCAAACTATCTCATATACCTAGTAAAATGTCCACCCTTATATCGTCTACGGTTCTAGCTTCATCCATCTAATTAATTCTGGATGAGTTTCAAAGTTTTATTCAAGAAACACAAAAATTCATCCCCTGATCTTTATCTGTGATCGAAATCAGGTACGAAGAGTTGCAGAGAGCGTCCCAGGATCTCGAGAGACGGCTACATTCCGAGCAAAAATCCGTGGAAACAGTTACACGCGGAAAATGCGAGGCAGAGATGGATAGGGCTAGGAATATTTTGCAGCATAACCTCAGAAAAGAAAGAAATTGCGAGAAACTGGAGAAACTACCCAAGGCGACACAGACGAACCTTCCTCCACCCTTGAGCGCGATCTCACAGAGCTCGGTGCCGAAACCTATGAGCGTCCGACAGGACAGCAATGTTTCTTCGGATAGTTTCAGTCAGACAAGCTCGCCTAGTTATACCAGCAAGACCATGGAGGCTCCGCTTCTACCCCATAAATATGGCAAAGTTCCAGGTGAGGGATAAATTGGATGTTCGTTTCAGCGAAAGAAGTAGAATTTAATTTTTTATTTTATTTAGCCCATCGCGAGTAGATAAAGTTTGGAATTTCTAGTTTAAAAATTTACTAAGATCTCATGGTTCGCGAATTGTGTGGCGAATTCAGAGGGTGATGCATCGAGATTTGTAACTAATTGACAGTAGTATGTGACGTAGCGCTCAAGGTGTTAAGCATCGAATAACAGCCTTGCACTGAATTTTCCTCTGTTCAAACCCTCTACGATATTTTAACGTTCTTTCCGTATCGGCGAATTTTTCCCAGCTACGGAATCAATGTTTCAATTACAAGCAGTAAAAACAAAACAACCTATCCCTCTGATGAAAAATCGATCTCAATTAATCATCCTTGTGCTCCCGACATTCTTCACCATCCTGACTGCGTTCAATTGCACCGGCTCGTTTATTACAAAAGCGAGTCGATGGGAGGCTTTTACGTGACTCGAATGCAGCCTCCCTTTTTACTGAAAACAAACATCCCTCATTTTCAACTAGTCTTCCACAACTTTCTACGACGATCCGCAGATGTAGGTAATGTTAATGAAATTCTTCGGGGAATTTTCAGACAGGGCATTGGTGTCGGAGCCGGACAGCTCGTTCAGTCGTACGATCACAAAGTCGACCAGCACTCCGGCAAGCCTGCAGGCGATCGTCAGAGTTCACGGTGGCAACAACGGTTCCCTGCATCACAAGGTAAGCGGTCCAGGAGCGTTTTCAATGCGCAGAAACAAGAGCGTTACGCAACAGTGTGAACGACACAATTAATTCTTTCGCGTTCACCGTTTATCGATTGCGTTTGCTTTCTACGCCGTTGTTACGTAACGTGGAAAGAACAGTGAAAAGGGACGAGAGACGAACGAAGGAAGAAGGGTGAAGAGATATACGCGCAATTAAGGGTCAAGCGATTCCTGAAGGCTTGCACGCTCGGCGGAGCGCGAATCAATTTGGAGGCAAAGGTTGACTGCAAAGCGAGCTTGTTGACACGTTGCACAAAGCTGGAAACGTTTGAAACCGATCCGATTTAATTGGTTGCTCGGAAGTTGAACTATTTTCACGAAGGTTGGCAGAGATTCGGTTCTGATTGAAGGATGATCGAAGAAGATGAAAGTTCGTTGTGTACTCGTTTGATGCTTGTCAGTTTTGCGGTAAAATAGATCAAAATTCTGTGGTGAAAATAAAAGAATCTGTTAAACAATCTTTTACTTGTAATCGAATTTCTGTTTTAAAATATCGCAAACAATCAACTTGAATAAAACAAAGTTGAAGAAAAATTGAGACATGGATTGGAAGTTTCGTTCTGGTAACGAAAATTTTGGTAACGTTCTCGTGAACGATACTCTCGATTATCGTGGCATGGGTAATGCGACGGAGAGGTTCGCAACCGGAATAAACGAACGCCAGATCGCGCGTTTCCATGGGAATCGATAACTCGCGTCATTTATTCCTTTTGTTTGGAATTGGGAAAACGGGCGCCTGTTCTTTCCGAGTTACGCGCTCGATAACGGTGGAAATATCGGGAACTCGTATCGAACCCTTGGCCAATATCATTTTACATGGAATCTCGGACCGTTATTAACGCCGAAAATGCATGGCGTGCGATAATAGACACAAAATGCCCAGGTTAGGTGGTAGCCTATGCAACGTTTATGAAACCGATCGTCGATGCTTTAATTGCTTCATTTGTTTTGTTCTTTGTTTCCCGTTCGTTTCGTTGATTACGCCTATTGAACATAACTGTGTTTGGTAAATGTAGTAATTTTTGAAGTTACTAGACGGCTCGATGAAAATGAAACGAACGTTGAAAGGTTAAATGAGCGCAAAGAGTGGAGAATCAGAAATGTCTGACTAGTGACGGATATATCTACTTAAACGACACGGTGTGCTTTTTATCTATTTTGCGTTCGTTTTGCTAGCTTTATTCAAGGCGTGGATTGAAAAAAATATAGAAGATAGATGTAGGAAGAGGTTGATAAAGGATATCAATGATTTCTAATTGAATTATATGAAGAATAAAATGGGAAAACTCAATGTTAAACTTTTTAAGAAATTCCCCTAAAGAAACTCTTTAAGCGAACATCAAAATTAATTCTACCCTTTCTACGATCATCCCAAAACGTTCTCCAATCCCCGCCCATAAAATTACCTTCTTCGCGCAAATTATCCGGAATTAAAAATTACGAATGCAGCGCGAAAAAGTTTCCATTGCAATTATCGCTGCGTCGAGCTCGTAGATCGCTTTTCTCGCGACTCTAAATGGAAATTTCATGGAAACGAAGATGAAACGAAGCCGAACAGAGACGGTGAATTCGGCGGATGGGCTGTCGACGAACGAAGCGACATAATTTGTCCTTTGGTAGCGCGATACCACCGCGAGGAAATTATAATCGATATCGGGCAGCGGAGGGTCGAGTAGCGCGTACCAACACGTAGTCGGGGTGCGTTGACTCTTCAAACACGGGATTTGTTGGGAGCTAGTACGCGCGACCGACATCGGGAACTAATATTTGCGTCAGTTTCGTGCACCATTACACTGGCCGAGAAATTGTGTAAGCGATGAGAAACCGATCTCTCTCTTATTCTCCTCACCGACCGATCGAAACGATTCTTTTCTCTCTAGCAAACGTAGAAGCTTCTTTTTGTATTGGAAAAGCGAAAAGTGGAATGTATCGATGATAGGAAATTGGCTGGTCGAAATGGTTGACAAGATAGGAGATGGAAGGGGTTGGAATATTAATTTGATACGGAGGAAATTAGCTTGTTAGTTTAGAGGATGATATTTTCTGTTGACAGGGTTCATATCGTTTTTTCTTTGGGAAGAATAGAAATTTATTTCCGAATCCTCGTCGTCTCGAGTGTTTTTTAACGCTAAATAGAAATTTATCTAAGAAATTTATTTTAATAATATTTGAAGGTAGGGAATCTATGCCCGTTTTAATTTTTTAAACAACCTACAAAATACTAATCGTAGTTTCGTCAATTTAAACGCCTACTGAATTTATTTCAGATCATCAGAGACATGACCAATAGCCACTACGTGACCACCGGAAGACTCCGGTTCAGGTTCGTGCAAGTATTCTTCAACGCTGTCGCGTTGCTAATCATCGCCGGGGGTCTGGCTATCTACTTCAAGTGTGAGTAGAGACCGTTTTTGATTGTACCACATAAAACACATCATGCATCTAATTATCCACCGTACATTGAGGTTTCTACGCGGGATGGTAGCGATGAATCGTCGACAACGTGTGTCAGAGGAACGTTATTACGCGATCGTGGGTGACAAACGTAAATGTTGGTGACGTTAGGCGGTATAATGTACGAGTGTGTAGTACGACGAGCTTTGTGGTAGCGAAAGATCAATAGAGCTCCCGGTTTCCGCGTGCTACTTGCTTTCAAACATCAACACCGACTTCGCGTGTAACTTTGTCCAACGCATCCGTCGTTTGCAATAGATTAACAAAATCGGTATTTTCTTCGAGTTAGCATTGCGTTTACGACAATCGGTGATAATTTCTAATTGGAGTGTAATCGAATGTGGTATCTCATTATTTGAAACCAAAGCGTTTTATTTCTGTGAGATGTTTCGCTAAAATGTTACCGGAGGAAATTGCACGTTTTGCTCGGCTTTTTGAAAGAGTGTCTTGTAACGTGTCACGTGTAGCCGTGCACAATGACAGAGGGCACTCGAGCGTATGAAAACCGTGTCGCACAATACGTTCCTTCCAGTATCCATTAGGCGTGCGTTGGTCAAAGAGAGAGTGGTGAAATACTGCGCGACGGAACGTGAAAGGTTAATTTTGAAACAGTAATTTCCAGTGTCGTAAAAGTTCTATAGAATGCTGAAGGCTTTTATAATCATTTATCCAATTTGTCGACTAATGTTTAACACGTTAAGCGCTGTGCGAGTTTCTGCGAACCGGCGCTGAACATTTCGCGTAGACGTCATTGGTTTCTGAGAGTCAACAGTGTTAAACAAAGATACGACTTTTCATGCGGTCTTTTACAATTTTTTTCTTAAATTCTTCAGCGATTTTTCGAAAATTTTAAAACCGACAAAAGGACCATCTGACGAAGCAAAAATTTCTGTACACAGCGTATCCAGAGACAATTATACGATTGGAGAACAAAACAATTTACACGAACATGGTCACGTTCACGGAACGGATTCCGGTGATGATCGAGGAAAAGAATCCGGCTCCGGGAGTGTGTCTCTCTATAATCGTGACGTTCTGCCAGTACCACAAGGTAAGTCTTTGACGTTCCAGCGTCGTTCACGTGCTTTGCGTGATTTTCTTCGAAATAATTTCCAATAACCTTGCGAGGAATTCGCCCACGAGATTCCTTGGATTCATCGAATGGGATTAAAACAATGCTCGTCACGCGTGTCGTCTAAACGGTGTGTCTTTCTAGCAGTTCAGCTATCTCGAGAAACGTTCGAGGTATCGATGGTCACCGGTTCACCTTTACGGTATTTCTTTTTCGTTTCTTTTTTTCTACATTCTGCAACTATTTGAAACTCCGCTTCGAATTGGATCCAATTTGCTTGGTCTGAATTTCAATTCATTGAATAGAATTGTGTGCAGTTTTATTTAAAATATTAACATTGGTGAATAAAATTTCTCAGATCATTCGTAAAAGTTAAGTTTTCTTTTTTTTTTTTTTTTTAATTTAATTAAAAGTATTCCAACTGGTTAATAAATTTACTTACTGGTTAATAATTTTTCCACCAAAAATTTTTCGGAGAGAAAAAGAAACAGGGTAATCATTTTCCTCGCGAGTTACGATGCGCGAAGGACACCGGAACGTTCGCGTCGGACGTTCTAATTAAAAGGGAGTAAGCCAGACGCATTTACGTGTGCTGTTTCGTTGTCGATTTCCCTAGATCCCGTATAATTTCACCGTCTTCCCGAATTACATGGGCAATTTCGGGCAGCACGATGCCCAGCACGAGCTCAAGCTTTACTCGTCCGTGATCGACGTCAGATGCTACGAATTGGCTGCCCTCTTTCTGTGCAGCGTTTTTGTGCCGAAATGCGGATCTCGAGGCCACGTGGTGCAACCCTGTCGTAGCCTCTGTTTCCGTGAGTAATCTCTTCATTTTCTTCCTTGGAGGCGATATCGAGTAACGGACATTCGTTAAATGGGAAACATTGTCTGATCAATGGCCGACTTATACTACTTAAACCTTCTTTGGCAAATTTCTTTTATTTCGGTGAAGTTAGCATAGGTTTTTTTGGTGAAATACAATTGTTCAAGGTATGGACGAGGTCTCAGTTTCTTGAGAAATTTTTATTTTCGCTTAGAAACCAAAAGGCGATGCGGATTTTTCCTGGACGTGTTCGGATTGACTCTGCCTGACTACTTGGAATGCGATCTGTTCCCCGAGAATCCCGATCCAGACGAGTGCGTGGGGCATCAGGAAGTGCTAGAAGCAGCCCGGAGAGCAGAGAAACCTGGTAAGTCGTGCCTCGATGCCTTTCGTCTTAGTTTTCTTCGATTGGACGAACAAAGATTGCACAATCCTCGAAACCTATCTATTTCTATATCTTCTGAGCTTCCTAAATGCTCGCTTCAAAGTAAATTTCCTGAAGGAAAGGAAAATTATGTGTTGCACGAGTTGTTAAATCCTCCGTCGATACAAAAATTCGATAACTAGATAATAAAATTGCTAAAGAGGCAGATCGATTCGAACAGAGCTCTTTGTTAGTCGGTCACGGGCTGTTCGTCATTTTCGACAGCCATTTATTCGGCTCCTTCGACGGCGATAAGCCTAAAGGATAAAGACCGGGCATTTGATAAAGAGGTGGATAATCGTGGGATTAAAATAATCTCTCTAGGACAGCCGGACCGACGGCCAGAATATACGTGGGCCACGATAAAGTGCTCAAAAGATGAGAACGTTTTCTTCGCGTCACGGAACTCCGCTTCGTTACAATTAAGAAAACTTCTACGCGGTTCGCATATCTTTGAGAAAGTAATGAGTTTTAATGTTTTAAATAATTCTTCGATAAAGAATTATATTTTTTATACGGTATTCGAATATTTGTTTATTCTTATTATTATTCTTATTACGTATATTCTTTCACGATATTTTTTGTTTTTTCCGTTAAAAAGATTAGAAGCATTTTAAAACAAATATTTTATATAAATCAGAATTTAATAAACGAATCAATACCGATAAATATTTCTTTTACTCAAAACAAACAAGTGTTTTCAGTACATATTTTGCACAAATAAAATAAAACCTATAACAAACCCAACAAACGCACCTTCACAGAAAATAATAAAAGAAAATTCCACGAATTAAACCGACAATAATAAATCGATCGCTATAAATACCCACGACCGCTAAACCATGAATCCTCCAATATCACCCAGCGACGCCTCGTAGTTACCGGAACAATGAGGACCGGAAATATTTACGCGACTTCACCGGCTCGTCTTTTGTTTAAGCAATTCCTCCGCACGAACGTGGCGAACGAGACTAACTGTCGACTAACTGCCGACTAACCTCCTAAACCAACGCTCATTGTTCGCGTTTTCGTCCACGTGTACGACTCTTTTGTTTCTCGCGAAATGGTCCCCCATTGTTGACCGTTTTCCGCACGACAAGGAAGTCGCGTTTATTTAACGATCTTTTCGATCCAATTCCGTTTCCTTAATCGTCCCGCTTAATTTCTAGCTCGGTGATTCTTAGCTTCGCTCTATCGAACGACATATCGAGTTTCCTCGATTACCGGATCTCGTTGGAATTAAATTATGCGCTACTAATTCGACACAACTCGATTCACTTGTCGTTATGTTTGGTGTATTATATAGGGTTCGTTCGGACAAAGAAACAATTGAATTATTTTTTAATTTATTTAATAAGTTTCTTTGCGAGGGATACGGTAGGTCGTGTACGCTTATATATAATATTTTTCCCTCACAGTCAATAAAACCTGTCGGAAAGGTTCGAACAAACGAGAGAACGATTTCCTTCTGCGGTTTCCTTTCCGTTTAGTGGTAGAAGTTGATTTTGGTCAGACATCCCGGCCGACAACCGAGAGATTGAACGATCGCCGGTTCAGGGTACACGACGCAATTACCGAATCGAACCAGAGTCGAGAGAAAGAGAAGGAAAGTTTCGTTATCGATCGCGGTCCTCGCTCGAGAACGTTATCGAGGATCGATTCAGTCCTGGTTGATAAACCGATTCATTTGCGTACGCGGTTAATTAAGATTAAATTGTGCCCTGATTACAGGGTGGCTCTATTCGATTTAGCGATTTCATCTTGTGATTTCTACGCTTCGACACCGCTTGCTTTCTTTCCCTCCTGCTTCCGACAACTCGCTGAATCGTTTCCTTCATTTCCTCCTTATTTATTTCGCCGGCTAAAAATATCGAGAAAATTTAGAACCGCTTCCGAACGTACCCTTTAGTACGAATTTACGATCGAGTTGGAAAATTTTTCGATCGACGACTTCGAGCGGACCATTAACCTTTTAAGTGAAATTTAAGATATTTTCTAATCCACGTTTGTTTCGTATTTTTAAAAATATTCATGAAGAATGCTACGTGTAACTCTCAGAATTGTTTCTACACAAAGAAATCAAAATAATTAAAAACTACAATGCCCTGTGATATAACAGTTTCAAAACGAACTATAAATCCAAACCGGAAACCAATCACCGTCATCAGCATGCACTCTCCAATTCTTCATTCTTCCCACTTTTTTTTCATTTCTACGTTTCCACAAATTATCAAAAAACAACACAAAGAAAGGAAAAAAAAAATGAATAAAAATACATAAACAGAACGAAACGAACAAAAAACCCAATACGTGCTGTGGTTAGAAAAAAACGATACTGTTACCTGTTTCTTGGTGAACGCGTTGCACAGTATGCACCAGTGGCTTCCAATGCGACGGGACCAGATGCATTCCGGTCGACTGGCGATGCGACGGCCACTTGGATTGTGCCGATCACAGCGACGAGATTGAATGCGGCGAGTGTACCGCCTCTTCCTCGTCCTCTTCTTCACCGTTCGCCTCGGTCTTCAACACGAAGATCGTGAAGAAGCCAATTCTGGCGAAGAACACCATCTCGAAGTCGCCTTTGCATTGCGGGGAAAGAAGATGCATGTCTGCGAGCCACATCTGCGACGGGGTGATGGACTGTCCGTGGGGCCAGGACGAACGATATTGCTGTGAGTGGAGTAATTTAGTCGTAGATTAGTGTGGTTTTCTTGTATAGAGTAGATGATGGGTCGAGCGATCAATCAAGGATTAGGGAATTAGTGGACAGAAGGAACTGTGGAATTAGGTCTGAAGGAATTGGAGTCTGGGGAATCGGAATCGGGGGAACTGATGAAAGACAGAACTCTTTAACGGAAGGTCTAGAAAACAATGATAGTGTGGCGACCCTCCTACATTCCTCCACCAGAGAGATTCCACCAATATCGACTCCCCCATGAGTCCTTGGGAACCGTATCGTTCGTACAAATACCGATCCCTCTCCCAACTTCAATATCCCCGCGTCTAAGGCACGGGCCTGCTAGGATGCCTTACCGACCAGTCCACTAGCAGGCCCCGGACGAAACGTATTTCCTTTTCCTTATTCTCTCACTCGTTGTAAAATGAATGCTATTTAAGAATAATTCTAAATCTTTGAGATATTACAAGTATTAGAGAAATTGAGTTCCTAGTTTCTCTTTTATAGCGTAATCGATAAGTTCGCTTTTTGATTATTCCGATAGTGAAACTGAGTCAAAGAAACGGAGACGTGGGCGAAGGAAGGCTAGAAGTGTATCACGCGGAGATGGGGAAATTCATGCCAGCTTGTGTCTCTCACTGGGATCAAAATTCCGCCAAGAGAATCTGTTCAATGCTCGGATATACGTAAGAGCATCTTAAACGATTATCTGTTTTATTAGTTTATCATAGGGAGAACGTAATCTGTTACAAAGTCGTTTTAGGGCTGCAGTTTCGTCCAGACTGACTGCACAAGACACGAACATCACTCGGAAAGACCCTAAGAATCAACAGACGTATCATCTGAAAGAATTTCAGGATTGTATCACGGATCAAGGACCTTATCCCACGGTTGAGTTGACATGCTCGGAATATGGTAAGTTGTTTTTAACGTTGCTTCGTATAACTTTGTTTTATTATTAATTGTACTATGTATTATTAATTATACTATGTATTATTAATTGTTAATCGTGCGCAGCCTGTGGACGAAGGAAGACAGTTTATGGGAATTCGAAAGTGAAGACGAGAATTGTAGGCGGTGTGGAGTCCGCTCCTGGTGACTGGCCATTCCTGGCAGCTCTTCTCGGAGGTCCTGAACAGATTTTCTACTGTGCAGGAGTTCTGATCGCTGACCAGTGGGTTCTGACGGCGTCTCACTGTGTGGGAAAGTAAGTCACGCATCTTTTCCCAAAGCTTTTATCGAAAAAAAAAAAAAAAAAAAAAAAAAAAAA